>ONZH01028271.1:0-40385 GCA_900303285.1 Rhinella marina
CAACTGCCAGCTCACCGACTGTTGTGCGACGTGCCCACGTGATGGAATTCTACATTACACATGTTAGCCAGGGTTTACCATCACCGCAGAGCCATTGTAGACTGCCAGATGACAACTTCCACGAGAACTGGTAGTCAAGTTAGTCAGCTTCCTCAAGTCTACAATGAGGAGTGGACGTGGATGTCTGATATCTGTCAGGTGTTACGCCACTTTGATGAGTCAACGCAGATGGTCAGCGGCGATGCCGCCATTGTCAGCGTCACCATCCCACTGCTTTGTCTGCTGAAAAAGTCACTGCTCAGCATGAAGTCAGAGGCTTCGCGCTTGTCACAAGAGACGGTGGAGGAAGATACGTCGCTTGATAGCCAGAGCACCCTCAGGTCTGTTTCTCAGCTCGTATTGGAGGAGGAGGAGGATGAGGAGGAAGAGGTGAGACTGAAGAGGGTACCTATGCTCATTCCTTCTTATCTGTTGAGCGTGTATGGGCTGAAGAGGAGGAGTTGGAGGAGGAGGAGGAAATGGAGAGTCAGCCTACTGAGGAAAGGGAATTCTTGCGTGTTGAGACTCTTGGCGCACATGGCAGACTTCATGTTAGGCTGCCTTTCCCGTGACCCTCGCGTTAGAAGCATTTTTGCCAACACCGATTACTGGGTGTTCACCCTCCTGGACCCCCGGTACAAGCAGGACTTTTCCACTCTCATTCCTGTAGAGGAGAGGAGTATGAGAGTGAATCAATATCAACAGGCCCTGGTGCACAAGCTGAAACTATACTTCCCATCTGACATCGCTAGCGGCAGAGGACGTAGTTCTGTTGGCCAACTAGCAGGGGAGAGGAGGCGAGCAGGCAGCTTGTCAAGCACTGGCAGGGGAACACTCTCCAAGGCCTTTGCCAGTTTTATGTCATCCCAGCAAGACACTGTCACCTGTCCCCAGTCTAGGCAGAGTAGGGGGAGCTGTTCAGAAAGATGGTGAGGGAGTACCTAGCTGACCATACCAGCGTCCTGCGTGATCACTCTGCTCCATACAACTACTGGGTTGCAAAGCTGGACACGTGGCCCGAACTGGCGCTGTACACCTTGGATGTGCTGGCCTGCCCTGCCGCTAGCGTGTTGTCAGAGCGGGTCTTCAGTGCAGTTGGTGGCGTCATCACCGATAAGCGTACACGCCTGTCAACTGACAGCGCTGACAGGCTGACACTTATTAAAATGAATAAAGCCTGGATTTCACAGGAATTCAAATCTCCACCAGGGGAAAGCAGCTCAACATGAACATTGTTTATGTATCCAATTCCTCTCCTCCCCTCCTCCTCCTCCTTCTCTTTGTACACAAACGCTGAGCCAACAGGCAATTTTTCAGAGGGCCTATTACCTCTGTTTTCAAACAATGTTTACAGAGGGCCACCTACAGGCCCTCTCTCCAATCAATTTTTTTACGAGCGTCAACTACAGACACTCACAAACAATTTTTTAGGAGGGTCAACTTCAAACACTTTAAAACAATTTTTTGGGAGGCTCACCTACAGCCATTTGACTGCAATCTCAGTCTGACCAAGGCATTGGTGGTGTCACCGCCATGCTGTATCAGGGTATCACCTGCTACATCAGTCTAACTTGGTCACTATGTTGTCACTGCCATGCTGTGTCAGGGTAAAATTTTATGTGCTTCACCTGCTACATCAGTCTAACTTGGTCACTCTTGGTTCGCGCCCATGCTGTGTCAGGGTAAAATTTTATGTGCTTCACCTGCTACATCAGTCTAACTTGCTCACTCTTGGGTTCACCGCCATGCTGTGTCAGGGTAAAGTTTTATGTGCTTCACCTGCTACATCAGTCTAACTTGGTCACTCTGTTGTCACCGCCATGCTGTGTCAGGGTAAAATTTTATGTGCTTCACCTGCTACATCAGTCTAACTTGGTCACTCTTGGTTCACCGCCATACTGTGTCAGGGTAAAATTTTATGTGCTTCACCTGCTACATCAGTCTAACTTGGTCACTCTTGGTTCACCGCCATGCTGTGTCAGGGTAAAATTTTATGTACTTCACCTGCTACATCAGTCTAACTTGGTCACTCTGTTGTCACCGCTATGCTGTGTCAGGGTAAAATTTTATGTGCTTCACCTGCTACCTAAGTCTAACTTGGTCACTCTTGGTTCACCGCCATGCTGTGTCAGGGTAAAATTTTATGTGCTTCACCTGCTACATCAGTCTAACTTGGTCACTCTGGGTTCACCGCCATGCTGTGTCAGGGTAAAATTTTCTGTGCTTCACCTGCTACATCAGTCTAACTTGGTCACTCTGGGTTCACCGCCATGCTGTGTCAGGGTAAAATTTTATGTGCTTCACCTGCTACCTCAGTCTAACTTGGTCACTCTGTTGTCACCTCCATGCTGTGTCAGGGTAAAATTTTATGTGCTTCACCTGCTACCTCAGTCTCACTTGGTCACTCTTGGTTCACCGCCATGCTGTGTCAGGGTAAAGTTTTATGTGCTTCACCTGCTACATCAGTCTAACTTGGTCACTCTGTTGTCACCGCCATGCTGTGTCAGGGTAAAATTTTATGTGCTTCACCTGCTACATCAGTCTAACTTGGTCACTCTTGGTTCACCGCCATGCTGTGTCAGGGTAAAATTTTATGTGCTTCACCTGCTACATCAGTCTAACTTGGTCACTCTTGGTTCACCGCCATGCTGTGTCAGGGTAAAATTTTATGTGCTTCACCTGCTACATCAGTCTAACTTGGTCACTTCTGTTGTCACCGCCATGCTGTGTCAGGGTAAAATTTTATGTGCTTCACCTGCTACCTAAGTCTAAATTTGGTCACTCTTGGTTCACCGCCATGCTGTGTCAGGGTAAAATTTATGTGCTTCACCTGCTACTTCCAGTCTAACTTGGTTCACTCTGGGTTCACCGCCATGCTGTGTCAGGGTAAAATTTTATGTGCTTCACCTGCTACATCAGTCTAACTTGGTCACTCTGGTTTCACCGCCATGCTGTGTCAGGGTAAAATTTTATGTGCTTCATCTGCTACATCAGTCTAACTTGGTCACTCTTGGTTCACCGCCATGCTATGTCAGGGTAAAATTTTATGTGCTTCACCTGCTACATCAGTCTAACTTGGTTACTCTTGGTTTACCGCCATGCTGTGTCAGGGTAAAATTTTATGTGCTTCACCTGCTACATTAGTCTCACTTGGTCACTCTTGGTTCACCACCATGCTGTGTCAGGGTAAAATTTTATGTGCTTTACCTGCTACATCAGTCTAACTTGGTCACTCTTGGTTCACAGCCATGCTGTGTCAGGGTAAAATTTTATTTGGTTCACCTGCTACATCAGTCTAACTTAGTCACTCTGGGTTCAACGCCATGCTGTGTCAGGGTAAAATTTTATTTGGTTCACCGGCTACATCAGTCTAACTTAGTCACTCTGGGTTCAACGCCATGCTGTGTCAGGGTAAAATTTTATTTGGTTCACCGGCTACCTCAGTCTCACTTGGTCACTCTGTTGTCACCGCCATGCTGTGTCAGTGTAAAATTTTATGTGCTTCACCTGCTACCTCAGTCTAACTTGGTCACTCTGTTGTCATCGCCATGTTGTGTCAGGGTAAATTTTTGGGTGGCTCAACTGCCACCTCATCTAACTTGGTCACTTGGTGGTGTCACCGCCATGCTGGGTCAGGCTAAATTTTTGTGTGGCTCAACTGCCACCTCATCTAACTTGGTCACTTGGTGGTGTCACCGCCATGCTGTGTCAGGCTACATGTTTGGGTGGCTCACCTGCTACCTCATCTAACTTGGTCACTTGGTGGTGTCACCGCCATGCTGTGTCAGGCTACATGTTTGGGTGGCTCACCTGCTACCTCACCTAACTTGGTCACTTGGTGGTGTCACCGCCATGCTGTGTCAGGCTACATGTTTGGGTGGCTCACCTGCTACCTCATCTAACTTGGTCACTTGGTGGTGTCACCGCCATGCTGTGTCAGGCTAAATTTTTGGGTAGCTCACCTGCCACCTCATCTAACTTGGTCACTTGGTGGTGTCACCGCCATGCTGCGTCAGGCTAAATTTTTGGGTGGCTCACCTGCCACCTCATCTAACTTGGTCACTTGGTGGTGTCACCGCCATACTGTGTCAGGCTTATGCCTGTGTCCTGAGGCGGGGGATAGGACAGCAGTGCCAACATGGGCAGTGGTGTCACCTGCAGGCGGTGATGGACCTTCGTTGCACCTAGTTGGGTGCTTTACGAACATGTGATGGGCATGTGCCTTGCCCATCTTGGTCTGGGTCAGCACAATTGTCTTGAGGCTGACCACCAGGCTGTTGCCCAGAATTTGGGGTAATGGTGGGATTAGGCAGCCTCAGAGGTATCCATGCATGCTGCCTCTGCTGTTTCCTGTCCATTTCCGTGGTGTTTCCATCATTTTCTGAGGTTTCCCAGGTTTTCACGCAACCTTCCCTGTGCAGAGCTTTGGTCCCCTGCAAAAAATGCTCGAGTCTCCCATTGACTTCAATGGGGTTCGTTATTCGAAATGAGCACCCGAGCATCGGGAAAAGTTCGACTCGAATAACGAGCACTCGAGCACTTTTAGTGCTCGCTCATCTCTATTCTAGATAAAAAGTCTGGACTACTGGTTAATAAATGTTGCCTGCACTGATACATTGTAACAAACTGTCTGGACAGAGATTGGTGCAGCTGATCACTTTTGTCTATACTGGTTACAATAGTAGCAACCCTAGCATGAGTATAAAGGTTTTCAGCCTTGTGGCAGCTTGATACAATTGTATCCAGTGTAGACAATGCCTGGACTCCAAGCTGATACATTGTAGCAACTATCAGACATTTGCTGTCGATGCTCGCAGATGGATTGGAGGCAACTGGATAAAACACAAATGTAATATGCTGACAGCAAACAGATCTTGAAAATAGGAAACTGGTGCACAAAATTTATTATAATGTAGCAGAACTTTTCGTTATATGGTGGTCAAGCCTTACTGAGAGCCCCCTGTGGTATAATATGGGTGGAGGGGGGCATGGCATGGGCCTTCACATCAATGTGCCCCAGGCAGGAGTCATGTTCCATCACCGCGTGGCTCACCTGGTGACCTTGACAGCGATATCAGGTATTTGGTATTTAAATAAGAGTCTATCATCTATTAATTATAGCGGCGCATTCCTCGCACAGTAAACCGCGTCTAATTACCGAAAAGTCATCCAGACCTTTCCAATGCCCAATGTCAACAAACCCAAACGCCGATTACGTAGACCGCTATCTCCACTGGCATCTTTATGCTAAATTCTCAACATAATTAGAACGTGAATTGAAGAGGAATACGTGAAACCGATCGCAAATCTCTGATAGCGACTGCTGTGACCTTGAGCAGCCGAGAAAAACACTTTTGTCTCCGCGCAAAATATGAAATCAATTTCTCCCAGTGATTTCAGCCCTGAATGGATTAGAAATGGGGGCAGATAAAGCGAGGAAGGGGGACACAAAGCACAATTACTCGTCACCGGCAACGTGTTAATTAATTTTACTGCTGAGGAATGAACGCTACTGTGAACGGGCGTGACGAGGAGATTTCAGGGAGGAGGCACCTTTCTGGCAATGGATCATGTGCATCTGGGCGTGGCCTCCACTCCTTGGGCAACCAATAGGCCAGAATTTCATACTTTTTCTACAGATGTACAAGGGTACAGCTTATTGCACGTCCCCCTAAAATGAGAAAGGGCCCCCAACATTTCGCATATGCCTCAGTGGTACTTTCTTGGGGAAGCCGATCTGTACCCTGGCATATATCTGGGCTGCTACCAGGTCTCAGTATCTGGGTGGCTTACCCTGATGGAAGACCTGGAGACCTCAGTTAGGCCCCTGGTTGCCAAATTTTGTGGACTGATAGAGGACTCCCCCTCCCTCTATCAAACACTTCAAATGCTATTGACTGTGAGATCTAAACAATCGGAGACAAGCTTTGTAGGCCCTCGATTGGTGCTCTAACGCATTACACCTTCCCACTTGGCCAGACTGGTAAAGGGAAGCTGACTTACCTGTTTCCCAGTGATGGCTCCTGTCTGTGATGCTCTGCTGGGCTCCCTTGCTGTAAACATCCAGTTTGACATCACCTGCAGCCAATCACTGGCCATGGCGGGAACCGGCTCCCATTATATAATGACAAATGGTCACATGATGCAAAGAGATCTGATCTCCACTGCAGCCAGTGATTGGCTGCAGGCAGGGGGCGTAGCTATAGGGGGTTCAGAGGTAGCAGTCACTACCGGGCCCAGGAGCCTGAGGGAGCGCAAAGACCCTTGTGCCGCATAAGAAGACACTGGTATTATAGAAAGTGCACTCTGGTCAAGTTACACCTCTGGCTTGGGGGAAGGGGTAAGATAAAGAATTTGGCATGGGGTGGGGGTGCCGTTTCAATTTTTCCCTTAGGCAGCATGAAGGCTAAGTGCTTCCCTGCCCCTGACCACAAAGCATTGAGGGAAAGGGGGCCCCAAGCTGAACTCTTGCATCAGGGCCCATGAGCCTTTAGCTACGCCCCTGGCTGCAGGCAATGTCAACCAGATGTCTACAGCATGGGACCATAGCGGAGCATCACAGGCTTGGGGGATCCAGCACTGGGAAGCTTCCCTTTACAGGGAAGCTATATATACCTCCTCTATGTATAGTAACGCACTTCTGCTCTTGATGGCAGATAAACGCCCGGTGATCTCCATGTTGTCCTGTGATTGTCCAGGCGACACAACCCATCAATATGAGGGCATCCCTGGAAGCTTCCCACGATTAATGACCGGTGGTCAGGTTGTCAGAGGACTCATTTACAGTAAGGAGTCCTCCGAGCTGATCTGACGTTACATCAATAGGTAGGAAATCTTTGATTTTAGCAGTTTATGAAGGACAAGAGTAAAAAGTCCTTAAAGTGCCAGGTAGAACTATCCAGTGCCCGACCGAGGAGATGACAATGGCTCCAGGTGTCTTATACAGGTATGGAGGGACAGGGCTTTCTGAGAATTCATCTTCACAAGTTTGTGTCATAAGGCAGGGTGAGATTGTATTCTATTTGCACTTCTATTTTTTCTCCATATATACACATCGCCTTCTCAATTCCTCAGTGTCCACCGCAGCTATAAAGCCCCTTTCACACGAGTGAGTTTTCCGCGCAGGTACAATGCGTGACGTGAACCCATAGCACCCGCACTGAATCCTGACCCATTCATTTCAATGTGTGTGTACATGAGCGTTTTTTTTACACGTATCAGTTCTGCATTGCGTGAAAAACGCAGCATGTTCTATATTCTGCTTTTTTCACGCAGCCCTGGCCCCATGGAAGTGAATGGGGCTTCAGTGAAAAACACATCATATCCTGAAGCAAGTGCAAATTCAAGGTGTTTTTCAATGATGGTTGCTAAGAGATGTTGTTTGTAAACCTTCAGTTTTTTATCACGCGCGTGAAAAACGCATCAAAACGCATTGCACCCGCACAGAAAAGACTGAAACACTGAAATTCAATTGCAGACAAAACTGACTGAATTTACTTGCAAAATGGTGCGAGTTTTCCTGAATGCATCCGGACTAGTGTTAAGCGATCTGGCATTAAACTGCTACTGGCATTACACTGATTGGCTGGCCGGGAACGCGTCATCGGGTGCTATAAAGCACCCGGTGACATGTGACCCGGCCAGTGTTAGACAGGGACAGCTAGTGTAGGGAGAGAAAAACGCTAGGCAGGGATAGTTTTTTTATTCCAAAGACCCAAAAGCCCTTTTAAGGGCTACTCTCATCCTACAGTTTAATATTTTGTTTACTTCCACCCAAAAAATGTGCGCAGGTGGCTTATGTAGGGAGAGAATTGGCTAGGCAGGGATAGTTATTGCTGCAGAAAAGACCCAAAAACCCTTTTAAGGGCTACTGTTATATATGGCCACATTTTTTTATTTTCTTTTGTGTGCAAAAAAATTTGCGCAGGTGGCTTAACCTCACACCACCTGCGCAGCTTTGTGTTCCAGTACCCTATATTGCTGGCATCCGTTGTCCTATTGTTAATCTGTTAATCAAGCCGTAATTCCCAGCACAGTTTGTGAAATCCACCGTTACTGTCTAATATATAGCTGACATCCGTTGTCCTATTGTTAATCTGTTAATCAAGCCGTAATTCCCAGCACGGTTTGTGAAATCCACCGTTACTGTCTAATATATAGCTGACATCCGTTGTCCTATTGTTAATCTGTTAATAAAGCCGTAATTCCCAGCACGGTTTGTGAAATCCACCGTTACTGTCTAATATATAGCTGACATCCGTTGTCCTATTGTTAATCTGTTAATAAAGCCGTAATTCCCAGCACGGTTTGTGAAATCCACCATTACTGTCTAATATATAGCTGACATCCGTTGTCATTCTTTCTGCTGCTAATCAAGGCGACAGTACCTACTGTTTAACGTTAGCGCATTCTATACATTTGACATTCTGTGAAATTTTTCTGATCAGACACTTAATAAAAATCTGCACTACTGTAATTGTGACAAAGCTGCACATATACTATTAAATATGCGCAAGGCGAGCACTAAGGGACAGGGAAGTGGGCGTCCTGCTGATGCTGTAGGCAGAGGCCATGGCTCTGGAAGCCAGGCAGAGCACAAGAAGCAAAGTCATCCAAAACTTCTAGCTTCATGTCACAGTTTGCAGGGTGGCGCAAGACACAACTCTTGCATCCACACCAGTGCGAGCAGGTAGTTGTTTGGATTGTAGGTGATAGTGCTTCCAGTCAGTTAAGCACCACCCCTTCTTCCACAAAGTCCACTCTCAGTAGCCAAGAGTCTGGGCAACCACATCCTCATGCTGATCCTCCTTCCTCCCACCATGCAGAGTCTGGGCAAAGAACTGATGCCACTTTTGGTTATTCCGAGGAGCTTTTTTCATCACCGTTCCTTGATTTGGGCCTGTCGCCAAGCCCGCTTGAAGTGGCACATGAGGAGATATTGTGCCCTGATTCTCAAACTCTTGATCATTCATAGTCTGAAGAAGATGACGGTGGGGAACGACAAGTATTTTCTCCCAAGGTGGACGATGATGATGAGACATAGTTGCCAATAAGTCAAAGGCAATTAGCCGGCCCTAGCCCCTGAAGACGCCTGAATCTATCAGCGAAACATGTCAGGGGGCAGATACTGATTAGCTTTTAGACAGGGCCAGTAGCAATATGTGAGATAATAGGGATAGTTAGGCCTTATACATTTCTATACTGTCCTGTGTCAGCACGCATACACAGGCTCTAAGGAAGTTAATAAGAATGCAGTATTAAAGCAAACACATGGCTACATCACTACACTGGCCCTGATAATTTTAATAATTTTCTCTTTCACTTTCATTGCTGCTTATGTATAATGTTAAAGCATACTTATTAAAAGTTAAGTCTTAAACTAGTTAGGGAGGTGGAGAGTGAAAAAGGCGTTTTGAGACGCAAATACGCCTCATTTTTTGTTTTAAAGGCAATTAGGGTCTCAAGAGGTTGATGATGAGGATGAGACACAATTGCCAATAAGTCAAAGGCAATTATTGTCTCAAGAGGTTGATGATGAGGATGAGACGCAGTTAAGTCAGGTTCTTGTTCGTTCACCATGTCAAGAGGAGGACCAGAGTGAGGAAGTGGAAGAGGAGGTGCTGGACGATAAAATTGCTGACCCAACCTGGCAAGGTGGCAAGCCGAGCGAGGACAGCAGTACAGAGGGGAGGGATCCACAGAACCGCAACAGGCTGCAAGAGGCAGTGGGGTAGCAAAAGGGAGAAGGCAGGCCACGCTAACCATGCCCACTGTTCCTTGCAGCACACCCTTGCGGAAATCCCCCTTGCCAAGTGTTAGGTGTTCTGCAGTCTGGAGTTTTTTTGAGGAAAGTGCTGACGATAAAAGAATTGTCGTTTGCAACCTGTGCCGTACCAAGATGAGCAGGGGCATGAACACCAGCAACCTGACCACCACCAGCATGATCCGCCACATGAAAGCAAAGCACCCTAATAGTTGGGCCGAACACCAGGGTCCACGACCTGTGTCTGCAGGTCACACGACTTCCTCTTCTTCCCCTCTGTTACGTGCTGCCCAAGACGCAGAGCCAGATGCCTCCCGCCCTGCACCTGGACCTTCGCAGACACCATCAGTGAGAACGTCTACTACAGTGTCCAGCGCAGCATTTAAATGTCCTTACCCTAGGCATTTGAACACAAGTGCAAATACCCTGCCGCCCACCCACAGGCCATATCACTAAATGCGCAACTTTCAAAATTGCTGGCCCTGGAAATGTTGCCGTTTAGGCTGGTGGATAGTGAGGCTTTTCACAGCCTGATGGCGGTGGCTGTCCCTCGTTACGCAGTCCCCAGCCGCCACTATTTTTCCTGGTGTGCCGTCCCTGCTTTACACCAGCATGCGTCCCGAAACATAACCCGGGCCCTGACTAATGCAGTTACGGGGAAGGTCCACTTAACAACTGACACATGGACAAGTGCTTCTGGCCAGGGACGCTACATTTCCCTGGCGGCACACTGGGTGAACGTTGTGGAGGCTGGAGTGAGTCGTACCCTGGGATGGCACAGGTGCGACCGACGCCAAGGATTGCGGGCTCTAGTTCCATCCGGATTTCCGCCACCACCTACAGTAGCGGCTACAACCCCTCCTTCTCTTCCTCCACCACCTCCTCCCATGCAGAATTAGAATCTTGCAGCACCAGTCAGACTTCAGTGAGTAGCTGGAAGCAGTGCAGCACAGCAGACGGGAAGCGGCAACAGGCCGTGCTGAAGCTTATCTGCTTAGGTGCTCACCAATACTAGAAACACACGTAAACATATGTAGAGAAACAAAAAAACTTTATTGTTACATCATACAGGTAAAAAAGCTAGTTAAAAAGACAATGGTGGTGACATACAAGAAAAGAGGGGCTGTCTGGAAAATGTAATCAGTATACTGTATGGCAAAACAGCAGGGTACATAATAGTAGGGTATATACAAATAATTAAAGTGCAAGTGCCAAATTAGTCACAATACGACGCATGTAAGTCCCAAACCATACATCAAGTACAGGGCAATACAGACCAGCGCCACCTCAGACCCCAATGCACGTAACAATAAAGTTTATTTGTTTCTCTACATATGCTTACTTGTATTTCTAGTATTGGTGTGCGCAGTTAGTGATTACACACGTAGTTATTTACTTATTGTTTGGAGCCCATATATGTTATTGGAGTTATCTGCTTAGGTGACAAACAGCACACTGCCGCAGAGCTGTGGCATGGCATAAGGGACCACGCTGAGCTGTGGCTCTCTCCACTCAACCTACAGCCAGGCATGGTTGTGTCTGATAACGGCCACAACTTGGTGGCGGCTTTGGAGCTCGGCAACCTCCCACATATACCATGCCCGGCCCATGTTTTCAATTTAGTTGCAGCGATTTCTGAAAACCTACCCCCATTTGCCTCAGCTACTGGTGAAGGTGCGTTGCCTGTGCGCCCATTTCAGGAAGTCACCTACAACTTCAGCCGGCCCGGCAACGCTGCAGCAGCACCTTCGCTTGCCAGCTCACTGACTGCTGTGCGACCTGAGCACACGCTGGAACTCCACCTTCCACATGTTGGGCAGGCTTCGTGAGCAGCAGAGAGCAGTAGTGGAATACCATCTGCAACACGGTCGGTGCCTTTCTAGTCAGCTTCCGCTCTTCACAAGTGACGAGTGGGCATTGATGTCTGACCTCTGTGAGGATTTACGCAACTTTGATGAATCTACACAGATGGTGAGCGGCGATAATGCAATTATTAGCATAACCATCCCACTTCTGTGTCTACTAAAAAGCTCACTGCTCACAATAAAGGCCGACGCTCTGCGTGTGGAAGAGGTGGAAATGGGGGAAGACCCTACACAGGGTGATAGCCAGACCATCCTCGGTTCGTCTTCTCAGCAGGAATTGGAGGAGGAGCAGGAGATAGTTGCCACCGCTACACAGGGTAGCACCCAGAGCAGGTTTACACCATCTCATAAGCGAGGATGGGCTGAAGAGGAGTAAGAGGACGAGGAGGAGGAGATTGAGAGTCATTCTCCTGGTGAGGACAGCGAAGCCTTGTCTGTTGGGACTCTGGCACACATGGCTGACTTCATGCTAGGCTGCTTCTCCCATGACCCTCATGTTATACACATATTAGCCAACACCAATTACTGGTTGTTCACCCTTCTCGATCCCCGCTACAAAGAGAACTTCTCATCTCTCATTTCTGTGGCGGAGAGGACAACTAAAATGGTGCAATACCAGAAGGCCCTTGTAGAAAAATTGTTCCAAAAATTTCCAGCTGACAACATTGGCAGCAAAGTACGTAGTTCCTTGGCCACCCGAGGAGGGGAGACGAGGGGAACACACAGCAGTTACAAAAAAAGGCAGGGCGACGCTCTACAAGGCCTGGGACAGTTTCATGACATCCCACCAGCACCCTCACCCTGATGAGCGGCCTAGTGTCACAAGGAGGGAAAAGTTTTGGAAGATGGTAAAGGAGTACGTAGCTGACCATGTCAACGTCCTCAGCGATCCCTCTGTGCCGTATAATTATTGGGTGTCTAAGCTGGACACGTGGCACAAACTGGCGCTCTACGCCTTGGAGGTGCTGGCCTGCCCTGCCGCCAGCGTTTTGTCTGAGCGGGTATTTAGTGCCGCTGGGGGCATAATTACTGATAAGCCAATCCGTCTGTCAACTGACAATGCTGACAGGTTGACGCTTATCAAGATGAACAAGGCCTGGATTGCCCCTGACTTCGCTACTCCACCAGAGGAAAGCGGCTGAACAAGAAAGAAATTGGATACACTGTATTATCATGTACCCCTTCCTCTTCTTGTCCTCTTCCCCCTCCATCATATGAAACTGCTTATTCCGCTGCATTCACCAGCAGGCCCTCGACCATAATGTTTTCAAGGGTCTGCTCACCAGCAGGCCATGAACCATAATGTTTTAGACGGTCAGCTCACCAGCAGGCCATCAATGATAATTTTTCATGGGTGTGTCTGATGCCCAACTTTATGGGTGTATTGGAGTGTATTGTAAAGGTTGTATCGGAGTGCCTGATCCTTGTAATTTTTGACAGCCCTGTCACTTTGTGCATAGGCTTTATGAGTGTAGGAGTCCCATGACAAGAACAATTGTACCACAATGCGAATGAGGCCCTCCTTTATACCCGTTGTATCGGAGTGCCTGTTCCATGTAATTTTTGGCAGCACTTGCGCTAATATATGTTTCCTAACAATATTTCCTCTAAAATCGATGTTATCTTTCATTTGGGGGGTTTTATTGTCATTCTGTAAAAGTGCTGTAATTCTCGTTCCCAGCAGTGACTTTGGTGTCCAATATGCATCCAGACATCCTCCCCATGATGTTCCCAAACACTTTTAGTGGTGTTTCCACCATTTTCTTAACTTTCTCTATGAACCAGACACCCTCCCCTCTTCAGAGCAGGGGGTGCCTGGTTTAGTGCTCGGGTCGTCCCATAGACTCCCATTATACTCGGGTGCTCGACCGAGCACTCAAGCACCACTCAGTGCTCGGCCAGAGCACCCGAGCATCTGGGTGCTCGATCATCACTAATCCGGACCTAATCCGTCACACTTGTGTGAAAGGGGCATAAGGACTCCTTCACACACAGTTCTGGTCCTGACATTTATTAGGCAAAAGACAAATGCCTCAAATAATGCTTGGCTGGGTCAGTGTTTCTTGTAGTATTCTTGGAGTCTTTTTGCTGTTTTGTTTTTAATGGCATTTTTTGCATGCCTAGCCTATTTTAAAGGAAAGTATGAACCCGTCCTCTGTGATGTCACCTCTTCTGTATAGGAATAAAAGCATTGTTTAAAAAAAACTGTCAAAAATGCCATTAAAAAACACAATGCAAACTTCAAAAAAAATGGAAACATGCCAGGCAATGAGGAAAAAAATGTCAAACCCAGTAGATACTGCTCTTTCCAAAAAGTACCAATGACCCCCAAAAAACACACCTCAACATTGGAAAAAGTGCCACTAGTATTTCCTATAGACTTAAGGCTGCAAAGGTCACAAAAACGCCAAAAAACAACCTGCGTGTGATACCAGCGCAATGCTTTCATTGGTGTACACAAAGGAGGATAATGGAGGAACATGATATCTCAGTCAGGAGCAAGAGCTGAAGTCAGCAATGCACCAGGAGTATAGCAGGGAGGATATTGAGGCATGTGCCCCCGTTCCAAGGGTGGTGCCCACAAGCCAGGCCAGCAAGCTGAACCTTTGTGCTGCCATAGTTAGGTGCAGGCTCTAATATGAGGGCACTGTGGCTGGCATTGTGATGAAGAACTCCACATTGATTAAATGTTGGGCATACCACTGAAGTCATCTAGATGTGGTGGTCTACAGGGGGGTCTCTCATGTATGTGGTTATGAGGCTCACAGTATTGGTTTGCTAAAAGAAGCATCTACGGCTCTCAACCAGTCAAGAGATTGAGTAATAGTCCATGATACAGAATGGTGCAGACGTCAGATCATAGCTGCTCCAGCCTTTCTAAAGAGTTAGGAGAAGCAATCTCAAAGAAGAACTCTCACAAAAAGTTCTATACTCTGAGAAAGATACATTATATAACCTATAGTCAAGGTAATATTCTTACCGGTGACTGGATCTGTGAGTTATAACCTCCCTTCTGATCCTCAGCTGTGTCATGTGACCAGCACTCTCATCTCCAACTGCCACAGGACAGGAAGTCAGTTACTTCAGTTACTTCTCTATTTATTTCCATGAGACTGACATTGAGGCTCCCATAGGAATTCATAGAGAAACCGGCTTCCTGCCTACACATAAGATGCTGTGTTATTTGGAAAATGCTGGTCACATGACACAGCTGAGGAGCAGAAGGGAGGTTATAACTCAAAAATACAGACACTGGAAGACAATTACCTTCACTACAGATTACATCATGTACCTTTCTAACAGGTCAGAGAATAAAACATATTTTGGAGGGCTTCTTTAAGATCGGTGCTCCATTCTAGAAAATATGAAATAATAATTGCTCTTTCAATAATTAGTTGCTTTCTGTAATGAGTAAGAAGCTGACAATCTACAATAGCCACTCCTCTCTCAGTAATGAGTATGTTAGGAGTAGTTGTCAATGGGATTCAGGTCTGGAGAAAGTGCAGCCACTCCATTTGAGGTCCTCCAGTCTCCAGCAGCCGTTCGCTAATGATGTGACCTTAATGAGCTGGAGCATTGTCCTCCATGAAGATGACATTAGGCCTGTGTTGTTCATGCAGAGGTACAATGACTGGATTAACGATGTTTTTCAGGTAGTATGGGCTTGTCAGAAAGTGTAGCGCAGTTATGTATTGATTGGACACACCTGCCCACACTGTAACACCACCACCACCAAAGGCTGGTCTGGTGACAACAGTGGCTGATGCAGAGCGCTCTCCTTGATGTCTCCAACATCGTTGGTGGCCATCATTTCTACTCAGTGTGAATCGACTTTCATCAGTGAACAGCACTGAGGCTCACTTGTCCCTCGTCCAGCGTAGATGCTCCCTGGTCCATACAAGATGATGACACCTGTGCCTAGTGGTGTGGTCAGGTACCCTTGCAGGTTGTCTAGCACGCAGGCCACGCTGATGTAAATGTTTTTGAATGGTCTGATGTGACACTTGGTGCCTCTCACTTCCCTTAAATGTGCCTGGTGTTGTGTGGTATTCATCATCTGGTTCCACAAGGATTGTTCACAATGAAGCTGTCATCAGTGTGGGATGTGGCCAAAGGATGTCCACTTCTCTGCCTTTCTGTGACTCTTCCAGTCTCTGTATCTCTGATACAACCTGCTGATGATGCTCTGTGACACTATTAGCTCAGGGGCCACTTCCGTCTGAGAACATCCTGCTTGAAGCCTCATAATGGCGATGTAATGTTGATCAATTGTTAGGCGTTGTCTTGGTCTCATGATGTCAAAATGTGAACAGCATGATGAGGAGGACTGTTTAAATACCAATTCTAACTGAACCAGGAAATTTATTGACGATTCATGGATCAAACACCTGTTGTGAATTTTGCCGTTAAGCTCCTTGTTAGAGAACAGCAAGTTGTGCAAAAAGGTCTGAAACATTGAACAGTTGTACATGTGCATTCAGAAGTTTAGAGACGTTCACATTGGGCTCACCTGTAAAGGTTAGAGTACATTTTAGGGACATCCTGAAATTTCACCACAAGCCTCTGAAAGAAAAGGAACAGCCGTCAACTGAATGAGGGCTCCACAGAGAACCCTAAAGTGTGAATGGAAACTTTACAAAAACTTCCCTACTATGTAAAACATTTCTGTGCAACGAACTATAACTGAAAAGCTTTTAGATACCTGAACAACTTGAACATGTGAACAGAGACTAATGATGGGGGTATGTTCACCAAGAAACAATGAAAGAGGCTGGATTACAAGGAAAATACACGAAATGGTTTGGCCCATATCAGAGCGAGGTCAGATAGTCGCCAGTCCCACCTCTAGGACCCACTCTTATATCTAGTGAAGGAGAGCACACCATGCACATGCAGAGTGCTCTCTATTCACTCCTATGGGAGTTCTGAAGAGAGCCAAGTGGTTCTTGGAAATCCTATAGCGGCAAATGGTGAACGCACCGTGCATGCATGGCCACCACTTCATTCGCCGCTATAGAACTGCTGGAAATAGCCATGCCAGAACTTGGCCATTTTCAGAATTCCCATTGCAGTGAACAGAGGGTCACCCCAGGGCGCACTCTCCTTTTCTTCGGGGGGTCCGTTCTGGAGATGGGTGCCACCTGTCTGACACTGATGTCATATCGAAGCAAAATGCCATCAATGTCTGAGATTAGACAACCTTCTTTAAGTGCAACAAAGAAAAAAAACAAGATTCCAAGGTAAGACATAAGTAACAATGTATCAGCATGTAACCAGGTAACAATGAATCAATCTGCAACCATGTGTCTGTAATTATGTGTAACAATGTATTGATCTCTAACATTGTGTCGGTAACCGTCTGTCAATCAGTAACAATGTATCCATATGAAACCAGGTGACAATGCATCAATCCATATCCATGTGTCTATAGAGAATTATGGATTAATATATAACCGTGTATTGATCACTAGCACTGTCTCAGTAGTAACCATGTGTCACTCAGAAACAATGTATTTTAAATGAGGGCTATATTATCAATAATAGTAGGTCGTCGATTGTGGATTTTGAGGTGTGTTTAGGATCATTATCCACTTGTAGAAGCTGTCCTCTATTCAGCTCCAGCTTTTTTTACAGCTGGTGTTATGTTTGCTTCCAGAACCTGCTGGAATTTCACTGAATCCATTCTTCTCTCTACCCATAAAATGTTCCCTGTGCCATTGGCTGCAACACAACCCCAAAGCATGATTGATCCACCCCATGCTTAATGGTTGGAGAGATGTTATTTTCATGAAATTCTGGGCCCTTTTTCTCCATATAAACCTTTTCTCATTGTGGTCACAGACTTCTGTTTTCCTCTCATCGGTCCACAGGATTTGTTTCCATAATGCATCAGGTTTGTTTAGATGTTCTTTTGCAAACTTCTGACACTGAATTTTGTGGTGAGGATGCAGGAGAGGTTCTCTTCTCATATCTCTTCCATGAAGGCCAGGTCGCTGAACAGTAGAACAATGTACCACAACTCCAGAGTCTGCTAAATCTTCCTGAAGGTCTTTTGCAGTCAAGCGGGGCTTCTGAATTTCCTTTCTAGCAGTCCTATGAGCAGCTGTCTCTGAAATTTTTCTTGGTCTTCCAGACCGTCTCTTGACCTCCACTCATCCTGGTAACTGACATTTCTTAATTACATTTTAAACTGAGGAACTGGCAGCCTGGAAACACTTTGCTGTCTTCTTATAGCCTTCTCCTGCTTTGTGAACCTCAAACATTTTCATTTTCAGATTGTCATTTTGGAGATCGTTTCATCTTCAACTTAGGGCTCATGCACCGGAACTTTTTTTTTTCTGTATCAGTTTTGTTTTTTTGTTTTTTTGTTTTGTTTTTGTGGCCGTATGCTAAACCATTCACTTCAATGGGGCCGCAAAAAAAAAGGAAATTACTCAATATGATGCAAAATTATAGTACATGTCCTATTATGGTCCGCATTATGGACAATTATAGGTCTGTTCTATTAGGGGCCGGCCATTCTGTTCCACAAAATGAGAATGCACAAGGCTAGTATCCGTGTTTTATGTATCCGCAATTTGCAGACTCCCATGGTAGTGTGCATGAGCCCTAACAGCAGGGGCTGGCTAGCAAATTTTAGCCTGGGGAGCAAGCACACAGCACTGGCCCATGTGTAGCGGCCCACCTTAACCTGTTTAACTCCACCTACCATAAAGGCGGTATAGGTAACTGGGTTTTAAGTCGTTAAAAGCCCGGGCTAGTTGTGTTTTCATGTTGCATCCCAGATACAGGACATGGCTGAGTCCGTAGCAACAGCCTGATCATTAGAGGGACCAGATTTACCAACTCCGGAGCTGAAGAGACTCCATTGACTATAATGGGGTCTACTCAGGATGCTGCTCCTTTACCCGACAAAAAAGTCTTGCATGCAGAACTTTTCTGTCCGGTCTTTTTAACAGAATCTGTGACCTAAACGCAAATATGAATGGATAGTATTAGACGTATAGCATCAGACGTATGTTTAATACACAAATACAGAGCAAGAACCAAGATCACTACATACACACAGAACGAGAACCAACCCTAGAAGTCAAACACAGCACCAGAACCAAGTTCACTGCATGAATACAGCACCAGAAGCAAACCCATAAGTCAAATACAGCACCAGAACCAAGTTCTCTACATAAATACATCACCAAAACCAAATTATCTACATAAATACATCACCAGAACCAAGTTCTCTACATAAATACAGCACCAGAACCAAGTTCTCTACATAAATACAGCACCAGAACCAAGTTCTCTACATAAATACAGCACCAGAACCAAGTTCTCTACATAAATACAGCACCAGAACCAAGTTCTCTACATAAATACATCACCAGAACCAAGTTCTCTACATAAATACATCAACCAGAACGCAAGTCTCTTACATAAATACATGCACCAGAACCAAGTTCTCTACATAAATACAGCACCAGCAACTAAGTTCTCTACATAAAAGGATAGTTCGTATACACCAGAGCCCAAGTTCATCTACATAAAACAGCTCCCAGAGCCCAAGTTTCTACATAAATACATCACCAGAGCCAAGTTCTCTACATTAAATACATCACCAGCAGCCAAGTTCTCTACATAAATACATCACCACGAGCCAAGTTCTCTACATATATACAGCACCAGAGCCAAGTTCTCTACATAAATACATCCACCAGGAGCCAAGTCCTACATAAATACATCACCAGAACCAAGTTTCTCTACATAAAATACAGAACCAGAACCAAGTCTCTACATAAATACATCACCAGAACCAAGTGCTCTACATAAATAACATCACCAGAACCAAGTGTTCTCTACATAAATAACATCACCAGAACCAAGTTACTCTACATAAATAGAGCACCAGGAACCAAGTTCTCTAACATTAAATACAACACCGAGAACCCAATTTTTCTACATAAATACAGCAGCTAGAACCAAAGTTGGTCTACTTAAATACATCACCAGACCAAGTTCTCTACATAAATACAGCACGCAGAACCAAGTTCTCTACATAAATACAGCACCAGAACCAAGTTCTCTACATAAATACAGCACCAGAACCAAGTTCTCTACATAAATACATCACCAGAACCAAGTTCTCTACATAAATACATCACCAGAACCAAGTGCTCTACATAAATACACACCAGAACCAAGTGCTCTACATAAATACATAACCAAGTGCTTTACATAAATACATCACCAGAACAAGTTAATCACCAGAACCAAGTTCAGTACATAAATACAGCACCAGAACCAAGTTCAGTACATAAATACATCACCAGAGCCAAGTTCTCTACATAAATACATCACCAGAGACCAGTTCTCTACATAAATACATCACCAGAACCAAGTTCTCTACATAAATTACATCACCAGAACCAAGTCTCTACATAATACATCACCAGAACCAAGTTCTCTACATAAATACATCACCAGAACCAAGTTCTCTACATAAATACATCACCAGAACCAAGTTTCTACATAAATACAGCACCAGAACCAAGTTCTCTACATAAATACAACACCAGAACCAATTTTTCTACATAAATACAGCACTAGAACCAAGTTTTCTACTTAAATACATCACCAGAACCAAGTTCTCTACATAAATACAGCACCAGAACCAAGTTCTCTACATAAATACATCACCAGAACCAAGTCATCTACATAAATACATCACCAGAGCCAAGTTCTCTACATAAATACTGCGCCAGAACCAAGTTCTCTACATAAATACTGCACCAGAACCAAGTTCTCTACATAAATACATCACCAGAACCAAGTGCTCTACATAAATACAGCACCAGAACCAAGTGCTCTACATAAATACATAACCAGGTGCTTTACATAAATACATCACCAGAACAAGTTAATCACCAGAACCAAGTTCAGTACATAAATACAGCACCAGAACCAAGTTCAGTACATAAATACAGCACCAGAACCAAGTTCAGTACATAAATACAGCACCAGAACCAAGTTCAGTACATAAATAGTAACATAGTAACATAGTTTATAAGGCTGAAAAAAGACATATGTCCATCCAGTTCTTCCTGTTTTCCTATAAGTTGATCCAGAGGAAGGCAAAAAACCCCTGTGAGGTAGAAGCCAATTTTCCCCACTTTAGGGGAAAAAAATTCCTTCCCGACTCCAATCAGACATCAGAATAACTCCCTGGATCAACGACCCCTCTCTAGTAACTATAACCTATAATATTATTACCCTCCAGAAATACATCCAGGCCCCTCCTGAACTCTTTATAGTGAACTTACCATCACCACCTCCTCAGGCAGAGAGTTCCATAGTCTCACTGCTCTTACCATAAAGAATCACGAGATTTTAAATGTTTAGTACAGATACCATCTGAGTAGTCAGGTCAGCCCTCGCCATATGACCTTGTATGGTGTGAAACTACAGCTCCCAGTATGGCCTGAACAAGTGTAAAGGGATGCTGGGAGTTGTTGATGTGCAAAACAGCATGCTACCACCCATCATCAGCTGTAGATCATCCAGGTGACTACAGCTCCCATCATACACAGTCAGTAGCAGAATAATTATTTCTATTTAGTGACTTACAGGTGACGTCTCCTCCTTAGTTATTCTCCATCTGGTTCAGACCACCATGATAACATCTCCCAGCCACAATTCAGCTCTGCACAAGAATGCCAAGAAGATCTCTTCAGCTTCACGCTTTACCAACACATTTGCACCCTGCATACTGACACAAACTCCTCTTAGTGTCACATGCTGTGCCCTGATGTATACTGCATGTAGTATAAAAGTATAATAGATGCAGTGTATACAGTTATATAGTATATACAGCAGTGTACTGATATATGAGGTATGAGGTATAATTGATGCAATGTGTACAGATATATAGTATGTACAGTAGTGTACTGATATGTGAGGTATGAGGTATAATTGATGCAATGTGTACAGATATATAGTATATACAGCAGTGTACTGATATGTGAGGTATGAGGTATAATAGATTCAGTGTGTGCAGATATATAGTATATACAGCAGTGTACTAATATGTGAAGTATGACGTATAATAGATGCAGTGTGTACAGATATATAGTATATACAGCAGTGTACTGATATGTGAGGTATGAGGTATAATAGATGCAGTGTGTACAGATATATAGTATATACAGCAGTGTACTGATATGTGAGGTATGAGGTATAATTGATACAATGTGTACAGATATATAGTATATACAGCAGTGTACTGATATGTGAGGTATGAGGTATAATAGATGCAGTGTGTACAGGTATATAGTATATACAGCAGTGTACTGATATGTGAGGTACAAGGTATAATAGGTGCAGTGTGTAGAGAAATATATTATATACAGCAGTGTACTGATATGTGAGGTACACAGTCAGGGCTGGGCATGTGTGTTCCACAAAATGTGGAATGCACGCGGCCAGTATCCCTGTTTTGTGGATCAGCAATTTGTGTACCTCAAAACACATATGGTCATGTGAATGTAGCCTCAGGGTTAGGGGTCAGTATTAGGGGCGTAGTATTAGAGATAGGGAAAGTATTAGGGGTCAGTATTAGGCTTAGCAGTCAATATTAGGGTTAGGGACAGGATTACGAGTCAATATTAGGGTTAGGGGTCCAGGGTTAAAGGTCAGTACTAGGGTAGGGGTCAGGGGCCTGTATTAGAGGTCAGGGGCCAGTACTAGTGTAGGGGCCAGTACTAGGGTCAGGGGTGAGACAGGGCCAGTATTAGGGGTCAGTACTAGGGGGTAAGGGGCGAGTATCAGGGTTAGGGGTCCAAGGTTAGAGATCAGTACTAGGGTAGGGGTCAGGGGCCAATATAAGAGGTCAGGGGCCAGTATTAGAGGTCAGGGGCCAGTACTAGGGTTAGGGGTCAGACAGGGCCAGTATTAGGGCTCAGGGGCCTATATTAGGGTTATGGGTCAATGCAGGGTCAGTATTGGGGGTCAGGGGCCAGTATTAGGGTTAGGGGTAAGGCAGGGCCTGTATTGGTGGCCAGTACTAGGTGGGCAGGGGCCAGTATTAGGGTTAGGGCAAGGCAGGGCCAGTATTGGGGGTCAGTAATAGGGAGGCTAGGGGGAGGGCAGTTTATACTTACCGGTCCCGTCGCGGTCCCACGATGCAGACCCGGCCTCTTCTGGTGGGTCTGCTCCCAAGGAACGTCGCAGGCGGCGTGATCAGGTTCCCTTGGTCCGCCGGCGCTAGCTGCCGCAGGCACAATTGTATCTGCATCTACTGGATGCAGATACAATTGAGTTCAGGAGCCGCAACGGCCCTGTCATTCACCGGCCCGGGGGGCATGTGCCCTCCTGTCCCCAGGCCCAGCCCGCCCCTGTCTAACAGTAATTTTGATAGGGGATGTCCAAACTTTTGCATACCGCTGTAAGTAGTCCTACAGAACCATGCATGGATCACTAGTAGTGCACCAGTAACCATGTGTCCAACAAGGTATCTAACTGAAACAATGTATCAATTAACAAGGTGGAATAATAGCTTTATAGTGTAAGGAACCAAAAGTAAAGCGTGTATCCCCTGAAGTTCGGTTCCTTCTCCTTGATCTCACCTTGAGATTTTATTCACTCATTGGACAGCTCGTAAAACCAGATGAAAAATTAACAAAAAAATAAATCTGCTCTTCATCCGCGGGGAGGGTGCGATGCTCTGCAGGGTGTTAATCAATCACTTCTGAATACGATGGATTATATTTAGTGCGACCTTGACGTTTTGACACGCCGGGTCATTCTTCCATCCCCCCCTTCCTCGCTGAGATGTGTTTCTGATCGGTTTATGATCCAGTCCGGAGGCGGCGGACATAATGAATGACTTGTGTTTGGATTGTTCAGGAAGCATGTACGGGAGAGAAACATGCAAATTTCATTGCGGTATATTCACACAGACATATGTTACACGCTTCTGTGACCACCAGACTGACACGACATGGTCAAATATGGATAATTGTTTCCGCATGGCAGAAGAAACGGAGATACTACAGATGCAGCAGAGCTGAGCGTGTCATGTACTCGGGGTTGTAGATCAAAGCCCTGAGCCCCTGATATCAGATCTGCACCGCACTGTCACCATCTGTAGCACTAAGGTCCCCCTCACACAGGGGCCCGGGTATGACTACAGTCCTGCTCAGGTGATGCGCTACACTTGGAGGGTTGGGTGCAGCTGAGATAAACTGACAGAGCTGAAACAGAAAGGACACATCCCTAAGCTGTGACAGGGAGGTCTGCAGCAGAAACTACACATCCTCTGGGCTGTGATAGGGAGAGAGCTGCAGCAGAAAGGACACGCCCATGAGATGTGTGAGAGAAAAGTGCAGCAGAAAGTACATGCCCCTGTGCTATGATGGGAAGATCTGCAGCAGAAACTATGCATCACCTAGGCTGTGATAGAGAGAGAGAGCGGCAACAGTTAGTACACATCCTGAACTGTGATAGAGAGAAAGGTGAGCAGAAAGGACACACCCCTTAGCTGTGATAGGGACAGCTACAGCTGAAAAGATATGCCTCCTGAATTGTGAAAGGGATAGAACTTCAGCAGAAAGGACACACCCTGCCGCTGAGCTGTGATAGGGAGAAAGCCACAACAGAAAGGACACACCCCCTGTGATAGACAGAAAACTGCAGCAGAAGGGAAATGCCCCGGAGCAATAAAATGAAGAGCTGCAGCTGAAGTGACACATCCCCTGGGCTGTAATAGGGAGAGAGCTGCAGCACAAAGGACACACCTTGAACTGCAATAGAGAGAAAACTGCAGCAGAAATGACACACCCACTGAGCTGTGATAAGGAGAGAACTGAGCAGAAAGGACATGCCTCCTGAGCTGTGATAGGGAGAGAGCTACAGCAAAAAAAAAAAAGGACACACACCCTGAGAAAGGACACGCCCTCTGATCTGCCAACTTGAAATAAACCTATCAGAACAATTGGAGCAATGAATGTGGAGATCTCTGGACCCATGTGAGGTACAGGGCTGGTTCTAGCTTTATTAGAAAAAGATTGTCATGTCCTATATGATGTCTGATTTTCATTTTGCATTTTGATCATGGCATAACCCCTTTAACCCTTTCGCTACCAGCGCCGTACATGTACGGCGCTGGAGCAATGCAGGGACATGACGCCCGCTCCCACGTCCACAATAAAGCCGATCGCGGTAAATAAAAGGCATTAGATGTCGTGATGAAGCGAGATCACTGCACCTAATAGCTATAAAACCCAGAAGTGGCCAATCGGGTGTCTGCACTGGATTTGAAAGCTGTAAACCTCGCTGATGAGGTTTACAGCTTTCAATCTGCAATTCTTATTTTGGCCACTAGATGGCAGGCCATGATAAGAAATGAGCAAATGGGACTTTAAAACTCCATTTTAAAAACCCTGATTGCTCAAAATGAAAAAAAAAACAGTGTCTATATGCTCAAAAATGAGCTTTAAAATAATCACAAAAAAGTTAATTAAAAAATAAAAAAATATAAAAGATATCGTATAATTAAAAAATAAATACCTAAATAACAATAAATATAAACATCATGGATATCACCGCGACCAAAAACGCCCGTACTTTTAAAACTATCTAAAGAAAATTTCCAATACGGCTAATTGTGTGACGGAAAAAAGGGTCAAAATGG
The DNA here is from genome assembly GCA_900303285.1 of Rhinella marina. NCBI lineage: Eukaryota > Metazoa > Chordata > Amphibia > Anura > Bufonidae > Rhinella > Rhinella marina. The sequence goes on from ONZH01028271.1 coordinate 25,352, forward strand.
CCAATTTGCCATTTTTTCACTACTTCTTTTACTCAAAAAAATGTAGTAAAATGTGATCAAAAAGTCAAGCACACTCCAAAATGGTATCAATAAAAACGATGGATTGTCCCTCAAAAAATGAGCCCCTAAACAGCTCAGTGGATGTAACTACAAAAAAGTTGTGGGGGTCGGAATATGATGAAGTAAAAAAAAAATTTTTTTTTCAAAGTTTAAATGTATTTTTACACTATTTAAAGATAACAAACCTACACATATGGGGTACCGTTGTAATCGTACTGACCCAGAGGTCAAAGGGCATGGGTCAGTTTTGCCGCAAACAGAAAGCCGTGGGAACGAAACCCATAAAACTGTTGAGGAATTGCATTTTTTTTCCAATTCCCCCTTATTTGGAACTTTTTTACCACTTCCCACTACATTTTATGCCATAATTAATGGCGGCATTCGAAAGTACAACCTGTCCCGCAAAAAATAAGCCCTCATACAGCTATGTGAACAAAAATATTTAAAAAAGTTAGGGCTTGCAGAAAAAAGGGAAGAAAAATGAAAATGCAAAACTGAAAAAACCTCCGGTATCCAAAGGGTTAAGGAAACCTGTCAAAATGCAGTTCAATCTATGTACAGCATGTTATAGAGCAAGAGGAGCTGAGCAGAATAATACCTTGTTTTGTTGGAAAATATTTGCGACAATGTATCTCTATTTCTTGAAATTCTTCCCCCAGAATAAGCAGAAAGTACAACATATAAATTACAAGTTATACCGAATCGTTGCCCACCTCCATCAGTGTGCTCAGCTCCTCCTGTGCTATAACATGCCGCCTGCAGATGGGACTACAAGAACTGGTGCCAGTATTTTATAGCAAAGCTACAGCATACTATTGTCTGCTCCATCCCAACTGCATGTACTAATGCAGTGGCCGGGTTTGGGGTGGTCCCAGTGCTACACTGGGTCCTACAGACACCGTTAAGGTGTCACCTTGCTGCTCTCTGGAGGGAATGGTAAGGTGTGGTGCACCCCAATGGGAAATTTGCTATATACTAGTGGGCTTGTCCCGTCTCCTCCCTGGCAGAAGAAGGTTCTGTGTTGAGGAAAGGCTTGAGCTACCTGTTCCTCTGTCTTCCTCATACCCTGGTCCAGGCTCTGTAGCTCAGTCATATGGCTGGCCCAGTAGTCAAAGAGCTGACGACCCAGGGTCTGTGGCAGAGAATTCCCATCTCAACATCTTCTGGTCATTCAAGCAGTGGGAGAGTCTCTCCTACTAAACACTGGTCCCTATCTGCAGACTAGAAGCACTGACTGCTCTCCTTATATACAGTTTCTACCTGAACTAGAACCTTCTAGTAGGAGGAGCATAGTGAAGAAGCACAGCCTAAACAGAAACATTCTTGTAATTTCAGTCTTTCATAGACTTGTATAGTTTCAATACAAGTCTATGGGAATGACTAAGCAGTTTTTTTTCTAGAAATAAGTAACTTTTCAGACATAAACAACAGAAATAAACCAGACAGTCAGTAGGACAGTGTGTCTGTTTTTTTTCCCTGCAAAACATTACATAGTCCCTTCAACTTTGGAAAATTTATGACTTCTCAGTGCATCGATAGAAAGTCCCAAAGTCTCTCAGTATTTGCAAGATGTGAATTAACCCTTTACACAGGGCAGCTCAGATATAGTGCAATAACAGTGCAAATGAACAGGATATGTTACACTAAACATATAAAGCGCACATGACTGCATAAATCACAGTGTACGTTAACACATTAATGTAGGGAGTTGACTTCATGTAGTAGGACTAAGGGCAAATGTCCAAAAACATCCACAGTCCAGAGTACCCAGTAGTTTAGTCCTGGCATCTTATCATACAGGGGTACGCAGTTCATGCCCACTGGGTCCCTATTGGATACATGTTATATTGGAAGTACCATTCTACAGTATTGACGCGTCGTCATAGGCCATATCCACGGGAGACCCTATAGATTTCTACCAGCATCGGAAACTTCAATCATAAACAACCCCGACCATTTACAGTCAGGCAATTATGTAAACCATATGTCCAACAATTACCGAACGTAGTGAGGATGACTGGATCCTCTGTGTCCTGCTGATGATGGATGGTCCTGTAATCACCACTAAATGACAGCATGAATCACCAGCCTGACGGTTCCTTCATTATACTGCCCATGGATGCTATGCAGAACAAGGGAAAATGGATGGAAAGTGTGCAGGAGAAAAGAGCGACCTCTGCTCAGAATACACTAAGAGTAATGCTCCATTCACACGTCCTGTTTTTCTTTCCTGATTCGATCCTGATCTGGATCCATTCATTTCAATGGGTCCTGAAAAAATCAGGGTCGAATCAGGAAAGAAAAACAGCACGTGTGAATGGAGCCTAATAGAGATATAAGAGGAGGCAGTATTATAGTAGTTATATTCTTGTACATAGGAAAAGTATTATAGTAGTTATATTCTTGTACATAGGAGTATTTATATAGTATTATTGTAGTTATAGCAGTATTATAGTAGTTATATTCTTGTACATAAGCATATATTATAGTATTATATTCTGTAGTTATATTCTTGTACATAGGAGCAGTATTATAGTAGTTATATTCCATTATATAGTAGTTATATTCACATAGGAGGAGTACTTGTATAGTATTATAGTTTATATTCTTGTACATATATTATAGTAGTTATATTCTTGTACATAGGCCAGTATTATAGTAGTTAGCTTGTATATAGTATTATAGTAGTTATATTCTTGTACATACAGTATTTTAGTAGTTATATCTTGTACATAAGAGCAGTATTATAGTAGTTATATTCTGGACATAGGAGCAGTATTTAGTTATATTGTAAGGGTTTATATTATTCTGTACATAGAGGCAGTATTTATAGTAGTTATATTCTTGTACATAGGAGCCGTATTATAGTAGTAATATTCTTGTATATAGGGAGCAGTATTATAGTATTTATATTCTTGTACATAGGAGCAGTATTATAGTAGTTATATGCTTGTACATAGGAGGCGGTATTATAGTAGTTAGTATTCTTGTACATAAGAGCAGTATTATAGTAGTTTATTCTGGTACATAGGAGCAGTATTATAGTAGTTATATTCTTGTACATAGGAGCAGTATTATAGTAGTTAAATTCTTGTACATAGGGGCCAGTATTATAGTAGTTATATTCTTGTACATAGGAGCAGTATTATAGTATTTATATTCTTTGTACATAGGAGGCAGGTATTATAGTAGTTATATTCTTGCTACATAGAGCAGTTATTATAGTAGTTATATTCTGGTACATAGGAGCAGTATTATAGTAGTTATATTCTTGTACATAGGAGCAGTATTATAGAAGTTATATTCTTGTACACAGGAGGCAGTATTATAGTAGTTATATTCTTGTACATAGGAGCAGTATTATAGTAGTTATATTCTTGTACATAGGAGGCAGTATTATATTAGTTATATTCTTGTATATAGAGCAGTATTATAGTAGTTATATTCTTGACATAGAGCAGTATTATAGTAGTATATTCTGTACATAGGAGCAGTATTATAGTAGTTATATTCTTGTACATAGGAGCAGTATTATAGTAGTTATATTCTTGTACATAGGAGCAGTATTATAGTAGTTATATTCTTGTACATAGGAGCAGTATTATAGTATTTATATTCTTGTACATAGGAGCAGTATTATAGTAGTTATATTCTTGTACATAGGAGCAATATTATAGTAGTTATATTCTTGTACATAGGAGCAGTATTATAGTAGTGATATTCTTGTACATAGGAGCAGTATTATAGTAGTTATATGCTTGTACATAGGAGGCGGTATTATAGTAGTTATATTCTTGTACATAAGAGCAGTATTATAGTAGTTATATTCTGGTACATAGGAGCAGTATTATAGTATTTATATTCTTGTACATAGGAGGCTATATATAGTAGTTATATTCTTGTACATAAGAGCAGTATTATAGTAGTTATATTCTGGTACATAGGAGCAGTATTATAGTAGTTATATTCTTTTACATAGGAGCAGTATTATAGTAGTTATATTCTTGTACATAGGAGGCAGTATTATAGTAGTTATATTCTTGTACATAGGAGGCAGTATTATAGTAGTTATATTCTTGTACATAGGAGCAGTATTATAGTAGTTATATTCTTGTACATAGGAGCAGTATTATAGTAGTTATATTCTTGTACATAGGAGCAGTATTATAGTAGTTATACTCTTGTACATAGGAGCAGTATTATAGTAGTTATATTCTTGTACATAGGAGGCAGTATTATAGTAGTTATATTATTGTACATAGGAGGCAGTATTATAGTAGTTATATTCTTGTACATAGGAGCAGTATTATAGTAGTTATATTCTTGTATATAGGAGGCAGTATTATAGTAGTTATATTCTTGTACAGAGGAGCAGTATTATAGTAGTTATATTCTAGTACAGTTGAGGCAGTATTATAATAATTATAATAGTAGTGTTCTAGAAGTTATTTTCTAATACATAAGGGATTATTATAGTGTTCAGGTGTGGCACTGCAGCTGTTGTTAAACTACAACTCCCAGCATGCATATTTGCTCTGCTCCTTTCAGAGCTCTCATCAAAATAAATGGGGCATTTTATATAGTAGAGGGTTTTTAAAAAAGACTGCATCTGCAATTTTGTTGCTGCGTGTGTTTCAGAGGCATGTCGGCATTGATAGTGTAGAATAGCGTTGGTCATTGTTAACAACAATTTGAGGAAAACTTTCTCTTTAGGCAAGGTCGCTAGATATGAATATGATGTGGTCACACTTGCCTGTGTTGTCTGGTGTGACATGTACAGTACTTATAGTTTTTCTTTAATTAAAGTAATTGTATGTTGATAAATACATTTCTTTTGTATTTTGTATTAGAGATTTTTCTGGTCTTCTATATTGATCAATATGTAGTCGGTGGGGGTCCAATTCCCGGCACTCGGGAAAGTTCTTTGAAGATCTGGAAAACAGTTCTGGATATTAAGTGAATTTTTAATTATAATTGTAAAAGTGAAGTCACAGATCTGTCCGCAGCAGACGGGCAGAACGTGACGATGATACATTGATGAATAGTTTTTATTGATTTAGCGTTAGTTACATTTTATCTTCTTTTTTAAAGAGGAATAAAAGTTTTCGGAGTTTTTTGCAACAAAACTTTTCTTTTTTTTCGAGCTCACATTACAAGAGTTTTTCGTTCGCTCGTTCATTACTCAAAATGTCAGCTCTGACTCCTTTCTGATGCATCACTGATACTCATTTAGCAAAGCTGTCACAAGCCAATGATTTCAAAGCCTGGAAATCAGCATCTGTTACCAAGAAACAGAGAGAAAAGTCAGATTGTGTTTTTTTTAATTAAACTCTTTCAATGTTCACCCACTCCGAGAGAAAAATAGCTGTTTACGTGTCAACCACGGATTCTGTGTACAGAAAAGTTCCCGAAATGTAAAGGAAATAAAATATCTTCAAAAACATTTACACGATGAGCAAAATCAGCAATGAGAAAAAAAAAGTTTTCTTGTTTCAGAACAGCGCCACTCTCATCCATGGTTGTATCTGGTATTGCGGCCCAATGACAATGCTGTGTTTGGAAAAAAGGTGACCTTTTATAGTCTCAGACTGGATATACTTAATAAAATTAGGCCACGGGGAAAGTAGTACGGGCAGCCTCTATAACAGGGGTGCGTAACCTTTATGATCTTAAGGCCTCATTATCACATTGCTCTATTTTAAAGGGCCACAAAAAATTTTTTATTGGCGCTCGTTTGTATCGGACTATTACACAGAACGATGTAAAGTGAATGGGGAGGAATGATCGCTACCGCAATCGTTTCTCCTTCGTTGGACTGGACGGCTCACTCCTCTTCTCAGTCACTGCAGGATGATGTCTATGTCACCTCTGAGTCTGACACCATGCGATTGAGCCAGAGCTCACAGCATTCCTCCTGCTCTTCCTCCTTCCAGCCCCAGACAAGACTTTCACTGTCTCTATCTTCACTGCCCCCTCCTAGTGTGGCGCCTCCTTATTTAATAAGAAGATGCAACAAAATCCCATGTGCTACTATGGACAGTGCACAAAATAGTCTTCCTGTTAAAGAGTTGTATGAGAACAGTCAGTGTTTAGACTGCCATGGGGGGGTCCAATGACTCAAATGCATAGCTGTTTTGATGGTGGTGGTAGTAGTAGTGGCACAGGAAACTGTGGCGACAATGGTACTTGGGGGAAAAGCAGATGAGGGAATTGTGTGTGGGCCAAGGAGCCCTCGATGACATCTCATAGTCTGATAAAAGTGGCGTGAAGAGTGAAGACTATGTTGGCGATTGTGTGTTGGATAGGACCTGCAAACTTGATCAGGGAGCGGAGAAGGAGGCGACAGCAGGGCAGAAGGGTGCTGGCTGTCGCGACAGTAAAAAGCAAAAGCCAAAACATCCAAAAAGTAGAACCAGATCTGCTTCTGTTATGGTCAGCTCAGGAATTAGTGATGCCATTTTACACCATTGACACAGGCTCAAAACTAGCCAGACCTAGGCCAGGCTCGGCTGCTAGTCGCTCTCTGCAGGTATTTCCTTTGCGGCAATTTTTCTACACAGTGGTAGCAGACAAAGCAACTGCCGCGTGCAAGATCTGCAGGATGAAAATAAGCCATGGGCGTTCAAACACAACCATAGGTACCAAGGCTATACTGCAGCACATGACACAGCATCAGCAAATCCAGTGGTGAAACAGAACTGGTCAGAAATTGGAACAAGTCTGTCCTCGTTCTCCTAGTCTTCTCTGTGGCAGCCAGGCCGCATCCACATGCAGTACAGAGTCCTTGTCATCATCATCATCAGTTACTGCTTCTCCAGCTCAGTCGTCCATAACAGAATGCGTGGTCAGCAATCTGATTGTGTGGAAGCAGAAATCACACCTGGTCAGGTTGCTGGAGGTGCAGTCGCTGCTGTACCACTTTGTGAATTCTACTACCTTTAGGGAACTGATGGTTTGCGCTCAGCCTAGCTGCCATTATTTCCCCAAAAAAGCCATCTCTGCTTTGTAATCTCACGTGGTGAAAAACTGTTCTGCTCCTTGGAATTGTCACTGTGCAGCAAGGTGTAAGCCAACATTGGCACTTGGAGCAGCTGCTATGGCAGGGACAGTACATGTCTTTTATGGCCCACTGGGTCAATGTTTTTTGCAGCAGCGGCAATGCAGCACTGCAGTAACGAGCCCAGGTCCTATCAACATCTCCACATTTGTGTCATTCTGGTTCCCACACCAGACAACTTATCCACATCCTCTTCAGTGGACATTCTCCTTTCCTCTACATAAACAGGGCAGTGTGTTGCTTCCACTCCCCTCCCCCATCATATGTAGAAAACTGAAGCTGCAGATCTACTGCCTTGCCAATACTACTACTACACAGTCGCACATCTCCTACCTTGTCCATGAGGGTCCACATCTATACTGCACTGCTGCTGCAATCAAAATGGGCGAATTTTTGGATGCTTGTTCAGAACAAGCTAATGCTTAGTTTGATACTAGCATATGTGTGTGTGTAAACATGGGCAAGTATCTGCCCCCAATAAGGGATGATTTTTGAAACTTTTTAACTTTAAAAAGTGTTTGCACGCTGTATTTGTGTGTTTGTATCCTGTGTGTTGTATGAATGTACATTTACATTTTCTATAGTTAGTATTGCACTATTGTATTTACTATATTATTTGTGTTAGCAGAGTGTGTTTGTTTTTGCATGGATGTATCTTTGTATTGTTTATTGTCTGTGCTGCCTCTCTGTGTATTGTGCATGTATGTGGGTCCCTACATGTAACATGACATGTCTTTGTAGAAACACATATGTATTGAATATGAATGTTACTGCCATATAAAAATGTAATTATTTTCTATTGTATTGTTACTGTTTCAGCAGTTTCTGTAGGTGACAATGTTCTCTGTTCCACAATTTGCATTAAAGAGACATAGAAATCCTTAGGCAGGTTCTGCATGGTTCTATCTGTTCTATTCGTCTCCCCATCATATTTTCAATGGACTTGTCCTGTAGACTCTACAATTAGATGATTCTATCTGGTGTGGGTAATATTGAGGGATCCTCTTGGGTGGGTCCAAGGAATGTACCTAATGCATGAACCTGTTATAGCCTTATCTTCAGCCTTTACTCCACAAGCTGCAGCTGAGCCAAGAGCATCCATAGGCCCTCACGTCACTTTTGTACTTGGGAGAACATTACTCGATCTGGATCATGCAATGTTTAATGCTATTTTATGGTGAAATCTGAGAGGATTGAATCAGATTGATACATTCTTACCAATAGACCTGTCCATAGGTTGCTTACCTTCACAGGTCACTCCTGGCTGCCATGGTAATGTAATGGATACCAGTATCTTGTTGTGATCACTCAGATGTCATTGTTGTAATTAACCATGGCATCTGAGGGGTTAAAAGTCCATGATTTGAGTTGTGTCTTATTATGAAAATGAAATCCTGTGGGTAAAACGTGTAAAGGGTGTGGCACAACCACATAACAAACTGCTTAGTAGTTAGTGTTAGTACAATATGTCACAGCTTTCATTTGCAACTTTTGATCTCCCATGTGAATTTGCCCTTATATTGTAGAGTGTCCACACTGGGAGGACAGGTGACTCCACACCTTCAGTAGCTGTCAGCTGAATGCTCAGCCGAGTGTGCATGTGTTTTCAATGGAAAGAGAGCAGAATGCACCACTATGGAGAGATTGGAAGTGGTGGCTGCAGGATCCAGTAGTGAGTAGAGTGACCAAATGATCAGGTGTGAGTGGGTGACCTGTTTTAATTAAAGGATGGGGATCTATCAAACTCTGATCTCCACAAGAGATGTTTGTGGAAGTGTTTCATGGCATGAACAAAAGAGATTTCTAATGACCTCAGAAGAAGAGTTGTTGATGCTCATCAGGCTGGGAAAGGTTACTAGAGATTAATCCATCTCTAAAGAGTTTTGACTCCACGAATCCACAGACATATTTTTGTACAAATGGAGGAAATTCAGGACCATTATTACCCTCCCCAGGAGTGGTTAACCAAGAAGGATCACACCAAGAGCAAGGCATGTAATAGTCCGCAGCAGAGTAACTACCATTGCGACAGACCATGCAGCTGCTATGGGGCCCAGGGTAAGAGGGGGCCCAGTTGAGATCATCCCCTCTTCTACTAAAGGTGAAGACTTGGCCAGGACTCTACTCTCTAAAGGAACAACTTTTAGCAAATGAGGCAGTGGAAAAATGGCCCAAGGGTCATTGAAAGTGGTTTAGGCAGAAACCCTTCTGTCCTGTGTGGGGGGCCTGGTCTGATCCTTGCTATGGGCCCTTAGTTCTCTATGTACGCCACTGGTCCGCAGTGTCACAAAGGAACCCAAAGAAGTCTCTATGTAACTAAAGACCATTCTCATGTTAGCTAATAGCGCAGCGTCAGGTCATAGTGTGCGCGGGCCAGGGAAGAGAGCGGAGCGCGGACCGGAAGGCAGCCGCAGCGCAGAACAGGTAAGAAAGGTTTTTTATTTTTATCTTATGTGGCTGGGTGGGCTGATTCTGAGGTCTGATGGGGGCACAATATGCAGATCTGAGGTTTGATGGGGGCACATTAAGCTGATCTGAGGTCTTATGGGGGCACAATACGATGATCTGAGGTTGATGGGGGCACAATATGCAGATCTGAGGTTTGATGGGGCACAATACGCTTGATCTGAGGTCTGATGGGGCACAATAAGCTGATCTGAGGTCTGATGGGGGCACAATACGCTGATCTGAGGTCTGATGGGGGGCACAATATGCAGATCTGATGTCTGATGGGGCACAATACGCTGATCTGAGGTCTGATGGGGACACAGTATGCTGATCTGAGGTCTGATGGGGGCACAGTAGGCTGATCTGAGGTCTGATGGGGGCACATTCTGCTGATCTGAGGTCTGATGGGGGCACAATACGCTGATCTGAGGTCTGATGGGGGCACATTCTGCTGATCTGAGGTCTGATGGGGGGCACAATGCGCTGATCTGAGTGTCTGATGGGGGCAGGGGAGTGATGTAAAAACTGGGGACACGTTTCCTTTAACATTAGGAGTCCCCTTGTTTTTTACTCCTATTACTCCTATATTGTACTGCATTATGTGGTAGAGTATTTAGACTAGGGTATGTAGAAAGTCTATTGTACTGTACTTAGCAGCATAGACGATCTTGCAGTTTATACAGTCATCTTTCTAATACAATATTATAACCACAACTAGTAGTATGTGCCTGTGAAGTTGGAAACGTGCGTTTGGGAAGCCAATAAGTGGGGGGCCCACTCAAGTATGTTTCGCCCCCCCTGTGCTGAACCTCTAGCTACGCCTCTGTTACTTATGTAACTTTGTGGTCGTTTGTTAAACTATATACATCCAACTGGGTATTACTATGGTCGGGGTATGTCCCTGCACAGTCTGACACTATACAAATCAGTGCTGCCAGTGTCATACTGTGCAGGAGAACAACACTACATGGTAACACCCAGATGGACCTTTACTGGAGATTACTGGCTATTCTTTCACATTTTTCTAGTTGGAATAATAGAGGACTGGCAAATACGGAGCCCCCAAAGTAAAGGAGGGCGCACTGCGCCCTCCTTTCATTTCTATGGGGCTCCCGAAAACAGCTGAGCACTGGCTCGGCTATTTCTGTCGGCTACATAGAAATTAATGGGAGCGGTGGTCGCGCATGCGCGGTGCGCTCCCATTTATTTCTATGGGAGCAGCAGGGAGCTGTGCCTGGTGGTGGCCGGACCTGGGAGCACAGCGCTCCCCCATCCGTTCTTGTTATAGGTGCGGGTCCCAGCGGTATGCCCCCATTGTCAAAGATGGGAATACCCATTTAATGCAAACTGGTGGCAATTCATTCATAAACTTCTAGTAGGAACAGTAGAGGAAAAGCACAACACAGATTCTCCAGAACTGTCATGGACAATGTAAATCAGGAGAGGTGAAAGCATATATATTATATTCAATACAATGATTTCATGATGATGTCACGATGATGTCACGATATGAACCGACACTGTGACCTACACGGCAATTTTACAACTCCATTCCTACAACCCAAATCAGCGCGCCCAAAACTGAACGTATCCCCCGCCGCCACCACAGAAGGTAAACTGCTGGTTCGCTCTCTAAATATTTGCTCCATGCAAAGCCGTTCATCAGAAAACCAATTACTTAATGTATGTTCATTGTTTATTTTTCATCCTTATCGCAAAGCCGAGCAAACACTTCCTGCCGAGAATAACAATTCACAGCTCGAAAAACGAACGGCATTCTTATAGCGAGGGATTGTTACCAGGAGCACCACGCGGGAAGCGAAAGAACGATCAGACGCTCTGCGTTCACCGTAAAGAGTCGTCCATTGTGCAGAACGTCAACAAATCATTAAAAAGTAAAAATCAATCAATTATATACAATTATATAGAATAATAAAGCTACACTGTATAATATCACAGGCTGCTGTAATAGCAATTTGCCAGGCGGGTGTCCACCATAACACATAACCGCCAATTAAAAATAACACCCACTGCCGTATAGAAGAAACGTATTATAATAAAAATATAACAATATTATATATTTATAATAATTTATTATACATTTTATTTAATCCATCAAATTAAAAAAGACGCGTCACATTAGACGTATGAGACAAATGTGACATAATGTCAACCGTTAAGTCATGGTATGTTAAAGCGCAAAAAGTATGCGTACAATGTATATAAAAAATATATTAATTACATTAAATTGTTATATGTGCACTTGGCAGCTGAAGGCATCTGTGTTGGTCCCAGGTTCATACGTGTCCACATTGCTGAAGGGGTGGTCCCACGAAAAATATTCTAAAGCTTTCAAACCAGTGCCTGGATCTGAACACTTTTGTAATTGTATGAAATTAAAAATTTAGCACAGCCACCGAGTTATTCAATAAATTGTATGTCTATGGCGCCACCTGCTGTTTGTTTTTCCTCTTATTTCCTCTTATTTCTTTGTCCTGCTCACTGAGATGGTCGCACATCTGGTAAAATATTGGGTAACTCTGACATGGAAAAGGACCTAGGAATTTTAGTGAACAGCAAACTAAGCTGTAGAAACCAGTGTCAGACAGCTGCTGCCAAGGCCAATAAGATAATGGGTTGCATCAAAAGAGGCATAGATGGCGGTGATGAGAACATAGTCCTGCCACTTTACACATCACTAGTCAGACCACACATGGAGTACTGTGTACAGTTCTGGGCTCCTGTGAACAAGGCAGACATAGCAGAGCTGGAGAGGGTTCAGAGGAGGGCAACTAAAGTCATAACTGGAATGGGTGGACTACAGGACCCAGAAAGATTATCAAAATTAGGGTTATTCACTTTAGAAAAAAGACGACTGAGGGGAGATGTAATAACTATGTATAAATATATCGGGGGTCAGTACAGAGATCTCTCCCATCATCTATTTATCCCCAGGACTGTGACTGTGACGAGGGGACATCCTCTGCGTCTGGAGGAAAGAAGGTTTGTACACAAACATAGAAGAGGATTCTTTACGGTAAGAGCAGTGAGACTATGGAACTCTCTCCCTGAGGAGGTGGTGATGGTAAGTTCACTATAAGAGATCAGGAGGGGCCTGGATGTATTTCTGGAGGTAATAATATTACAGGTTATAGTTACTAGAGAGGGGTCGTTGATCCAGGGAGTAATTCTGATGCCTGATTGGAGTCGGGAAGGAATTTTTTTCCCCTAAAGTGGGGAAAATTGGCTTCTACCTCACAGAGGTTTTTTGCCTTCCTCTGGATCGACTTGTAGGAAAACAGGCCGAACTGGATGGACAGATGGCTTTTTTCGGCCTTATAAACTATGTTACTATGTTACATGCTCAGTTTCATCCTTCAACTGCCACCTGAGCTGTGATAGGGAGAGCTGAAACACGCCTCCAGAGCTGTGGGAAGGCTGGGTGAAAACCTGGAAACCTCAGAAAATGATGGAAACACCACGGAAATGGACAGGAAACAGCAGGGGCAGCATGCATGGATGCCTCTGAGGCTGCCTAATCCCACCATTACCCCAAATTCTCCTAGTGGGGCATGTGTTGTATCGATTCTTCTCAGTTTCAAATCATATATGTCCCTTATCTTGGGACCATATATTTCATGGATTTTTCGATCACGGAAAAGGAAAAAGAGCTTGCTCTGGCCAGGGGAGTGTCTTTTCTACTGCAGCTAAGGGGACGTGTCCATGCTCTGCCTATCACAGGTCAGGAGCCAATTAAAAGAGGAACCAACAAAAATCAGTATAATATTTAATACATCCCCTATCCGGGTAAATTGTTTGGAGAGAGGGCCTGTAGGTGGGGGGCAGGCTGGGGGGGAAGGAGGTTTAGCTGGAAGAGCCAGAGGAGTGCCCCCTGGGCTAGCGTGTGTGGTGGTGACAACAGCCGGATGGAGTTCGAATGACGACGCAGGATCCCAACTTAAAAATTTAGCATCAACCGGTACAGTTGTCAACTATGAGATTGATCAAGTGGGGCATGTGTTGTATGTATTCTTCTCAGTTTAATACCGTATACGGCACCTATCCGGAAAAATAGTTTGGAGAGAGAGAAAGAGAGGAAAAAGACGTATTTTTAAAAGTGACGTTCAGTATAGATCAGTTAAAAAGAAAGAAAGGATTTTATGAAATGGATTTGTATCACTGAGAGCAAAAGAATGTATTTTTTTTACGTGACGTGCAGTATAGATCACTTGGAGATAAAAAGGGGAATGTGCAGACTTGGGCTGCTATAGTGCAAACCACTATGGTGGTGACAACAGAGTGAGCGAGTGACACTGCGGGAGCAGGCGAACCACATAAACATTTTTTGTGGCCCTGTATGGTGGCGGTGACAACAGAGTGACTGAGTTAGTATGCGGTAGCTGGTGAAGCACCCAAAAATTTAGCCTGACACAGCATGACGGTTACACCACCAATGACTTTGTCCGACTGAGAATGCAGTGAAATGGCTTTTGTTGAGCCTCCAAAATTTTTTTTCTTTTCGGAGTACATAAATTCTACCCTCAGCAAAAAAAATTTTTTTTTTAAATGTCGGTACTTGCGCCTCCTGAAAAAATTGTTTTGGACTGTCGTTTGACGCTCCTGAAACATTGTTTTACACTGTCTGTAGTTGACACTGCGGAAAATTGTTTGGAGAGGGCCTGTAGGGGACCTCCGGAAAAATTGTTTGGAGAGAGGGCCTGTAGGTTGAACCTCAGGGAAAAATTGTTTGGGAGAGAGGGCCTGTAGGTTAACCTCAGGAAAAATTGTTTGGAGGAGGGCCTGTAGGTGGACCTCAGGAAAAATAGGTTTGGAGAGAGGCCTGTAGGGTGGGACCTCCGGAAAAATTGTTTGAAGAGAGGGCCTGTAGGTGGACCTCAGGAAAAATTGTTTGGAGAGAGGGCCTGTAGGTAGGACCTCCGGAAAAATTGTTTGGAGAGAGGGCCTGTAGGTGGACCTCAGGAAACATTGTTCAGAGAGAGGGCCTGTAGGGGGCCCTCCTGAAAAATTGTGGTAAGAGTGCCAGTTGGACTCTAAAAAACGGCGTTTTTTTTCGGTCAGCGTTAGGGCAAAGACGACAAGGAGGAGGAGGAGAGTAGAGAAGAGGAATCGGATACATAAGTTATGTAAATCTTTAGGCTGCTTTCCCCCGGAGGAGATTAAATTCCGGTGAAATCCAGGCTTTGGTTCATTTTAATAAGCGTCAGCCTGTCAGCGGCTGTCAGTTGACAGGCGTGTACGCTTATCGTGATGACGCCAACCAGCTGCACTGAATACCCGCTCTGACAGCACGCTAGCGGCAGGGCAGGCCAGCACCTCCAAGGTGTACAGCGCCAGTTCAGGCCACGTGTCCAGCTTTGAACCCAGTAGTTGTATGGAGCAGAGTGATCGGCCTAGGACGTTGGTATGTCAGCTAGGTACTCCCTCACCATCTTTCTGTACAGCTCCCCC
>ONZH01028272.1:0-54865 GCA_900303285.1 Rhinella marina
TATACCCTCCAAAATACATCCAGGCCTCTCTTGAACTCTTTAGTGAACTTACCATCACCACCTCCTCAGGCAGAGAGTTCCATAGTCTCACTGCTCTTACCGTAAAGAATCCTCTTCTATGTTTGTGTACAAACCTTCTTTCCTCCAGACGCAGAGGATGGCCCCTCGTCACAGTCACAGTCCTGGGGATAAATAGATCGTGGGAGAGATCTCTGTACTGACCTCTGATGTATTTATACATAGTTATTAGATCTCCCCTCAGTCGTCTTTTTTCTAAAGTGAATAAGCCTAATTTTGATAATCTTTCTGGGTACTGTAGTCCACCCATTCCAGTTATTACTTTAGTTGCCCTCCTCTGAACCCTCTCCAGCTCTGCTATGTCTGCCTTGTTCACAGGAGCCCAGAACTGTACACAGTACTCCATGTGTGGTCTGACTAGTGATTTGTAAAGTGGGAGGACTATGTTCTCATCACGGGCATCTATGCCTCTTTTGATGCAACCCATTATCTTATTGGCCTTGGCAGCAGCTGTCTGACACTGGTTTCTGCAGCTTAGATTTCTGTTCACTAAAATTCCTAGGTCCTTTTCTATGTCAGAGTTACCCAATATTTTACCATTCAGTATGTACTGGTGACTTGCATTATTCCTTCCCATATGCATAACTTTACATTTGTCAGTGTTAAACCTCATCTGCCACTTCTCTGCCCAAGCCTCCAGTCTATCCAGATCCATCTGTAGCAGTGTACTGTCCTCTTCTGTGTTAATTACTTTACACAGTTTAGTGTCATCTGCAAAAATTGATATTTTACTGTGCAAGCCTTCTACAAGATCATTAATAAATATATTGAAGAGAATAGGGCCCAATACTGACCCCTGTGGTACCCCACTAGTTACAGTGACCCAATCTGAGTATGTACCATTAATAACCACCCTCTGTTTTCTATCACTGAGCCAGTTACTTACCCACATACAGACATTTTCTCCCAGGCCAAGCATTCTCATCTTATATACTAACCTTTTATGTGGTACAGTGTCAAATGCTTTGGAGAAGTCCAGATATACGACATCCATTGATTCGCTGCGGTCCAGTCTAGAACTTACCTCCTCATAGAAACTGATTAAATTGGTTTGACATGACCGATCCCTCATGAAGCCATGCTGATATGGAGTAATTTGCTTATTTTCATTGAGGTACTCCAAGATAGCATCTCTTAGAAAACCTCAAACAGTTTACCCCACGACAGATGTTAAACTTACCGGCCTATAGTTCCCGGGCTCTGTTTTTGGACCCTTTTTGAATATTGGCACCACATTTGCTATGCGCCAATCCTGTGGAACACTCCCTGTCAGTATAGAGTCCTTAAATATCAGAAATAAGGGTCTGGCGATGACATTACTTAATTCTCTTAGGATACGGGGGTGTATGCCATCCGGTCCTGGCGATTTGTCTATTTTAATCTTTTTAAGACGCAGCTCTACTTCTTCCTGGGTCAGACAGGGCACTTTTAATGGGGAATTTACTTTTATATTCTGCATTTCATCTGACAGTTTATTTTCCTCAGTGAATACAGTGGAGAAAAAGATATTTAGTAGCTTTGCTTTCTCCTCATCGCTCTCTGCAACTCCCCCCTCATTACTCTGTAAGGGGCCGACACCTTCAGGTTTATACTTTTTACCATTTATATAATTAAAGAACATTTTAGGGTTAGTTTTACTTTCTTTGGCAATTAATCTCTCGGTCTCTAGTTTGGCTGTTTTTATTTGTCTTTTACATATTCTATTTTTTTCCTTGTAGTTTTTCAATGCTTCCTCGCTCCCCTCCTGTTTTAGTGATTTAAATGCTTTCTGTTTGTCATTTATTGCTTTCTTTACAGTTCTGTTTATCCACATTGGTTTTTCTTTTTCCTTAACCTTTTATTCCCATAAGGTATGTACCTCTCACAATTAGATATTAGGATGCTTTTAAAAATATCCCATTTTGTGGCTGTATTTTTATTTTTGAGGACTTTGTCCCAGTTAGTTAGGCCTATGGCCTCTCTTAGTTGGCTAAATTTAGCTTTTTTGAAGTTAGGTATTTTGTTCCTCCCTGAAGAAACGCTCTTTAAATGACAATTGGAAGGTTATTATATTATGGTCACTATTTCCCAGGTGTCCCCCGACCTGCACATCTGTTGTTCTGTCAGGTCTATTGGTTAATACTAAGTCCAGTATGGCCGTCCCTCTAGTCGGGTCCTGAACCAGTTGGGAAAGGTAATTGTCTTTGGTTATTTCCAAGAACCTGTTTCCTTTATGAGATATACAGGTTTCAGTTTTCCAGTCTATATCTGGGTAGTTGAAATCCCCCATAATAACGACCTCATTATGATTTGCCACCTCGTCTATTTCGTTTAGAAGTAGATTTTCTATGGGCTCTGGTATACTAGGGGGTTTATAATAAACTCCTATTAGTATTTTATTATTGTTTTTGGCTCCATTTATTTCTACCCACAGTGACTCCACATCTTCATGTCCCTCACTTATATCTTCCTGCAGTGTGGGCTTTAGACAGGACTTTAGATAAAGGCAGAACCCTCCCCCTCTCCGGTTTTGGCGATCCTTTCTAAACAGACTGTAACCCTGTACGTTAACTGCCCAGTCATAGCTATCATCCAGCCATGTCTCAGTTATTCCCACTATGTCATCGTCCTCCTCACACATCACTAATTCCAGTTCACCAATTTTATTAGTCAGGCTTCTGGCATTAGTGTACATACACTTAAGAGGTCTATGTATATTTTTTACCCCCCTTTTTAAATTACTATTACCAGTGAAGTGAATATCCGGGGTTTTTGGGTTACTTTGGTTGATGTTTTGCCCAATATTCTCCCTACATTCCTCACTAATCCCAACCCCCACTAACCCCCCACTCTCCCCGACTATGACCCACTCTCTATCTACACTATCTACCCCCTTATTAGTATTACCCCCCACCCTCCCCCCAGATCCTAGTTTAAAAGCTCCTCCAGCCGTCTAACCATTTTTTCCCCCAGGGCAGTTGCACCCTCCCCATTAAGGTGCAGCCCGTCCCTACTATAGAGTCTGTAGCCGACAGAGAAGTCGGCCCAGTTCTCCATGAACCCAAACCCTTCCTTCCTGCACCAGCCTCTGAGCCACTTATTTAACTCCCTAATCTCCCGTTGTCTCTCTAGTGACGCTCGTGGCACTGGTAGTATTTCTGAAAACACTACCTTGGAGGTCCTGGACTTGAGCTTCTCTCCTAGTTCCCTAAAATCATTTTTAAGGACCTTCCATCTCCCCCTGACTTTGTCATTGGTGCCAATGTGTACCATGACCGCCGGGTCTTCCCCAGACCCTGTCTGTCCGCCTAATTATAGAGTCCCCTACCACCAGCATCTGTCTGGCCTTTGCTGCTCTCCTGTTCCCATCCTTCCTGCAGCGGTCATCCTCCTGGTTTCTATGAGAAACGGCCTGCTGCAGTGTCGCTGGTCCTGGGCTTTCATCCCTAATATCAGCCAAACAGGCATATTTACTAGGGTGTTCCAGCTCAGGACTAGCCTCCCTGGCACTTTTCCCTCTACCCCTTCTTACTACATTTACCCAGCTGCTGACCTGATAGTCCTGCTCTTGCCCATCTCCTCCCTCCTCCTCTTCACTGACCCCAGCCAGTGCCTGCACTGTGAGGTCTAAGCCTCTCTCCAGGTGTTCAATGCCCCTAAGTATGCCAAGCTGCTTATTTAGATCCAAGATCTGGGCTTCCAAATATGCAACGTGATTGCATCTAGTGCAAATGTATTCACCCATGAATGGTTCTTCAAGGCATGCATACATTGCACAGGACACACACTTAGTAGCATTGTTCCATGGAGCACCTGCTAGATGGGGATATACAGTACAGTACAGAAAAACAGTAAATTTATGATTAGGGTTTGCTGTAGCTGGAGGACTACAAATCAAGTTAACACACAAGGAAAATCTCTCCCACCTTACTTTTTTCTCCTTGTCTTAAACTCCGGTTTTTCAACTCCACTTATACACAGCCCACTTACAAAGCAAGCCCAAAGTCAGAGCAAGCTCTATAAGAGTTTAGCTATGTAATTTATAGCACCTGGGATTGCTAACCACTCCCCTTCACCAGGTACACAGCAGAGAAAAAAAAATGGGTTTAAATGTTATAACCAAATGCAACCACTAAACAAACAAAGACCTTTGCAATCAACTAGACAGTTATTTGCAGTCACTCCCACAAATTCACACTCAGTACCAGCACTCCGGTTTTTTAACTACTGGGATTCAAAGCTGGACACGTGGCCTGAACTGGCACTGTACGCCTTGGAGGTGCTGGCCTGCCCTGCCGCTAGCGTGCTGTCAGAGCGGGTATTCAGTGCAGCTGGTGGCATCATCACCGATAAGCGTACACGCCTGTCAACTGACAGCGCTGACAGGCTGACGCTTATTAAAATGAACAAAGCCTGGATTTCACCGGAATTCAAATCTCCTCCGGGGGAAAGCAGCTAAAGACTTACATTACTTATGTATCCGATTCCTCTTCTCTACTCCTCCTACTCCTCCTCCTCCTCCTCCTTGTCGTCTTTGCCTAACGCTGACCAAAAAAATGCCATTTTTTAGAGATCCAACTGGCACTCTTTTACCACAATTTTTCAGGAGGGCCCCCTACAGGCCCTCTCTTCAAACAATTTTTCCGGAGGTCCACCTACAGGCCCATTCTCTAAATAATTTTTCCGGAGGTCCACCTACAGGCCTTCTCTCTAAACAATTTTTCCGGAGGGCCCCCTACAGGTCCTCTCTCCAAACAATTTTTCCAGAGGTCCACCTACAGGCCCTCTCTCCAAACAATTTTTCCGGAGGTCCACCTACAGGCCCTCTCTCCAAACAATTTTTCCGGAGGTCCACCTACAGGCCCTCTCTCCAAACAATTTTCCTGGAGGTCCACCTACAGGCCCTCTCTCCAAACAATTTTTCCGGAGGTCCACCTACAGGCCCTCTCTCCAAACAATTTTTCCGGAGGTCCACCTACAGGCCCTCTCTCCAAACAATTTTTCCGGAGGTCCACCTACAGGCCCTCTCTCCAAAAATTTCCGGGCCACCTACAGGCCCTCTCTCCAAAAATTTTTCCGGAGGTCCACCTACAGGCCCTCTCTCCAAACAATTTTTCCGCAGTGTCAACTACAGACAGTGTAAAACAATGTTTCAGGAGCGTCAAACAGACAGTCCAAAACAATTTTTTAGGAGGCGCAAGTACCGACATTTAAAAAAAAAATTTTTTGCTGAGGGTAGACTTTATGTACTCCGAAAAGAAAAAATTTTTTGGAGGCTCAACTAAAGCCATTTCACTGTATTCTCAGTCGGACAAAGTCATTGGTGGTGTAACCGCCATGCTGTGTCAGGCTAAATTTTTGGGTGCTTCACCAGCTACCGCATACTAACTCAGTCACTCTGTTGTCACCGCCGCCATACAGGGCCACGAAAAATGTTTATGTGGTTCGCCTGCTCCCACAGTGTCACTCGCTCACTCTGTTGTCACCACCATAGTGGTTTGCACTATAGCAGCCCAAGTCTGCACATTCCCCTTTTTATCTATAAAGTGATCTATACTGCACGTCACGTAAAAAAATAGGTTCTTTTGCTCTCAGTGATACAAATCCATTTCATAAAATCCTTTCTTTCTCTTTAACTGATCTATACTGAACGTCACTTTTAAAAATATGTCTTTTTCCTCTCTTTCTCTGTCTCCAAACTATTTTTCCGGATAGGTGCCGTATACGGTATTAAACTGAGAAGAATACATACAACACATGCCCCACTTGATCAATCTCATAGTTGACAACTGTACCGGTTGATGCTAAATTTTTAAGTTGGGGTCCTGCGTCGTCATTCAAACTCCATCCGGCTGTTGTCACCACCACACACGCTAGCCAAGGGGGCACTCCTCTGGCTCTTCCAGCTCAACCTCCTTCCCCCCAGCCTGCCCCCCACCTACAGGCCCTCTCTCCAAACAATTTATCCGGGTAGGGGACGTATTAGATATTGTACTGATTTTTTTTTGGTTCTTCTTTTAATTGCCTCCTGCGATAGTGCGATAGACAGGAATCGAACCCGGGTCAACTGCTTGGGAAGCAGCTATGCTCACCACTTTACCACCAACAGCCACAGCAACTGATAAGAACAGATACTAAACTTGATGTAATCCAACATTTCGACAATCGATAACCCGAAATGGGTCTGCCGTCAAGCCCAGCGTTCGACCACCCTGAGCATTTCACATACTCTGACCGAGTCTGACCCTGGGGCCGCTCATGTACTGCCCACTTGGAGGATTGAGGGCCTATCTCGTTCACGGTTTCTCAGAATTACTATGCCACTTCCTCCAACCCCTCCTCCTCCACCTTCGAATTACCATCCGTGCTTCTCGTCCTGCTACCTCAGTCTAACTCGGTCACTCTGTTGTCACCGCCATGCTGCGTCAGGCTAAATTTTTGGGTGGCTCACCTGCTACCTCATCTAACTTGGTCATTTGTTGGTGTCACCGCCATGCTGTGTCAGGCTTATGCCTGCATCGTGTGGCTGGGGATAGGAGAGCAGTGCCAGCATGGGCATGGGTGATGGACCTTTGTTGCACCTAGTTGGGTGCTTCCCTATATATTCCCACCATGCCAGCCATGGGTTGTAAATAAACTAATAACAGGAAAAACCCAAAAAATGATAAAACTATTTTACAGGAGGGTCAACCGCAGACACTCCAAAACAATTTTACATGAGGGAGTGTCTCCCCATCTGCCATTGTGTTCGGTCAGGCTGTCAATAGGTACACTACCTCTGTCGTCCGCAGAAGCGGCCACTATGAGGAAGGCCACGGCAAGAACATGCCCTTTTCAATTGAGAGCAAGTGTAGAATTGTAGGAGGATGACCCTTTCCTCGGCAGTGGATTCACCTTCCCCTTTATCATTGCCAGACAACAGTTGGTGAAAAAGTAATTGGCAATGATGAAGAAAATGTAACGGTGCAGTGGACCGTCTGTGACGCAAAACCTATATATTCTCACCATGCCAGCCATGGGTTGTAGATAAACTAATAACAGGAAAAAACAAAAAAATGAGAAAACTATTTTACAGGAGGGTCAACCGTAGACACTCCAAAACAATTTTACATGAGGGAGAGTCTCCCCATCTGCCATCGTGTTCGGTCAGGCTGTCATTAGGTACACCACCTCTGTCGTCCGCAGAAGCGGCCACTATGAGGAAGGCCATGGCAAGAACATCCCCTTTTCAATTGAGAGCAAGTGTAGAATTGTAGGAGGATGACACTTTTCTTCGGCAGTGGATTCACCTTTCCCTTTATCATTGCCAGACAACAGTTGGTGAAAAAGTAATTGGCAATGATGAAGAAAATGTAACGGTGCAGTGGACCGTCTGTGACGCAAAACCTATATATTCCCACCATGCCAGCCATGGGTTGTACATAAACTAATAACAGGAAAAACAAAAAAAATATTTTACAGAAGGGTCAACTACAGACACTCCTAAAAATTTTTTAGGAGGGTCAACTTCGGACACTCCAAAACAAATTTTTGGGAGGCTCACCATTTGACTGCTACCTCAATCTAACTTGGTCACTTGTTGGTGTCACTACGCTGTCACCATGCTGTGTCAGGCTTATGCTTGCGTCGTGGGGCGGGGGATAGCACAGCAGTGCCAGCATGAGCAGTGGTGTCACCTGCAGGCGGTGATGGACCTTCGTTGCACCTAGTTGGGTGCTTCCCTAACATGTGATGGGCATGTGCCTCGCCTTTCTTGGACTGGGTGAGCACAATTGCCATGAGGGTAACCACCAGGCTGTTGCAGGAGAATTTGGGGTAATGGTGGGATTAGGCAGCCTCAGAGGCATCCATGCATGCTGCCCCTGCTGTTTCCTGTCCATTTCCGTGGTGTTTCCATCATTTTCTGAGGTTTCCAGGTTTTCACCCAGCCTTCCCTAGGCAGAGCCTTGGTCCCCTGCAAAAATGCTCGAGTCTCACATTGACTTCAATGGGGTTCGTTACTCGAAACGAGCACCCGAGCATCGGGAAAAGTTTGTCTCGAATAACGAGCAACCGAGCATTTTAGTGCTCGCTCATCTCTACTAGCAACCATCCGTGAAAAACGGACCCCACACGGATGACATACGTGAGGGATGCGTGGTTTTCACGGACTCATTGACTATAATGGGCGTGAGGGATCCGGGAACACGGATGAAAATAGGACATGCATCCGTGCTAAAAAAAGGAGCCATGGACCGTGATGAAACACTGATGTCTGAACACACATTGACATGAATGGGGACGTGTGCTGTCCGTGGAGAGCACGGACAGCACACGTCCGTGAAACACGTGCCTTAAACCTTTGCACAGTGCTGTATACAGTATTTATCATATAAACTGGTCAAACGTTCTCATTAGACTAACCGATCCTGCCCTTCCAAAGTGATTTTTTTGTCACTGATTTCCCTACCCCATTATTCTCTATAGAAGCTGCCCATCTATAAGCAGACTACCCCCTGTCCAACCTGTTCAAGCAAAGACCACTTTTTAGTACTTATTTCAGTGGTAACCCCTTTGAAAAAATCACAAGTACTTTGTCAGTTATGCCTCATTTACAGTCAGTATTCAGTCAGGGATTTCCATCAGTGATTTTGAGCCAAAACACCTTATCTCTGTGTAGCCTCCATTCCTGTTTTTGGCCCACAATAACTGATGGAAATCACTGACCAAAACACTGACGTGTGAATGAGGCTTTACTCTGAATGTGGCTCTCACCCCGTACTGGGGTGAGAAAGAATAGGAGACTTATAAGAGTCTTCAGCGGAGGCTGTCAGAGAAGAGTGTAGCCTTAAGCTTATATTAGTCAGGCAGATAATCCTGAAGATCATGACTAACAAGCGTTCATACACGCGCTCATTAGCAGGAGGCGGGTGGGGTGGGGGGGGGAGTGAAGGGCTGTACTTACCCCTCCTCTGGCTCATAGATCCCGCGCTGCTGTGTCCTGGCTGCCTGCAGCGTCAGGACATATAGAGAACACTCTGACCTGATGCTGCAGGAGGTCAGGTGACTGCAGCGCAGGCCCTGAGAAGAGAACGGGAGACCGCCGGAAGAGGAGAGGAGCGGATGAGCAGGAGAGGTAAGTTAATTTATTTTTTTTATGTCTGATCTGAGGTCTGATAAGGGGGTCTGAAGGGCTGATTGGGGGTCTGAGGTCTCATAAAGGGGTTCTGAGGTCTCATAAAGGGGGTCTGAAGGGCTGATGGGGGGTCTGAATGGCTGATAAGGGGGGTCTGAAGGGCTGATCTGAGGTCTGATAAGGGGGGTCTGAAGGGCTGATGTCTGATAAAGGGGGTCTGAAGGGCTTATTGGGGGTCTGAAGGGCTGATAAGAGGGTCTGAAGGGCTGATAAGGGGGTCTGAGGGCTGATAAGGGGGTCTGAGGTCTGATAAGGGGGGTCTGAAGGGCTTATAAGGGGGTCTGAGGTCTGATAAGGGGGGTCTGAAGGGCTGAAAAGGGGGTCTGAGGGCTGATAAGGGGGTCTGAAGGGCTGATAAGGGGGTCCGAGGTCTAATAAGGGGGGGTATGACGTCTGATAAGGGGGGTCTGGAGGTCTGATTGTGGGTCTGCGGCCTGATATGGGACATCTGGAGTTCTGATATGGGGGGTATGAGGTCTGATTGAGGGTCTAAAGCCTGATATGGGGGTCTGAAGTTCTGATTGTGGGTCTGAAGGTCTGATTGGGGGTCTGACGGTCTGATATGGGGGGGGTATGGTGGTCTGATTGAGGGTCTGAGCTTTGATTGGGGGTTTGAGGTCTGATTGGGGGGTCTAAAGGTCTGATATGGGGGTCTGAGGTCCAGTGGGGGGTCTGGAGGTCTGATTTGGGGGTCAGTAAGTCTAATGGGGGCCTGGAGGTCTAATGAGAGTTTGATATTGGGGTCTGGAGATCTATGAGGGTCTGGAGGTCTGGTCTGAGGTCTGATATGGGGGTCAGAGGTCTGATGGGGGTCTGGTCTGAGGTCTTATACATGGGGGGGGTTGGTCTGAGATGGTGGGGGTTCTGACATGAAGGTATAATGGGGGTCTGATCTGACGTCTGACAGACGTCTAATGAAGGTCTGGTCTGAGATGGGGGTCTCATCTGAGGTTTGATATGGGTCTGATCTGAAAGGTAAGGGGTAGAGATGAGCGAAGGTGCTCTGAAGTTCAGAACGTGGTCTGAAGTTCTGATTGTGGGTCTGAAGGTCTGATTGGGGGTCTGACAGTCTGATATGGGGGGGTATGGTGGTCTGATTTAGGGTCTGAGCTTTGATTGGGGGTTTGAGGTCTGATTGGGGGTCTAAAGGTCTGATATGGGGGTCTGAGGTCCAGTGGGGGGTCTGGAGGTCTGATTTGGGGGTCAGTAAGTCTAATGGGGGCCTGGAGGTCTAATGAGAGTTTGATATTGGGGTCTGGAGATCTATGAGGGTCTGGAGGTCTGGTCTGAGGTCTGATATGGGGGTCAGAGGTCTGATGGGGGTCTGGTCTGAGGTCTTATACATGGGGGGGGTTGGTCTGAGATGGTGGGGGTTCTGACATGAAGGTATAATGGGGGTCTGATCTGACGTCTGACAGACGTCTAATGAAGGTCTGGTCTGAGATGGGGGTCTCATCTGAGGTTTGATATGGGTCTGATCTGAAAGGTAAGGGGTAGAGATGAGCGAACGTGCTCATAACGAGCACTGTACCGCTCGGCTCCCCTGCGCTCGCATAGGCGCAGGCAGCCGCTTCCGTCGGGTGACGGAAGCGGCTGCCTGCGCCCATGCGAGCGCAGGGGAGCCGAGCGGTACAGTGCTCGTTACGAGCACGTTCGCTCATCTCTAGTAAGGGGGTATTTTTTGTACTGGCACACTATCTGTGTGGTACCAGTATTTTCGGGGGGGGGGGACTATTTCTACAGTTCTACAGTTTCTACAGTTTTGGGGAGCACAGCGGGCACAGTATTAGAGGTGGCAAAATGGAATGTTCAGAAAGTGAGGAGGAGGATGAAAAAGTAGAAAACTAAAATGTCTGTCAAACTCTGCAGAGGGAAGAGATGGCTGAAAGAAATCATCATGGCGTTCTGGTCTGACAGGATAAGATGAGGAAAGAGAACATCTACATCAGAGAGGAGATGTCACTAGATGTAAGAGGTACATATGTGGAGCTGTATGTCCCTGTATGAGCGCTGCCTTCTCTGCTCTGTTTACCTGATCACCACTGCAAATGCTGCTGTGAGCAGGTGAACAGAAAAGTGAAAACATCATTTCATTTTTCGGTTCAGGCAGCAGAAAAGCTAAAATCAGCCCTGCTGGTAGTTATACAGTTAAATTACTGTGGCCGCATTTCTGTGTCGTGCTCACTCTGGAGCGCAGGCTGGGGACAGCAGGGCTGCAGGCTCCAGCTATAAAACGTCAGCAGGCAGGCTGTCCATGCAGCAAGTAAAATAGGTCTTTAGTCCTAGGGTGGGATGTGTGTGTGTTTAGGGCGGATACTTTGAGAATATGGCACATATGTATTGTGGCTCGGGCCCCGGATCTTTTGAAACCCTAGCAACGCCCCTGTTTAGCAGGTTTAAACATCATTGTTTGCCGGCAGCAGATTGTGATTAGACAGCATAATCTGCTGCCGGAAAACAATGATTTTGTATGGGATGAGCGATGGCATGAGCAATCACTCCTCTCCATACTGAGGAGGAGATCCCTTCATGTAATAGCAGCGGTCTCCACCGCTGACAAGCAGGTGATTGCCAGGAAGGAACACTTTCTTCCTGATAATCGCCTAGATCAGTGGTTCTCAACTCCAGTCCTCGGGACCCACCTGCCAGTCAGGATTTAGGAATATCCCACAGAATGAATACCTGTGGTAAGTCCTGATGGATGGACGCTAATTATATCAGCTGGTCTAAACTAAGGAAATCCTGAAAACCTGACTGGCAGGTGGGTCCCGAGGACTGGAGTTGAGAACCACTGGCCAAGATGATCTGCAGGTCTAACATACTGTAAGTCTTGTGTAAGTGCTGTGGACTAGTGTAGTATCCCAGAATAGGGTCCTTGCAAAAGGTTAATTGTTGTAATGTTAAATTGTTAAGGTTAGTTTTATACTATGACTAAAATGATTCAGCAGGCTGTTCCGGTAGAGGAACGGCAGGGACAGAGCTCTCCTCCCAATGTCACTGGGAGGGAAGCTCTTTGCTATGCTGCACCAGATGGTCAAGAAAATGCCACAGATAATCTGCAGAGCTCAAATCTCCTCACTCCATGGGCCCATATTCTTACTCCATGGACCCTCCTTTTGAATGTTAGAGAATTTTTGCATGCTCGAAACATGTTGGCAGCTTGGATTTTAAATTTGAATACATTTATTGGATTTTTATTTATGAGTCCTAGATGCCTTCCACTTTTGTGGCTCATTGTGTACCTGGGAGCCAAAGATTTTTGCCCATGCACTGGGAAGATTTTTTTCTCACTCTGAGGAGGACTATGTGAGCTGATCCACACATTGTTCGATTATCTGAATGTCACCAAGGACTGCCAGCCACTAAACAGCTTCTTCCTGTATGCCACTATTTACCGTATTTTTCGCTTTATAAGACGCACTGCCAGGGATGCGTCTTATAAAACGAATACAAGTGAGCGCTTCCATTATGGAAGCGCTCACTTGTATGTTTTAGCTGCCGGGACCCCCCCCCCATCAGACCTCAGATCAGACCAGCGTGCACCATAGCAATAAAATAAAAAACTTCTCTTACTTGTCCTGCCGCGGCTCCTCAGGCTTCCCGGCCCGGCGCTGCACTGTCCTGAACGCGTACAGCGTCAGGACGTAGTGCGCGCACTATGACCTGACGCTGCACGCAGTCAGGTGACAGTGCAGCGTCGGGCCGGAAAGCCTAAGGAGCGCCGGAGCGGAGCCGGGGCGCTGGACAGGTAAGTGAAGTTTTTTATTTTATTGTTATGGGGCACGCTGGGCTGATCTGAGGTCTGATGGGGGCCAGAGTGGTCTACTGGGGGGCTACTGTGAGCTGGTCTGAGGTCCTGATGGGGGCACAGAGTGGTCTAATGGGGGCACTGTGAGCTGGTCCTGAGGGTCTGATGGGGGCACAGAGTTGGTCTAATGGGGGCACTGGTGAGCTGTTCTGGAGGTCTGATGGGGCACAAAAGTGGTCTATGGGGGCACTGTGAGGCTGGTCCTGAGGTCTGATGGGGCACAGATTGGTCTATATGGGCGGGCCGCTGTGAGCTGGTCCTGAGGTCTGATGTGGGGCACAGAGTGGTCTAATGGAGCACTGACTGGTCTGAGGTCTGATGGGGGCACAGAGTGGTCTAATGGTTGGGCACTGTGAGCTGGTCTGAGGTCTGATGGGGGCACAGAGTGGTCTATGGGGGCACTGTGGGCCTGGTCTGAGGTCTGATGGGCCAGGAACACAGAGTGGTCCTCGATGGTGGGCACTGTGGCCTGGTCTGAGGTCTGATGGGTTCCACCGCTGGGCTGGTCCTGAGGTCATCGATGGGTTACGCTGGGGTTGCTCGATCGGCAGGTCTGAATGGACGGAACGCTGGGCTGATCTGGAGGTCTGATGGGGGAACCGCTTGGGCTGATCTGAGGTCTGATGGGGGAACGCCTGGGCTGATCTGAGGTCCTGATGGGGGAACGCCGGGAAAAATATTTTTTTTCTTATTTTCCTACTCTAAAATCTGGGGTGCGTCTTATCTTCAGGTGCGTCTTATAAAGCGAAAAATACGGTAAGTATTACACTCTGGAGTCTGGCACCCAAGGAACTCCCATAGTTATACATGCCTCATCCCCACTGATTAGGAGAGTGAGAGCCTGGCTGCTCATGACTGTACAGGAATCAACTCTGCAATTTGGGACCATATAAATATATCTTTCGGGTTCGGTAGGACCAACACTCGTGAGAAAAACTAGATTTTCAAAATTCTACTGGAATTAGCTTAAATATACTGTATATTTGTACAGTATGTCGGCAACTGGGAATTAAACAATGAGAGTTGGTAATTGCCTTTACTATGTACATGCTTATGTTTAAGTCAATTGACACTCAATTAAGGGGCCTTTTACATGACCTGAGGCAAACTGTATGAGGAACAAAAACGACAGGTCAATTATTAGCCAAACGAATGTTCCAATGAACATTTATTTTTCAATCATCAACCCATGTACAAAAGCCTTTAGTTCATCTTTTATAGTGCTCGCTGTGATTTGCTGCTTGGCACCCATCCAGTGTGAGTCAAAATGTAGAATTCACTAATTGAAGTTTATGGTAAGACTCCAATCACATCCCTCCACACTTTGGTATTATTTTGGTTTGTGGTTTGACAATATGATCACACATATAGTGAGATACATCTTTGTTAACTGTCTCACATCTCAGTTTATCATCCCTTCTGTACCTGATTGTAGTCCCGCAAAAGATATGGCCTCATTCAGCTTCACCAGCAGAAAAATAAAAAATTATGGGTCTTAAAATCTGGAAAACATGCTTTTATTGTGTATTTAAATAGCTTTTACTGTGTATTATTATTACTAAATATGACAAACTATACATTTTAATATTGTCACATTCTTAATGACCTGTAGAATAAAGTTGGTACTTATAGCACACAGTACATACTGTAAAACAAACCAAAAACAATAGTTTCTAGTTTTTTCTATTCACCCTGCCCTGAAATAAAAATGAATAAGGGCTCAACAAATTATAAATAAAGGCACCCTTAAATTTTCCCATTGAAAAAAACCCTTTATGGAAAACCCCTTTAAAATTCCTTTAACATACTACAGTATATACAATACAATACAGTTGGGCATATTGTGCATGGGATTTAAAGGAGTTGTCCAGCTTTTTTTGTACTACAGTGTATTAAACAATCATAAAAACACCTGTCAAAGTTCTCTTGTGGACTAGTAAGAGATAAAGAGTCACAATACATTCACACAATTTCATTTAATAGAGAATGATAATAACTCCTTTAACATACTATATACAATACAATACAGTTGGGCATATTGTGCATGGGTTTTAAAGGAGTTGTCCAGCTTTTTGGACTCTGAACTATCCTGTTTTACCAGCTCTTCACCGTTCCAATTTTGGCTTTCTTTAGATGTCTTCCGATTCCCAGCCTATAAACTTCCGGAATGGACAGGGTCACACGTGCTGCTGCAGCTGTTGACTGGCCTCAGTGGTTATGTGTCCCAAAGCGGCAAGTGATCCAGCAGTAATGTGCTGCTTGCGGACACATCATCGCTGAGGCCAGTCAACTGCTGCAGTGCTGCACATGACCAACTCCATCCAGAAGTTTACAGAATGTGTACGAGAAGACCACTGAAGAGAACCCAGGAGCTGGAACAAGTGGTGGAGAGCAGAGCAATGGATACAACAGGCTTCTATTAATTGTTTAAAAAGTCCAAACAGGAATTAAGTATTCATGTACTATTTTTTGAATAGGATACCAATATCTGATTACAGACTTGACTCCTGACACCCACACTGATCAGCTGTTTGAGGAACTATGTGCTCAAGTGAGAGCTGTGGCCTCTTTTACAGGCCTGAGTTGTCACATCCATCGGCTTTTTGGTCCTTCTACAGCATAGGCCACTTCAAGTGAATGAATTGAGATGCAATACCAAGCATAGTCAGTACAATGTACAGTGCTGTTCTTGGCATACTATGACAAAGCAGCCCCTTAAACAGTTGAACCCCCACTGATCTGATATAGATGACCTATCCTAAGCAAATGTCATCAGTGTTTAAGTCCTGGAAAAACCCTTTAAAAATGAACAGGTTATATTTGAATGTAAATGTAGGGTAGGTCTCCAGAGTCAATTCTACTACTGGGAACTAGGCACCCCTGTCCAATACTTTCCTGTGTTTAGAGGGACCAGTAAGTAGAGGCCAGCAAGGGACCCAGAAGGTGTAGGAATGGGAGCCACATGGGATCAGTGCGGTATTTCTTTCTTTAAATTTTTAAAGTATTATGAGCCTTTTATAGACTTGTTAGTGACCACCAATATGCATTTTTACAGTGGTCAGTAACAGGTCTTAAACTAGGCAACCACCTTTTTATGGAGGCCTAGTCTAAGTGTGGGTCTCCTTATGACATCCAGGCTTTTGCTCTAACAGCCTGGATTGGCAGAAGGGCTGACCTAGGCCATTTGGCCTCTTGTATGTAGTAGTCAATAGTGACCTCTACCTCTAGTGTATGCCTGCAGTGTATTCCTATCAGGCTGTGCCAGAGGTGCAGCCTTATAGTGGCTGTCAGTAACCGACTGACAGTATAATATACTGTACTACAGTGTATTATAGAAACAATCATAAAATCACCTGTCAAAGTTCCCTTGTGAGAATAGTAAGAGTTAGAGTCACAGTATATTCACACAATTTCATTTGATAGAGAATGGTGTAACTTGCAAAATTCTAAATCACTTCATTTAAAAAATATGCCTGCATCCACTTGAAAAAAAAGCTGTAAAGTCATGGCCACTAGGAGGTTTCACTTCCACCAATTTCTAGTCCATTCCCTGTTGCCACACAAGATCTGTGCCTAGTAAAATATACATAAGACGGCTCACAGGAAATGGCTGAAATAGAGATAGAGGAGATCCTGAGCTTGATTAACCACTTCCAGTCTGCCCATTGACTATAAACGTCCTGGTAGTGGATCTCTATCTCTGAATGGACGTTTTAAAACGTCCTTGAGCTTTGCCCCCTGTGTGCAGCACCTGTACATAGAAGCTCCATGACTCAGCTGCCTCCTGACAGCCAAGAACATGGAGCTTTAACCTGAGACCTTTTTTCCTGGCCTCCAGGCTTTTGATCACTCTGACAAGCTGTCAAAGCCTTCACAAATGCTTGTACTATCTCCCTCTCATTACTGCCGGTCACAGAGCAGTTTACAACCACATATGGGGTGTTTCTGCAAACTTCAGAATCAGGAAAATAAATATTCAGGTTTGATTTGCTGTTTACCCTTGCTATCTTATAGGAAAAATGAATTAAAAATTGAAAATCTGCAAAAAAAAATATATTTATTTTTAAATTTCACCTTCCTTCTGTTTTAATTCTTGTGGGAAATCTAAAGGGTTAACAAACTTTGTAAAAATCAGTTTGGATTACTTTGGGGGCTGTAGTTTCTAAAATATGTTCATTTATGGGAGGTTTCTATTATTTAAGCCCCTCAAAGTCACTTTAGAACTTCAAAGGCCCTTTAAAATTAACTATTGGAAATTTTCATGAAAATCTTAAAAATTACGTCTAAAATTCGAAGCCTTCTAACGTCCTCAAAAAATAAAATTACATTTCCAAAATTATGCCAACATAAAGTGGACACATGGTGAATGTTCATTAATAACTATTTTATTAGATATCCCTATTTAACTTAAAAGCAGAGAAATTCATATTTAAAAAAATTGTGATTTTTTTCAAAATTTTCAGTAAATTTTGGATTTTTTATAAATAAAGGTAAAATATATTGACTCAAATTTACCATTAACACAAAGTACAATGTGTCACAAGAAAACAATCTATGAATGGCTTGGATAAGTAAAAGCGTTCCAAAGTTATTTCCACATGAAGTGACACATGTCAGATTTGCAAAATTAGGCCTGGTCAGGAAGGGGGTAAATGGCCCGGATGGAAAGTGGTTAAAGAACCACTTCTACACAGCTTTTGAAGATTATAAAAGCTTCCTTTGTGTCTTTAAGTGTCATTTCCCCCTTCTTATCTGTTCTGTGGGAAATAAAGGAAGGGACATCACAGCTGTACAGTGCTTGAAAATTTCACTGAGGGGAGATGCCCCTTGCTTCTGAGTGAAATGCATCTAGTTGTACAGCTGAAATTGGGAATAATATGGCTGAAAGAGACTTTAGAGCAGTGATAGTGAACCTTTTAGAGATCGAGTGCCCAAACTGCAACCCAAAACCCACTTATTTATCGCAAAAGTGCCAAAACGGCAATTAAACCTGAATATTACAGTCCAATATAGTATATCTTCCATGTACTTTATCATTTAGCTATAACAGCTTGCCTACATTCAATGTGTTGTCTGTGCTGTTCATAGTTCGCCCTGTGCTGATGAATGGCAGGAATAGTTTAAGGCATATTGGTAGACCATTGAATTTTTCCAGGGTGCCCACAGAGCCACCTCTGGCACCCGTGCCATAGGTTCGTCACCCCTGCTTTACAGAAATCCAAAAAAGCCCTGTTCCTTCACAGTTATGATTGTACAAAGAAGCACAGCCATTATGCAAACTTTGATAACTCAGGTACTCGTTAAATGAAGTTTTATTAAATAAAAACCTCACTTTAAAAAACAACTCTTTACTTTGAAAAAAATTTGCAAAAATAAAATTTCCACCACATATTTGGTATCACTATGTCCATGATGACCCACACTATACAATTATGATGTCATTTATCCATCATGGTGAATACTGTTAAAAAAAAGCCAGAATTGCTGTTTTATTTGCCACAAAAAAAACGATTGAAAAATGTTATGTACCCCAAATGATAGCATTGAAAAGTATGTCATTCCTCAAAAATCAAGCCCTCAGACAGGTCTTTAGAAAGAAAAGGAATAAAAAGTTATGGGTCATGGGATTAGGCGATGCAAAATAAATAAAGTTATAGCTCTTGGATTGTCACAATAAATAAATTAGGACTGAGACCCAAAACAGGCTGGTCACTAAGGAGTTTATTGAAATTTCTTACTAGCCGGACAATGCCTTTAGCAGTAGGGGACACAGCATCCCATATAAGATATACCTTACTAAAATATGTATTCCAATATATTTCCATTACTTGAAAGGGAACAGAAAACCAGAGACTGACAAAAAAACAAAAAGCAGGAATTCCACATATGAGTAGATGCATTTAAAAGTCTAAATTTCTTTTGTGTGCACAATTTTATTTGTCTTATCCAGATAAGTATAATACACATACTTTATGCAACAGTTGTCATATACAAAACCCAATAGTACAGTTAGGGTACATTCACATGGCCATCCACATCCATTCTGCAATTTTGGGTGTGGACCTATTAATTTCAATGGGGCTGCATAAGAGGAGGACAGCACACCGTGTTTTGTCCGCATCTGTAGTTCTGTTCGGCGGCTCCACAATAAAGATCCACAATCGGACAAGAATAGGCATTTCTATCATAGGGCAGGCCATGTGCGGTCCGCAAAATTTTGCGGACCACACATGGCTGGTATCCGTGTATTGTGGTAGCCTTATACCATAAAGATAGATAGATAGTCACGGGTTTGTGTGGTAGGCAATGACAAACTCTCAGACTTTGGGGGTTAAGTGTGTGGCCCACAAATGGCAGATCTGCAAAACACACATACCGGCAGTGTGCGTTCTGGATTTTGCAGATCGCACATGGTCAGCACTATGACAGAAATGCCTACTTTTGTCCATGATTGCGGACAAGAATAGGACATGCAACATCTTTTTTGTGGGGCTGCGGAACGGAACAACAGATGCGGACAGCACACTGTCTGCTGTCCATATCTTTTGCAGCCCCATTGAAATGTCTGGGTCCGCATCTGTTCCTCAAAATTGCGGAACATATGCAGACCCATTCATACAGTCTTGTGAATGAGCCCTAAAAGTCCAAATGGTACTTTATTTTTCATCCAGTATAACACAATACTTAGATGAAGCCACAGCACATTTCTATATATAGTATATATTTAATGTTCATCATTGAAATTACAAAATCAAGGGGGACAAGTCGTAAGGTTTTGCAAATAAAGAAAGTAGGAGGTGTCACTAAGATCTGCAAATGATCGCATTTTCTGTTAGGCCAGGTTCACATCACAGTTTATTTTTCAGTTCTTCTGATCCATCTATCCAATGGTAAAAAAAAGTATACTCTTCTTCTTTTATTTGTTACAATGGAACTCTATAGCAAACGGATTCCACTGTACGGCATCAGTCTGAGGTGTCCATTTAACATACAGTGCCTTGCGAAAGTATTCGGCCCCCTGGAACTTTTCAACCTTTTGCCACATTTCAGGCTTCAAACAAAAAGATATAACATTTTACATTTTTGGTGAAGAATCAACAACAAGTGGGTCACAATTGTGAAGTGGAACGAAATTTATTGGATCATTTAAACTTTTTTTGTAATAATAAAACTGAAAAGTTGGATGTGCAAAATTATTCGGCCCATTTACTTTCAGTTCAGAAAACTCACCCCAGAAGTTCATTGAGGATCTCTGAATGATCCAATGTTGTCCTAAATGACTGATGAAGATAAATAGAATCCACCTGTGTGTAATCAAGTCTCCGTATAAATGCACCTGCTCTGTGATAGTCTCAGGGTTCTGTTTAAAGCACAGAGAGCATCATGAAGACCAAGGAACACACCAGGCAGGTCCGTGAAACTGTTGTGGAGAAGTTTAAAGCTGGATTTGGATACCAAAAGATTTCCCAAGCTTTAAACATCCCAAGGAGCACTGTGCAAGCGATCATATTGAAATGGAAGGAGTATCAGACCACTGCAAATCTACCAAGACCCGGCCGTCCCTCTAAACTTTCATCTCAAACAAGGAGAGGACTGATCAGAGATGCAGCCAAGAGGCCCATGATCACTCTGGATGAACTGCAGAGATCTACAGCTGAGGTGGGAGAGTCTGTCCATAGGACAACAATTAGTCCAACACTTCACAAATCTGGCCTTTATGGAAGAGTGGCAAGAAGAAAGCCATTTCTCAAAGATATCCATAAAAAGTCTTGTTTACAGTTTGCCACAAGCCACCTGGGAGACACAACAAACATGTGGAAGAAGGTGCTCTGGTCAGATGAAACCAAAATCGAACTTTTTGGAAACAATGCAAAATGATATGTTTGGCATAAAAGCAACACAACTCATCACCCTGAACACACCATCCCCACTGTCAAACATGGTGGTGGAAGCATCATGGTTTGGGCCTGCTTTTCATCAGCAGGGACAGGAAAATGGTTAACATTGATGGGAAGATGGATGGAGCCAAATACAGGACCATTCTAGATGAAAACCTGTTGGAGTCTGCAAAAGACCTGAGACTAGGACGGAGATTTATCTTCCAACAAGACAATGATCCCAAACATAAAGCAAAATCTACAATGGAATGGTTCAAAAATAAACGTATCCAGGTCTTAGAATGGCCAAGTCAAAGTCCAGACCTGAATCCAATTGAGAATATGTGGAAAGAGCTGAAAACTGCTGTTCACAAACGCTCTCCATCCAACCTCAAAGAGTTCGAGCTGTTTTGCAAGGAAGAATGGGCAAGAATTTCAGTCTCTAGATGTGCAAAACTGATAGAGACATACCCCAAGCGACTTGCAGCTGTAATCACAGCAAAAGGTGGCGCAACAAAGTATTAATGCAAGGTGGCCAAATAATTTTGCACGCCCCACTTTTCAGTTTTATTATTACAAAAAAAGTTTAAATGATCCAATAAATTTCGTTCCACTTCACAATTATGACCCACTTGTTGTCGATTCTTCACCAAAAATTTAAAATGTTATATCTTTTCATTTGAAGCCTGAAATGTGGCAAAAGGTTGAAAAGTTCCAGGGGGCCGAATACTTTCGCAAGGCACTGTTTAAGTTTTTTGTATTTAAATGTAGTTAAATGGATGGGGAAAATGTGATGTGAACCCAGCCTAAGGTGTATAAGCGCATATATTTCTGTGCATGGCACCCATACTAATAACTAAATCTGGTATTGAAATTTCAATGTTGAGGAGTGTGTGTGTATGTATATATATATATATATATATATATATATATATATATATACACATACGTATATGCCTGTGTGTATAAATAAGTGTGCCTATAAATAGTGTATCTGCAGAACTTTAATATGAAAACCATTGTTATCTAATTGCACGTCTTTTGTCATACAAGAATGTATAATACTGTAGGTGTTTTTTGCTAGACAGTTAAAATATTTAGCTCCAGATTTTACCTGAATGATCCCCTTCTTTGCAGAATTTTACTGTAATGAGCTAAACAAAATACACTCAGTCTGAAGAAGTTAATCAATACCTTCTTTGTAGATGGAGCGCAGCATTATCAAGATGAAATTTAGAGGAAAGGCGACCCCTATTGGCAACATGCATTCTGCACGGCAGTGAAATCATGCTGTAATGTGGAAGTAAAGTGGTCACAATTCCACACTGAAATTTAAACGCAATAATATCTAGTGTTATCAGAAAAGTTAGGTGCAACAAAGTATGTCTCTTATATGATGCCGCAGTGTTGTGTTGTTCTCCATAGTCTAGCAAGGGACAGTTATGGTATATTCCAAATTAAGCTGTTAGAAAGAAATTGTCCCAAGTATGGTTGTAGATAGATCAGAGAGATGATAGATAGATAGATAGATAGATAGATAGATAGATAGATAGATAGATAGATCTATCTACCTCCTCCAATCTGAAATTAACAACCTTACTAGAGATAGGTCATGAACTGTTATTTTATGGAGAAACTCTTTAAGTGCACATTCAGCACTAATGGCTTGTATACACCTGTAAAAATACCAGTTTTATGCCCTTTTTGTTTGAGTTGGTGCTTTAGTTATGCTTGGTTACAATCCACTGCGTCATGTATGTGCCATTTTGGGCAGATGAACAGTCTGCAGGACTCTTTAGGCTGGTTTCACATTTAGCCCTCTGCAGGGGTTTCCATTGGGGGGAATATATCTGAATAGCTAAAAATGTTATACAGTATACTGCGATGGGTCAAATGAAGCTCAAAGAATTAATCTTTGGACTCCTTTTAACCACTTCCATTTGTTTCTGTTTTTTTTTTTATCTCCAGACAGAACACCATGGTAGACCGCTGTTGTGTCCACAAATAAGCAGAACACAGACAGAAAGCAAAGTCCAAAGATGAATCCTTTGATCTTGGTTCCACCCATTAAAGTGACAGTACCCATCGCAGTATGTAAGCGTATACAGTTTTCAGGTGTATACCTAAGAGAGTTAAAACATGATGTGAACCCAGCCTTATTCTGTCAAAAATAATGGCTACACAATGGAATGGATCAGTGGATGACAGATATAAATGTAATATGTTCTGTTTACATCCATCATTCATTCAGCTTAACAAATCCTTTTTTTTTCAGTTTTATTGTTCTGACAGATCAGACGAACAGAAGGCTCAACGCAGATGTGAACAGGCCCTTAAATTCATCTTGTTACTGTTACATTTTTATAGATCAGGCTAGACCAAACACTGGGTGTCACTATCACTATATACTAATGGATAGGGTGACTTTCAGTCAAAAATTAGGAAGGAAAATGTCACATTCATGGGATGAGCTATGTGCACCAGACTCTATGAAGAATGACCTTATATTCATCCCATTGGCTCTGAAAATTATTTACATGAAGTAATCAATGGTCCGTTTACAGCAGCAGTCCAGGGACCAGGATGTAAGTAGGAAGGTAGAAAACTGAAAAAAGAGCAACCTACGGAATCCCTATTAATGGAGATTCAGAGGAGTCCTGTGATATTAGAGGGCGGTAATGGAGCCCATAGACATTAGATGAAAAGTAGTTGAATCGTGGACTATCAATGCTATAACATACAGTATCTGGCTGGGGCTTTCTGTGCTGGTTTTCATATCTCCTGCACTGCACAGCTTGTGATTTTTTTAAAGCCACAAGTGAGATGATAATTCTCCGCCATGGTGCCTCACAGAAGTGTCATGGCTCCCTAATATAGGCCTGTAGCTACAGAGCACCTATGTGCATGGGCCATAAAGTATTTATCTTTTTATTATGTAAGCATTGATAATGATAGGGTTCATATCTATTTTTAATAAATAAAATATACCTATTCTGATATAGTTACATAGTTGTTAGGTTGAAAAAAGACAAAAGTCCAACCTGTAATCCTGCTATAACGATCCCTGGATCAATGTCCATCTTCTTTTTAAAAAGGGGTTGGGCCAAAGGGAAAGGGTGTGTAGAACAAGATTTCTATACATTGTCATAAGCCTCAATTTTATTTTGAATTAAAAAGTCATCTAAACCTTTATTGAAGCCATCTACTTTATTTGCTGTGACCAGCTCCTGTGGCAGGCTATTCCAGAGATTCACATACCTTACTGTTAGGCCTCTTTCACACGAGCGTGATGGATTAGGTCCGGATGCGTTCAGATGCGTTCAGGAAAACTCGCACCATTTTGCAAGCAAGTTCAGTCAGTTTTGTCTGTGATTGCGTTCAGTTGTTCAGTTTTTTCCGCGCGGGTGCAATGCGTTTTGATGCGTTTTTCACACGTGTGATAAAAAACTGAAGGTTTACAAACAACATCTCTAAGCAACTATCAGTGAAAAACACATTGCATCTGCACTTGCTTGCGGATGCAATGCGTTTTTCACGCACACCCTTTCACTTCTATGGAGCCAGGGCTGCGTGAAAAACGCAGAATATAGAACATGCTGTGATTTTCACGAAACGCAGAAGTGATGCGTGAAAAAAAACGCTCATGTACACAGACCCATTGAAATGAATGGGTCAGGATTCAGTGCGGGTGCTATGCGTTCACGTCACGCATTGCACCCGCCCGGAAAACGAATGCTTGTCGCTTATCACTGAATCTTTTTTTCTCCAGGTGTAGGGAGTGTCCCCTTGTTTTTTGAGGGAGTTTAACACAGAATAGCTTCCCTTGATATTTTTTGTACAGGTTAATCATGTTATCCCTTAGACGTCTTTTTTTCAAGGCTAAACAAATTCAGTTCATTTAACCCTTTCTACCCCGGAGGCTTTTTTCGGTTTTGCGTTTTCGTTTTGCGCTCCCTGCCTTGATACAGCCATAACTTTTTTATTTTTCTGTTCACATAGCTGTATGATGGCTTGTTTTTTTATCGGGACAAGTTGTACTTTCCAATGCCACCATTTAATATGGCATATGGTGTAGTGGGAAGCGGGAAAAAAATTCCAAATTGGGTGAAATTGCAAAAAAAAAAAATGCAATTCCGCCACAGTTTTACGGGTTTTTTTATTTACGGCGTTCGATGTGCATTAAAACTGACCAGTTACTTTCATTCTACTGGTCAATACGAATCCGGCGATACCTAATATGTATAGTTTTTCTTGCATTTTGATAGTGAAATAAAATCATAAAGTTGGACATTTTTTAATTTTTCCAGTTCTTGGCCCCTATAACTTTTTGGTATTTATGTGTACGGAGCTGAATGGGGGCTCATTTTTTGCGGGGCGATCTGAACTTTTTATTGATACCATTCTGGGGTGTGTATGACGTTTTGATCGCTTTTTATTTAATTTAAAAAAAAAAAGAGTCAAAAAATGTTGAATCGGCCATTTTGACGCTTTTTTCCGTTTCGCTTTTTTCTGTATGGGAAATATTTTTTATATTTTTATAATATGGGCGTTTTCGGGAAAGGGGGGGTGATTTGAACTTTTAGGGTTTTTTTTTTACTTTTTTTTACACTTTTTTATAGTTCCCATAGGGAACTATAGGAAGCAATCATTTGATTGTTTATATCATAGACTCCAATGCACTTACATTGGAGTCTATGATGATTTTTGTGCTTTCCTATGGAGCCCTATTACAGGCAAGGGCTCCATAGGAAAGCCTATGTCATTTACTATAACAGGGGCTGCTGCAGGCACGCTCCGGCTCCTCCGATCGCCACATGGGGGAGCCGGAGCAACACTGGAAGCGTACGCTTCCGGTGTTTGCCGCCTTCGGGTGCCGCGGTCAGGCTTGACCGCGGGACCCGAGGGGTTAAATGTCCGCGATCTGCATTACTGCCAGTCGTGGACGTTAGCCACGGGTGCCTGCTAGCAGGATATGCAGGTCACCCGCGGCCATCACACCCGCTCCGTGCAGGAGCGGGCGCCATCTTTAAAGTCCCGGCCAGCGCCTTACATGTACGGCGCTGGTCGGGAAGGGGTTAATCTTTGCTCATAACTAAGATCTTCCAGGCCCTTTATGAGTTTAGCTGCTCTCCTCTGTACCTTTTCTAACTCCAGGGCATCCTTTTTATGGATTGGTGCCCAGAACTGAACTGCGTATTCCAGTTGAGGCCACACCAAAGCTTTGTGTAGTGGCAATATTACATCCCTGTCCCGCAAGTCCATACTTCTTTTAATACAAGACAAAATTCTGTTGGCCTTAGAGGCAGCTGACTGGCATTGCATGCTGTTATTTAGTCTATGATTTACTAATACACCCAGATCCTTCTCAACAAGTGACTCTCCCAGTTTTACTCCCCCTAAGACATATGCTGCATGCAGATTATTCTCCCCAAAGTGCATAACTTTACATTTATCTATATTGAACCTCATTTGCCAAGTGGATTCCCAAACAGTAAGTTTGTCCAGGTCAGCTTGTAACTTATTAACATCTTCCATAGCCTGGACTGTATTACAAAGTTTGGTGTTGTCTGCAAAAATAGAAGCAGCACTGTTAATCCCATCCTCTATGTCATTAATGAATAAGTTAAATAATAGCAGACCCAGCACAGAACCTTGGGGAACACCACTTATAACCGGGGACCAATTTGACCATTTAGCGCATGCACATCATAGTTCATGTGCCAGCACCTCCATAAAGGCAACCGCACACACTATATAACAAGTACCGGTAAATGATGGGATATTGCATACATATGGCATAGTTTCTAATGGTGGGAGGCTGAATCACAATATGACTGACTAGGTCTGGGTAGAAGAAGAGAATGGAGTTCGTTGACAATACCTGCACAGTGCTGGGTGGAGATCCCAGAACTTTTACCCATAGGGATAAACCCTAAGCAGCTGCAGTTATTGAAGTGTGCTCACTATCTCAGAAGACTTTGCAGTGTATAATCTGTAGCAGTCCTGTCCACAGGAGCAGGTTATAGTGACTGACGCTATAGGAGATATTATATTTTTATGTGTACGGGGTGGACTGGAAAATTAAAGTGGCCCTTCAAAAAAAAAAAAAAAAAAAAACTAAAAGTGGCCCCATTTTATTGGCAGGTCAACAATACCACAGTGCAAAATACCATCCCAGCAGAACTAAATAACACAGTGTAGCACAATATACTGCCCCAGAAGCTGGCCCTCTGTAGTGGCCATCAATAGCTACCACCTTCTGTCCTCCTCCTCCAGTTGTCTCTGATTAAAGGGAACCTGTCACCTCATAAACGGACATAAAACAGCCAGTATTACCTTATAGTAGCCCCCAGTGTGTTATTAATCATGTGTTTGATCAGGTAATTTGATCCTCCATACTTGTTAAAAATGATGTTTTAAACGCCATCAGCGCTAGCCTTCCAGTCAGCTTGAAGTCAAGGAGGCAGCGGCCTCCTTGCTTCAAGTCAAGCTAAGCACGCCCCTTACCCGCCCCTCTTGCCTGTGAGTGACATAATGTAGCGTGGCCAGTTCCAGCCAGCGTGTGCGCATGCGCGTGTGCGCCCTCCAGCACGCAATTCCTTTGGCTTCCTGGAACTGCCGGCACCTGCGCAGTGAGCAGATGAAACCCGGCTAACTGCAGGAGCCGGTGACGGGATCGCGCAGTAGAAAGGAGCGCAAGGAGGCCACGCTGCATTATGTCACTCACAGGCAAGAGGGGCGGGTAAGGGGCGTGTTTAGCTTGACTTGAAGCAAGGAGGTCGCTGCCTCCTTGATTTCAAGCTAACTGGAAGGCTAGCGCTGATGGCGCTAAAAACATCATTTTTATCAAGTATGAAGGATCAAATTACCTGATCAAACACATGATTAATAACACACTGGGGGCTACTATAAGGTAATATTGGCTGTTTTATGTCTGTTTTTGAAGTGACAGGTTCCCTTTAAGATATAGAGCATGGGGCTTAGGATGTGAGATGTATGCCACAGCAGTTGAATTCAGGAAGGCATGTGCAGTCTCTGGTATGAGTACCTAAATCTCACAGTGTTAATTACCCCTGAGATCTCATTATGTACCCGGCCAGTGGCAGTGAGGAGAACTTGGATAGCCCTCTGGGGCATCGGCCCACCGGGAAATTTCCCTGTAGGCTCTATGGCCAATCAGCCCCTGTGTGTGTCCGCAAAAAAACTGATCCATGAAAAACGGCTGGCACTCGGATGGCTTCCATGTGCATTGTTTTCTCCACACTGATATACGTGATTGGGCTATCTCAATGTTTCTCCACTGACAGCTCAGAGAAGCTAACACATTCAGTATGGAAGAGAATTTTTTCCAACAAAATTTGGATATATAAACTTTATGAATAATGATGATAATGATATAACAATGCAAGATATTTCCAGTGCGATAACCAATTATCTGCTATCACAGCCTTCAAAAAATACATTTTAGCATAAATGCCATATTTATGGAGTC
Source organism: Rhinella marina (assembly GCA_900303285.1). Lineage (NCBI taxonomy): Eukaryota > Metazoa > Chordata > Amphibia > Anura > Bufonidae > Rhinella > Rhinella marina. The sequence goes on from ONZH01028272.1 coordinate 28,410, forward strand.
CCAGAACCTATTTCATGAGCCACATACAAGCAGAGGTGTAAAGCTCCTGGACCCTAATACAAACTACATAACTGTAATATTAATTATACTGCTTCCTTCATATATGGGGGGCCAAGGTGCAACCACCATCTGTGCACTAGCTGTAGCTGCTCCCCTACATTTTTGTGGTTAGCAATGCCAGGTACATTCTGTTGCCCACTGACTACATTCCAACTGGGTAGATGGGCACCTGGATGGGGCACCAGAATTGCTTGGTGCTAGTGAATGAGCCCCATTAATTGTACTGTTATGCTACTATCCATTTCTAAATACCTGAGAGGAAGTTATGGGGCCATTTTATGGATTAGTTCCTACACAGCAGCCACTATCACCATGTGGGACTCTCCGTGCCTGCATGTAGTAGATGGAGAACCTGCCCATACACAGCCTCCACAGTTCTAGCTCTTCCTGAGAAATCCCATAACTTAACGCCTGCACTTTCCAAATAAATATGTGCTCAAACAAAAGGAGCCAGTGCCCCCCTCTCCTCCGACGCATTAATGGGTGTTCTCTGAGGTACACTTGAACACAAATCAGATTCAGAGACTCCCCTTCTCCTCCTCCTCACTTCACCGAAGCCTGAATTGCGCATTTCTGCCTCTCCTCTCTGGCCGGACGTTATTTACTATTCATATGCCGGGGCGTGTCTGGAGCTCACTCTCTATATAGCCACAACTTGAATGAGAGAACAGATGGGAACCAGAACCTGGTGAGGGGCAAGTAGCAGGCCTAGATCTGTATACAACAGTGGTAAAGTGTAGGTTCTGTGCATTGAGTGGGGTGGACACCGGTGGGACTCCTCGGACTCTAGAGGTGTACGGGCACTCATCACGTGACTCCCGAGACTTTGAGGAGCAGCAACATGTGCATGTGACGGAGCGCTGCAGCCAGGTGAGTACCTGCCGCCGGCGCTGACTGACTTGTAGCCTCTAGAAAACATGTGCAGCTGATGTAACCCGCTCGTCTCTGTGTCCCCGCAGTTATCTGAGGCTCTCCCTACAGAAGTTGCCTTCACCTCTGCACTTGGCCGCCACTTCGACTACTATGTTCTCCAGCCTATACGTGCTGTATGTGGCGGCGCTGGCGCTGCGTCTGAGCCAGCTGGCGGCGGCTGTGGGACCGGTAGTCCAGTGCGAACCCTGTGATTCTAAAGCTCTGGAGCAGTGCAAACCCCTGAGTCCTGACTGTGCCGAGTCCGTACTAGAGATGCTGTGCGGCTGCTGCTGGACCTGTGCCCTGAGGGAGGGCAGCCAGTGTGGGGTGTACAGCCAGAAGTGCGGCTCCGGGCTCCTGTGTAGACCGGGACCTGAAGAGCCCAAACCACTGCACGCGCTGCTCATGGGTCGGGGAGTGTGCGTCAATGTCACTGCCGGGAGGGACAGGAGCCACGCGCTGGAAGGTAAGTGTCTGCTGCAGGTGATGACTGCGCCGTACCTACTTGCATGGCTTCGACATCACTTTCTAGTCACTGACATGGGACTGGGGGGTTCACAATATGACAGATTTCTAAACTGCTAAGTGATAGACCCATGGGATTTGATTTCAGTTTTTATTATGTTCATTATGGTCGCTTTACAAGTAAGTTTGTAGTTAGTTAAACCTTTATTTTTAATCTCTTAATGACCCTTTTTTTTTTTTTTTGTCATTTTTTTTTCACCCCTCCCAGAGAGGGCTTGTTTCCTGCGGGACAGGTTGTAGTTTTTAATGCCATTATTTTGGGGTAGACATAATTTACTAACTTGTATTAACTTTTTTTTTTTTTTTTTGGTGTGGGGATAGGGAAAGAACAGTACCACCACTGAGTTTCTATATTATAAATTATGCAGCATTTTTTTTTTTTTTTTTGTTATAATAACATGACAACTTATGGCAACTTTACTCTCAAGGTCAGTGAGGTTACAGTGATGTCAAATATATATATATATATATATATATATATATATATATATATATTAACGTTTTACTACTTTAGGCACAATTAAAAACCCTTTGCATCACAAGGCCCATCATTTTTATGTTTTGTTCTATGGACATGTGGCGGCTTGATTAATGGCAAAAAACAGCAATTTTTGCAGTTTTTTTTTTGTTTTGAAGTTTACCTTATGGGATAAATTACATAACTGTGTAGTGCAGGTTGTATGAATGTGGTTATCCCAAATATGTTGTTGGGATATTTTTTACAATTTTTATTTTTTTGCATTTTTATCTATTGAAAAATTTTTTTTTTTCAACAGTAAAAGGTTTATTTTTTTAACTTGAATTTTTTTTATTTAATAAAACTTCCTTTTTTTTTTTTTAATATTTTACTAGTCCTACAAGGGGACTTTAAGAAGCAATCTTTTAATTGCTTCTATAATACTCTGTACTGCGACAGAGAGGCATGGCCTGTTAAAGGGGTTGTCTCATCAAAGACAATGCCCCCCATTGTCTTATAAGTGCGGGTCCTACCGCCAGAGCGCCCACCGCTGGAGCACCCGCACTTATGACCCCAGTGTATGATGCAGACAGGCCTGGGGCCTTCATTAGGCCTGTTTCACACGGGCGTCACGGATTCAGTCCGGATGCGTTCCGGAAAATCCGCACCAATCCGCACGTAATCGCAGTCAGTTTTGACTGCGATAGCGTACGTTCGTTCAGTTTTTTCCGCGTGGGTGCGAAGCGTTTTAATGCGTTTTTCACGTGCGTGCTAAAAAACTGAATGTTTACAAACAACATCTCTTAGCAACCATCAGTGAATTGCGCATTGCATCCGCACTTGCGTGCAGATGCAATGCGTTATTCACGCAGCTCCATTTACTTCAATGGGGCCAGGGCTGCGTGAAAAACGCAGAATATAGAACATGCTGCGATTTTTCACGCAACGGCGAACTGATGCGTGAAAAAATTTGCCCATGTGAAAAGCCCCATTGAAATGAATGGGTCAGGATTCAGTGTGGGTGCAATGCGTTCACATCACGCATTGCACCCACGTGGAAATCTCGCCCGTGTGAAAGGGGCCTTAGGTCCCAGGCTGCCATGCTCAGACATCAGCTCATCGCAATCTTATTCACAGGGTACTGATGGGAGACAGAGGGAGCCCCTCCCACTAAACCACTTAGATGCCACAGTCACCTTTGACTGTGGCATCAAAAGGGTTGTGGGAGAGCTGAGCCCCCGCTCTCTGCTGCACGAGAGACCCATGCAGCGATTAGACTAAGGACGACGTGTATATATTTGGGTCCACATCTGTTCCGTAATTTTGTTGAACAGATGCACAGTCATTCATTTCAACGGTGGTGCAAAAGACCGTGTGCTGTCCACATCCGTATGTCTGTTCCGTGTCCCCTCAAACAAGCACACCTTGTCCTGCAAAAAATAAGCCCTCTTGCAGCTCAGTCCACAAAATTTTTTTTAAAGTTATCGCTCTTAAAAACCATGACAGAAAATTCGATGTTAGAAAATTCAGATGCTGCTCCTCCCCTTCTGAGCCCTGGCGTATCCCCAAATAACAGTTTACGACCACAATTGGGGTGTTACTGTATTCAGGAGAAAATGGGGAGCAAATTGTGGGGATATTCTCCTGTTATCTTTTGTGAAAAAGAAAGTTTGGACCTAAAGCACCATTTTCTTGTTAAAAAAATAAAATAAAAAAAAAATGTAATTTTTCATTTTCACAGCCAAGGGTTATAAATTGTATGAATCGCCTGTAGGGTCAAGTGCTTGCTTCACCCCTTAAAAATTCCCTGGGTGGTGTAGTTTATAAAATGTAGTCACTTTTTAGGTGTTTTCACTGTGGGGGTACCTCAGGGGCTCTTCAAATGCAACATGGCGCCCAAAAACCATTCCAACAAAATCTGCCCTCCAAAAACCATATGGCGCTCCTTGACTTCTATGCCCTGTTGTGTCCCCATACAGCTGTATATGACCACATGTGGGGTGTTTCTGCAAACTGCAGAATCAGGGTAATAAATATTGAGTTTTGTTTTGTTGTTAACCCTTGATGTGTTACAGGAAAAAAATGATTAAAATGGAAAATGGGCAAAAAAAGTTAAATTTCACATCTATTTTGCTTTAATTCCCATGGAATACTTAAAGGGTTAACATTTCTAAAACCAGTTTTGAATAGTTTGAGGGGTGTAGTTTCTAAAATAGGGTCATTTATGGGTGGTTTCTATTATGTAAGCCCACAAAGTGACTTCAGAACTGAACTGGTCCTTAAAAAAGTTGATTTTTGCAAATTTTCAAAAATTGCTTCTAAAATTCTAAACCTTCTAATGTCCTAATAAAAAATAAAATGACACTACCAAAATGATGCCAACATAAAGTAGACATATGAGGAATGTCAATTAATGAATATTTTATGGGGTATCAATATCTATCTTAAAAGCAGAGAGATTAAAATTTGGAAAACAGTGAATTTTTTCAAACTTTCGTTAACTTTTGGATTTTTTTTATGAATAAAAGTAAAACATATCGACTCAATTTTACCATTAACATGAAGTACAATGTGTCACGAGAAAACAATCTCTGAATGGCCTGGATAAGTAAAAGCGTTCCAAAGTTATTACCACATGAAGTGACACATGTCAGATTTACAAAATTAGGCCTGGTCAGGAAGGGGGTAAGTGGCCCGGATGGTACAGTAAGTGGTTAAAAAGGCATATTGGTGGTCACTATGGGGTTAAATGCAGTGGCCAGATGTTAGTTGTACAGCAATAGGGAAATGTGAAACGCTTTGTTTTTTTACTCTGGAATGCTGCATGCACTGGCTTTTTTTTTTTTTTTAAGGATTTTTTTCCATAGGCTTCTCTCTAGGGGAAAATGCAACATGTCGGTGTAAAAATAAAAAATAAAAACTTGTACAAGTCAGAAAAATATGCCACAAAAGATTTTTTTGAAGTAGGCTTTACACCACAAATACACGGCATATTTTGCCTGTTCTATGCAGCAAGGGGAATTGCATACTGTGCCACGTGTTTTTACGCCACTGTTTTCAAAGACACAATAAAGAAGTGATATGTCCCTTACTTGAAACATTTTAGAAGCTGATTTTCCTAAATACACCTCAAATACTGATGTTTGCCATTTGGCATCCAGATACAGCTGAAAATGCTGCTGGAAAAAAAATACACCAAAAAAGAGCTTGGATTTCGGAGGCTAATCCCTGGTGACTATATATATATATATATATATATATTTATTTATGGGTCCCACTTAACCCTCTTATCAGAAGGTGTTCACATTCTGTATACTATTAGTATAGGGTCTGATCAGTTAGTGTTTTCCATATGTGTTTTTTTTTTTTTTTTTTTTTTTTTTTAAACCAGAGAGCAAATTGTATCCTGAGGTGAACCTGTCAATCCTCTGCCTGGAGCGCTCTCTTGGCATACACTGCCTCCTTAGAAACGGTACAATATATGTAGCTATACTCAAGGCCACTCTCACACAGTCTGTATTTGGTCTGTGTTTTACATCAGTATTTGTAAGCCAAGCCTGGGAGAGGAACCTACAGAGAAAAAGTATAATGAAAAGATTTGCTTCTTCTGGGTTTTGGACCCACTCCTGGTTTGCTTACTAAGGCCTCTTTCACACATCCATGATCATGTCTGTGACAATATGGTCAGTGTTTCATCTGTGAAGAGTCTGTTGTTCCGGATGTCCGTTTTTTTGGCCTCTGTCTGTCTTCTGTATTCCATGTGCACTGCTAGCCTGAAAAATCGCATCTCCTACCAATGGTCAACGAAAACCACTGATATTATCCGTATTCTATCAGTGGTTTTCACAGACCCCCTAGACTTCAATGGGCATCTTTGTTTCACACCACGGACTAAAGTAGTGCAGGTCTCTGCTGTTTTTCCGGTGACCTACTAATACGTGTGCTGGAGAACACAGACATGTGAAAAAGGCCTAAGGGCTCATACACATGACCGTTCTGGCACTGCATGCACTGTTTTTTTGTGGTGCGGATCGCGGACCTTATTCAAGTGAATGGGTCCTTGATCCGCATGTGGTGGGCCCCACGGTCTGTGCCTGTGCATTGCGGACCATAATTTGCGGTCCGCAGCATGGGCTGGGCCAGCACATGTTCGTGTGTATGAGCCCTAAATCGAATTAAAAAAATTGACCAAATATTGAATGTGAAAGTGTTCTTCACATTAAAGGGTTTCGGTCATCAGAATTTACCATAGTAGACCGAGTGTCATTTGCAATGTGCAAATGACACCTGATGACAGATCTGTATTTTTTATACTTCTCAGTAAAGTAGTTTTTGTGAAAATTCCGTTTTTATAATATGTAAATTACCTCCCCTAGGTGCAGTAGGCGTGAACCCTGCACCTAGTAGCGGCCGTAATTCCTCCTCTTACCCCTCCTCCGTAGCGTTGATTGACAGGGCCAGGCAGCCAGCTCTTTCGGCTCCCGGCCCTGTTCGATTTCCAAATCCCGCGCCTGCGCACTGCGATAGACAATCCGCGCATGCGCATTGATGAAGCCGGGACCCGGGCGGCCGCCGGATCTCAACGCGCTTGCGCGGATTGTCTATCACAGTGCGCAGGCGTGGGATTTGGAACTCGAACAGGGCCGGGAGCCGAAAGAGCTGGATGCCTGGCCCTGTCAATCAACGCTACGGAGGAGGGGTAAGAGGAGGAATTACGGCCGCTACTAGGTGCAGGGTTCACGCCTACTGCACCTAGGGGAGGTAATTTACATATTATAAAAACGGACTTCACAAAAACTACTTTACTGAGAAGTATAAAAAATACAGATCTGTCATCAGGTGTCATTTGCACATTGCAAATGACATTCGGTTTACTATGGTAAATTCTGATGACAGAAACCCTTTAAGCAATAAAGGCAAAGAAGGGAGAGGCGCTCATAGGGAAATATATATAGAATAATGAATGGTTATTTCTAGTAATAGAGCTCACCTTGTGGGGTTGTGCAACCGTAGGCATAACCCTAGTGTACGTGAATGGTAATGGTTGGTCGGTGCTGCCAGTGTCATTTTGATCCTCACTTGGGGGTGCCAGCCCCTAAGAGAAACACGAAATACCAGGAACTGGATGGACGTACGAACAGATCCGCACATTCAGAGAAGACACGTCATCGGGCCCAAATGGACAGTGTGAAACGCTCCCTATCCTCTGACATCCAGCTGTCAGACTTGAGAAAGGAGCCGGTATGCTCCGAAATGCATTGTCAATAAATCAGAAATTTTATATTACTCCTACTAGTCGTCTTGTGCCAATGATGTGTCTTCTCTGAACGCGCAGATCTGTTCGTAAGTCCATCCAATTCCCGTTATTCACATTAAGGCCACTTTCACAGGGTCAGTAGTTGGGATAAGGTAACAACTTTAAGGCCTCTTTCACATTAGCGGCAGCACGGATCCGGCAGGTGAAGGGTGCCGCCAGTACACGTGAGGAGCCGGAGCAGCGCTCCGACCCCACACGTGTCACACACACATACACAGACATACTTGCATGCTCCGCACAGGAGGACGGCGCGGCACATAGGAAGATTCCCCACAGCGCCCTCTGCTGGAGGGAGAATCTTCCTATGTGCGCGCAGTCCTCCTCCTCCTCCTGCGATGTGCAGAGCTGCATGTAAGTATGTATGTGTATGTCTGTGTGTATGTGTCTGTCATGTGTGGTGTACTGTGGACAGTCAATGGAGGACGGATCCGTTTACTGAGTGTGTCACACTGAACAGATCCATCCCCATTGACTTGCATTGGGGGTCATTCCGGATCCGTCTTGGTGCGGATGCCCAGGATTTCTGACCCCATCTTGTGTTTGAAACTAGACTCAACATACAATGACTCCGATCCAACCAATCAAGGCCACCTCTCTGGTAAAATAAATGTATGAGTTACTAGTTAGCAGCTATTCCTGACTATTATATGTAAGGACTTGTTTTATCTGTCTTAGTTATCTGCTTATTTTTCTTAAATCTTCACTTTCTCTTATCTTGGAAGACATTTTCACTTTTCTCAGTGATGCAGGCACATATGAACATGGGACCAACACAGATGTCTTCAGCTGCCAAGTGCACATGTAACAGGTCAGCCAGTTACATAGGTACAAATTTTGCCAAAAAAACTGGCATAAATACATTGATAAAACTTCTGCTTCCCATCTTCACTATTGCAAAGCTGGCTACCTGCAACCACCAACAGGGGGAGCTCCGTGTATAGGAATTAATACATTTACAACTGACTGAAAAACTGTGATCTGTTTGCATAGAGCTCCCCCTAGTTGAATCCAGTGGCTTTTTTTAGGGGGGGGCGGGGGTTGGTTAAAGATTTCAGTCCTGGGTCCCCACTTCCCATGGGCCCCTTAGCAGTCTTGTGGTCTGGTATACTACTGCTCAGAATGTAATCTCTGACCGTTCAGACTGGCTGAAAACAATGAATATGCGGAGGAGACACTGAGCAGTCATTTTTAATATATAGCAAACTCTGCACTTCTTCATTCTAACTAATTCTGGCAACGCTTACTATTTTAGATACATGTATTATGCATAAATGTTACATTTGTGGGATAACATATGCCAGTCTTCTAATCAAAAGTCACAGTATTAGAAGGCAAAGGTGTTAACCCCTTCCCAACTGCAATATGTAAATTTAAATGGCAGTTTGCAGAAGGCACGTTTGCAAAACTGCCACATATTTTAGTCTTCCCTCCCCATCGATCACAAGGTTCAAGGGACAGAAATGGCTGTATTGGTCTGTTTGCTGACACTGAGCGCTCAGACCAGGTTATTATTTGGAAAGGTCAAATGTATTGTACATGTATGTACAGTGCCTTGCGAAAGTATTTGGCCCCCTGTAACTTTTCAACCTTTTGCCACATTTCAGGCTTCAAACAAAAAGATATAGCATTTTACATTTTTGGTGAAAGAATCAACAAGTGGGTCACAATTGTGAAGTGGAACGAAATTTATTGGATCATTTAAACTTTTTTTGTAATAATAAAACTGAAAAGTTGGGCGTGCAAAATTATTCGGCCCCCTTGCATTAAAGGGGTTATCCCACCTTGCTGTTTTCGTGCTGCGGCTCCTGTTTCCTTCCGGCAAACCGCTCAGTTAGGGGGCGTTGTCCTTTACTTTGATTGACTTTACTAGGAGCGCTCTGCTGACTCACTAACTCCGCCTCCTCTAATGCGTGCGCGCTCCCGGGTGTTCCGTGATCCTCATGCCGTGACGCCTCTGCGCTCCTACTCGTTTCTAGGTCCTGTCAACAAGCAAGGGATGGTGAGCATTATCGCTATCATTATTATCCAAATCAGATTCACCTAATAGGAAGCAGAACGTAGGCATAAGAATCATTGCGCATGCATGAAAAATGCGCAAGCCCGAGGACCAAATCAGACTGCCTACAAGGGAGGCTGCCGCGCAAGCGCGGCCACTGCAGCGTTATCGCTGTGGTGGCTGTAACCATTGACTACTGGATGTAAACAAAGGGAAGATGGAAGGTCATAAAGAAAGAGGAGGCATAATCGTTAATCACATGTATTTGGTAAGTTGATTGCGGTAACATGGACATCTAAATAATTGAGACTTCAGAACATGGTATAACCCCTTTAATACTTTGTTGCGCAACCTTTTGCTGCGAATACAGCTGCAAGTCGCTTGGGGTATGTCTCTATCAGTTTTGCACATCTAGAGACTGAAATTCTTGCCCATTCTTCCTTGCAAAACAGCTCGAGCTCTTTGAGGTTGGATGGAGAGCGTTTGTGAACAGCAGTTTTCAGCTCTTTCCACATATTCTCAATTGGATTCAGGTCTGGACTTTGACTTGGCCATTCTAAGACCTGGATACGTTTATTTTTTAACCATTCCATTGTAGATTTTGCTTTATGTTTGGGATCATTGTCTTGTTGAATGATAATCTCCGTCCTAGTCTCAGGTCTTTTGCAGACTCCAACAGGTTTTCATCCAGAATGGTCCTGTATTTGGCTGCATTCATCTTCCCATCAATTTTAACCATCTTCCCTGTCCCTGCTGATGAAAAGCAGGCCCAAACTATGATGCTGCCACCACCATGTTTGACAGTAGGGATGGTGTATTCAGGGTGATGAGCTGTGTTGCTTTTACGCCAAACGTATCATTTTGCATAGTTTCCAAAAAGTTGGGTTTTGGTTTCATCTGACCAGAGCACCTTCTTCCACATGGTTGGTGTGTCTTCCAGGTGGCTTGTGGCAAACTGTAAACGAGACTTTTTATGGATATCTTTGAGAAATGGCTTTCTTCTTGCCACTCTTCCATAAAGGGCAGATTTGTGAAGTGTTCGACTGATGTTGTCCTATGGACAGACTCTCCCACCTCAGCTGTAGATCTCTGCAGTTCATCCAGAGTGATCATGGGCCTCTTGGCTGCATCTCTGATCAGTATTTTCCTTGTTTGAGATCAAAGTTTAGAGGGACGGCAGGGTCTTGGTAGATTTGCAGTGGTCTGATACTCCTTCCATTTCAATATGATCGCTTGCACAGTGCTCCTTGGGATGTTTAAAGCTTGAGAAATCTTTTGGTATCCAAATCCGGCTTTAACCCCTTCAACCCCGGGCCTGTTTTCACCTTCCTGCCCATGCCATTTTTTTGCTGACATGTCACTTCTTGTGGTAATAACTTTGGAACGCTTTTACTTATCCAGGCCATTCTTAGATTGTTTTCTTGTCACATATTGTGCTTCAAGACAGTAGTAAATTTGTGGCAAAATATTTAATTTTTATTTCTAAAAAAATACCAAATTTAGCAACATTTTTGAAAAATTTGCAAATTTCAATTTTTCTACTTTTAAAATACATGGTAATACCTCCAAAAATAGTTATTATTTTACATTCCCCCATATGTCTACTTTATGTTGGCATCATTTTATAAATGTCATTTTCCTTTTTTCGGATGTTAGAAGGCATAGAAGTTTAGAAGCAATTTTTCAAATTTTCAACAAAGTTTTTTTAAGCACCAATTCAGATATAAAGTGATTTTGAGGGGCTTACGTACTGGAAACCACCCATAAATGACCCCATTTTAGAAACTACACCCCTCAAATTATAAAAAACTGATGTTACAAACTTTGTTAAGAATTAATGGAAAATGGAGGTGAAATTTCAAAATTTCACTTTTTTGGTAGATTATTCATGTTAATAATTCTTTTTCTTGCAACACAACAAGGGTTAACAGCAAACTAAAACTAAATACATTACTCTGATTCTGCAGTATACAGAAATACCCCATATGTGGTGGTCAACGTCTCTATGGGTTTGTGGCAGTGGTCAGAAGGAAAGGAGCGCCATACGGATTTTGGAGGCAGATTTTGCTAGAATGGTTTTTAGGCACCATTTTGTATATGAGAGACCCTGACGTACCCCTATAGTGGAAACCCTCAAAAAGTGACCCCATTTTGGAAACTACACCCTTCAAAGAATATATTAAGGGGGGGGTACCGACCACTTAGACCCCCTAAGCGTTTTACGGAATTTGGAAACACTTGGCTGTGAAAATGAAGTTTCATTTCTTCCAATAAAATGTTGCTTTAGCCCCAAATTTTTCATTTTCACAAGGGGTAACAGGAGAAAAGTACCCCATAAGTTGTTCCCCATTTTCTCCTGAATACAGCAACACCCCATATGTGGTGGCAAACTGCTGTGGGGGCACATGGCAGGACTCAGAACAGAAGGAGTGCCATATGGATTTTGCAGAACAGATTTTGATGGATTTGGTTTGCGGGAGCCATTGATTTTTATTTTTTTTTAGTTATTGTCTTATGTGGGGCTCATTTTTTGCAGGATGAGGTGACGTTTTTATTGGTACCATTTTGAGGTACATAAGACTTTGATTGCTTGGTATTACACTTTGTGAGTCAAGGTGAAAAAAATAGCTGTTTTGGCATAGTGTGTGTGTGTTTTTTTACAGCATTCACCTGAGGGGGCAAATCATGTGATATTTTTATAGAACAGGTTGTTACGGACCTGGCGATACCCAATATGTCTACCATTTTTATTAAATTTTACACATTAGATTTATTTTTGAACAGAATAAAATCTTTTTTTTGTGTTGCCATTTTCTGAGATCCATGTAATAAGCCGCAGCACTCCCAGCAGTTAGTCCAATATTCGTGTTTTTATTAGGAACACATGGTACAGCATTTGCGACGTTTCGGCTCACATGAGCCTTTTTCAAGCAATGAGTGAGTGTACAAAAAGCAAACATATTTATAGGGCCCAAACTGAGCCACTTTACATATTCAATTAGTGCAATCACAGGTGTAAAAACAAGTTAACTATAGACTTGCCACTAAGGAGATCAAGTGTTGTATACTTCATATCAAATACATCCCAAACCAGTGGATATATGAATACTCAACCAAGCCACCGTAGTCTTAGTCACTAACCTGGAGGAATTCTGGGCCGGAACACCATGATACAAACGCCATGCACGTGTAGCGTCTCATCCCTATCACCGCGCATGCGCGGAGAACGGGAGGAGCGCTCGTGCAGGAGAGTAGTATTACATGACGCGCCTTCTGTCCGGTCCCCGCCCCCAGACAACAACTGTGCTAATGGGATATCGGAGGAGCGCGTCGCCATGGAGACAGTGAAAGACGCTATTGCAGCTGTCCCTGGAGACGCATTGATCCGGCTCCCAAATGATTCTGAATGGGGTTGGTGGGCAGTATTTTAAACCTTGGCTGCGGGGACACCAATACCTTAATGGTAATCCCTGCATTTTAACACCTTGTGAAACCTTGTGAAACAGAGCCCCTTTTCAGCAAGATCACCAAATTGGGTCACACAAATGTGATTAAATGCGTTGTGATACTGGCTAAGTGAATAGGACCCCTTAAATAAACAACAAGTTTGTCACCAATTTGGTGATCTTGCTGAAAAGGGGCTCTGTTTCACAAGGTTTCACAAGGTGTTAAAATGCAGGGATTACCATTAAGGTATTGGTGTCCCCGCAGCCAAGGTTTAAAATACTGCCCACCAACCCCATTCAGAATCATTTGGGAGCCGGATCAATGCGTCTCCAGGGACAGCTGCAATAGCGTCTTTCACTGTCTCCATGGCGACGCGCTCCTCCGATATCCCATTAGCACAGTTGTTGTCTGGGGGCGGGGACCGGACAGAAGGCGCGTCATGTAATACTACTCTCCTGCACGAGCGCTCCTCCCGTTCTCCGCGCATGCGCGGTGATAGGGATGAGACGCTACACGTGCATGGCGTTTGTATCATGGTGTTCCGGCCCAGAATTCCTCCAGGTTAGTGACTAAGACTACGGTGGCTTGGTTGGGTATTCATATATCCACTGGTTTGGGATGTATTTGATATGAAGTATACAACACTTGATCTCCTTAGTGGCAAGTCTATAGTTAACTTGTTTTTACACCTGTGATTGCACTAATTGAATATGTAAAGTGGCTCAGTTTGGGCCCTATAAATATGTTTGCTTTTTGTACACTCACTCATTGCTTGAAAAAGGCTCATGTGAGCCAAAACGTCGCAAATGCTGTACCATGTGTTCCTAATAAAAACACGAATATTGGACTAACTGCTGGGAGTGCTGCGGCTTATTACATGGATGTTTATGCAGAACCTACAAAGCCAGGATCTGGACTGCGTGCACCCCGTGACCCATAATTGAGGTTTTTTTACAATTACTTATATAACCTGATTACAGGTATAGCTGTGCTGCTTCAACTTTCTTCCGCCATTTTCTGAGAGCCATATATAAAAATATATACATACACACTCACCGGCCACTTTATTAGGTACACCATGCTAGTAACGGGTTGGACCCCCTTTTGCCTTCAGAACTGCCTCAATTCTTCGTGGCATAGATTCAACAAGGTGCTGGAAGCATTCCTCAGAGATTTTGGTCCATATTGACATGATGGCATCACACAGTTGCCGCAGATTTGTCGGCTGCACATCCATGATGCGAATCTCCCGTTCCACCACATCCCAAAGATGCTCTATTGGATTGAGATCTGGTGACTGTGGAGGCCATTTGAGTACAGTGAACTCATTGTCATGTTCAAGAAACCAGTCTGAGATGATTCCAGCTTTATGACATGGCGCATTATCCTGCTGAAAGTAGCCATCAGATGTTGGGTACATTGTGGTCATAAAGGGATGGACATGGTCAGCAACAATACTCAGGTAGGCTGTGGTGTTGCAATGATGCTCAATTGGTACCAAGGGGCCCAAAGAGTGCCAAGAAAATATTCCCCACACCATGACACCACCACCACCAGCTTGAACCGTTGATACAAGGCAGAATGGATCCATGCTTTCATGTTGTTGACGCCAAATTCTGACCCTACCATCCGAATGTCGCAGCAGAAATCGAGACTCATCTGACCAGGCAACGTTTTTCCAATCTTCTACTGTCCAATTTCGATGAGCTTATGCATATTGTAGCCTCAGTTTCCTGTTCTTAGCTGAAAGGAGTGGCACCCGGTGTGGTCTTCTGCTGCTGTAGCCCATCTGCCTCAAAGTTCGACGTACTGTGCGTTCAGAGATGCTCTTCTGCCTACCTTGGTTGTAACGGGTGGCAATTTGAGTCACTGTTGCCTTTCTATCAGCTCGAACCAGTCTGCCCATTCTCCTCTGACCTCTGGCATCAACAAGGCATTTCCGCCCACAGAACTGCCGCTCACTGGATGTTTTTTCTTTTTCGGACCATTCTCTGTAAACCCTAGAGATGGTTGTGCGTGAAAATCCCAGTAGATCAGCAGTTTCTGAAATACTCAGACCAGCCCTTCTGGCACCAACAACCATGCCACGTTCAAAGGCACTCAAATCGCCTTTCTTCCCCATACTGATGCTCGGTTTGAACTGCAGGAGATTGTCTTGACCATGTCTACATGCCTAAATGCACTGAGTTGCCGCCATGTGATTGGCTGATTAGAAATTAAGTGTTAACGAGCAGTTGGACAGGTGTACCTAATAAAGTGGCCGGTGTGTGTGTGTGTATGTGTGTGTGTATATATATATATATATATATATATATATATATATATATATATATATATATATATAATTATTTTTTTTTTTTTTTTTCGGGCGATTATCTCAGGTAGGATATCATTTTTGCGGGACAAGATGGCGGTTTGATTGGTACCATTTTGGGTTAAATACGCCTTTTTGATCACCTGCTATTACACTTTTTGTGAAGGGAGGTGGCCAAAAAATGGCTGTTTTTGCAGTTTTTTTTTTTTTTTTTTTTTTTTTTTTCTGCGTTCACCGGGCTGGGTGGATGCGATATTTTTATAGAGCTGGTCGATACGGACACGGCGATACCTAATATGTATACTTTTCTTTTTTTTCCCCTTTTTACAATTTTTTTTTAACTTTATTTTGGGAAAAGTGTGTTTATTTTTTTTACTTGAAACTTTTATTTTTTGTAAAACTTTATTTTTTTTTTCACTTTAACTTTTGGGGGTCTGATCCCCTTTACAATGCATTACAATACTGTTGTATTGTAATGCATTGGCTGTAAGTGTATTACTCAATGTAATACACTTACAGCCTGCTTCCTGTGCAATCCACAGGGGGCTGGATCACACAGGAAGCAGGGATAGCAGCCACGATGCCTAAGGAAGGCATCGGGCTGCTATCCAAGCCATCGGGTCCCCGTCACAGCAGCACGGGGACCCGATGGACTCCCATTCTGCCCACCTGCGTCGCATGTGCTGCGGTCAGTGCTGACTGCGGCACATCGAGGGTTAATACGCCCGCATCGGTGTTCATTGAGTTAAAAAAATTTCCTCAATGAACTTCTGGAGTGAGTTTTCTGAACTGAAAGTAAATTGGCCGAATAATTTTGCACACCCCACTTTTCAGTTTTATTATTACAAAAAATGTTTAAATGATCCAATAAATTTCGTTCCACTTCACAATTGTGACCCGCTTATTCTTGATTCTTCACCAAAAATGTAAAATGTTATATCTTTTTGTTTGAAGCCTGAAACGTGGCAAAAGGTTGAAAAGTTCCAGGGGGCCGAATACTTTCGCAAGGCACTGTATGTACATGTTTGATGACGATGTGCACTCCTGCACGCAGTGCCATTGGCATGATCGAGCTGTCACGCTGACAGCCCAATCACAGGAAGCCTGAACACACTGCTCATATGAGATATTTATGAATACTATGGAATTCCATTGTTACATCACAGAGCTTCCCTGTGCAGCTTGGTTTGGAGACATGCAGATAACAGATATATCTTCTATGCATGTCTGTCCTATACAGATTGTTGACAACACTGATTTATGGCGTGCTACACTTTTTTCATACCCCCAGCCCTGACGTAGGCATGGTAGAGGAGTAGGTGTACTTCTTATTCCACAGTGCACACTTCAGGTCCTTCCCCTTGTATTGTCACTCGGATTCCCCTGTTGAGGTCCATGCCATCAGACTCTTCTGCCCATTCCCCCTGTGAGTTGCTGTTGTCGGTCGTTCCCCAGGCTCAGTTAACCAGTTATTGGATCACTTTGCTGTCTGGCTTCCTCATATTTTATTGTACAAATGACCAATGCTTATTATGGGTGATTTTTAACATCCCCATTTACAAGCCAATCTCATCAGCCTCTCGCTTCCTTTCTATAACCTCCTCTCCCACCACTTACTTCCTCTGCCACACACACAAAGATGGCAATACTTTTTCATCTAGTCTTCTGAAACTGCTCATCTCTCTCATGACATTTCTACCTTTTACACATACAGAAACCAACATGTCATTAACCCCCATCAACTTATTGACATCCTACAGTTATCACTGGCCCCAGTCTCTTCCATCCCTTGTCCTGACCTGTCTCTAGTATTCCTTCATCTCTGAATTCCTGGAACTTCTGGTCTACCTTAGCCTAAGTTGCCTCTCTGCTGACTCTCTTCTTGACCCCTCACAACCTGGCTTTTGCACTTTACACTATACATAAACTGCTCTTACCAAAATGTCTAATGATCTCCAAACAGCAAAAAGGGCAGCTCTTTTAGGCTACATTCACACGACCGCATATTTTGCGGCTCATATCGGGACCCATTAATTTCTACGGGGCCGCAAAAGATGCGGACAGCACACCTTGTACTGTCCGCATCTGTTGCTCTGTATTGCGGCCCTGCAAAAAAAATAGAACATGTCCTGTTCTTGTCCGCAATTAGGCATTTCTATGATGGCCGCGGCATGTGCGGTCCACAAATTGCGGATCGCACATGGGCCATTATCAGTGTTTTGCGGATCCGCAAAACACAACGGTCGTGTGAATGTAGCCTTAGTGTATCACTTGCTGGTTCTTCAGTACTTCTCACCCTTTTGCTGTTGGAGTTCCTCAGGGTGCAATATTAGGTTTTTTTTTTTTTTTTTCCCCTCCTATCTCTACACAGCCCTTATCTGGAAGACCATCAGCAGACCCAACTACATACCTCACTCCGTGACAGCACTCCAGCAGTACTACAAAACACCAATGATTGTCCAGTAGTTGTCTCTAAAAGCATGTCCTTTCTATACCTGAAACCAAATCTCTCAAAAACTGAACTTACTCATCTACTAACCTACATGAACCTGATATTTCAATTTCAGTCCGTGGTACTATCATAATTCCGGGCAGCATGCCTGCTTTCTTGGATCTTTTCTTCCCATATTCAATTAGTGGCATGCAGTGAATGACAACATCTAAAGAATCTGTTCTTTTATCACAGTGGAAACCACCAAAACTCTTTTTTTGCTCCTGTGCAAAATGAGTTCCACTCTGATCTTAAATTGAAAAAGGCCATATGTCCTGAAGAAAAAAAGAAGTAGACTGAGGGTTTTTTTTAACACCCGGCTTAAACACACTATGGGCAAAAACTGCTAAAAAAACAGCAGGTAAAGCACTAGGGTCCACCACGTAGCCATATAGTCTGCCTCTACAAACCTTTGTAAAAGAGTGTGGTTCTGTAATAGGATGCCACCATTGCAACAAGTCCATGGAATTTATTCCCTCCTAGTATTCCACAATCAACTGAGTGGTAGTACTGCATTCAGGAACCACAGTGACTACGCTACAAAATGGCAAACATGTAAAGTTAGAGAATTGCCACAGTACTGAGGCAAATGGTCCATAAAATTCACCAGTGCTTTGCTGACCCACTAACTGAAGAGTTCCAAATCTCCTCTGGCTTTAACATCAGCAGAAAAACTGCACCAGGAGCTTCATGGCATGGGCTTCCATGGCCAAGCAGCTGCATGCAAGTCTTGCATCACCAAACAATGCCAAGCGTCATATGGAATGCCGTAAAGCAAGCCACACCTGGAAACATGTTCTTCTCTATATTGCCATCTGATGGTCAAGTCAGGGTTTGAATGCCAGGGGAATGTTACCTGTCTGTCTGTACTGTGTTAAGTGTAAGGTTTGGTGTTGGAGGGTTAATATTATGGGTTGTTTTTTCTGGGGTTGACCTATGCCCCTTAGTTCCAGTTAAGGGAATTCTTAATGCTTCAGTTAAAAAGTGGGAATAGTTTGGGTAGGCCTTCTTCTGTTCCAGCATGTCTGTTTCCCAGTGCACAAAGCAAGGTTCTTGAAGTCATGGCTGGCCCACTCGGAGCTCTAACCTCAAACCTATGGGACACCTTTGGGATGAACTAGAATGGAGATTCGAATATCCGTACCTAACACGTGCTCTAGTGGATAAATAATCAAAAATACCCACCGACACTCTCCGTAATCTTGTAGAAAGTCTTCTCAGAAGAGTGGAAGCTGTTTTAGCTGCAAAGTGCACTCTAATATTAATGCCTATGGAATGTCATAAAAGATCATGTAGGTATAATATGTAACCGGCCCAAAACTTCTGTCCATGCAGCCTGCAACAGTCTGCAGATATATGTTGACATTTTCTTTCACCAAAGACCAGTTGAAAAATATTTTGGGTCAAGATGCAGTACAATGATAAAAAAAAAACAAAAAAAAAAAAAAAAAAACCCTCACAGGTGTCCATAGTCTTTAAGTAAGGCAAATGAGTCACTTAAAATGATGTTTTCCAGACTAAACCTGCTTGTTTGCACATTGTAGTATTCTCTCTTAAATATATATATATATATATATATATATATATATATATATATATACATATACACCTGATGGGTTTACGGCGTTTAATGTTGCTAGTCTCTGGCTTAACATTTTGTGAATGTTTATATTTGTGTGTAGCAGAAAGGCAGCTGAGGTCAGCAAATAGTGGCTAACCCAAATTCATAAAGTTTGCCAATTCTGTTTAATAAGCCCAATAAATGAGAAGAAAGCAAAGTAAGAAAAGCATAAAGGATACATTGCTAGTCACTGCAGAACATGTATACAGTTTATGTGCACCATTCTGGGAAATTTAGCCAGCATGAATGGAGAAAAAATGCTCAGAATTGCCTGAAGTTTAAATAGTTGCCTTTTACAATATTGTGGAACGCCTTTTTATATGACCATGTGCTCTGCTGAGATTATGCCACTGCAATTTACTTTGAGCCTCCCGTATAAGATGCTGTTATTAAGCCTTCAGTACACTTGAGTCATGAGTTTTACTAAAGGTATTTTAAGGTAAAGTCATCCCCAGTTTTATAGGATATTAACCTGGAACTCTTGTATATGTCATGGGTAATGTCAGATTGGGGGTACAGCTATCATCTGCATAATAAACATAAGGCCCAGGCATTAGTGAAGAAGTGGACTTGAAGGGGTCAGAGTACAGTTCTGTGCATATACCAACTGAACTATCTATCGTGTCTATAATTTAGCGTTGATTTACCTTATTTTACAAAAGCTTCACTCCACAATCTAGGTGAACTACTTTTTACTGCAATAGGCATTTATACTCTACATAGAGGTGTTTGCCATGTTTTCTATAGGTTGCTAAGAAAATTAGTA
The DNA here is from genome assembly GCA_900303285.1 of Rhinella marina. Classification (NCBI taxonomy): domain Eukaryota; kingdom Metazoa; phylum Chordata; class Amphibia; order Anura; family Bufonidae; genus Rhinella; species Rhinella marina. The sequence goes on from ONZH01028272.1 coordinate 48,316, forward strand.
ACAGGACATGTTTTGCCAGCAGGGTCATCCCAGGATAGATTCTGATCCTATCGCATGACATTCACAGCAGATCCTTGACAAATTTGTCAGCAAAGTACAGCCCATTGTAAATGGTTTGTGAAAATAATCATGCAGTAACCTGCAAGTACAGTAATTTTACTTTGACTATGAATCTTCAGATTTTGTAGTAATTACCCTTAAGTACTAATGAGTGATAAATAATGATTCGAACATTCAGTGTGCTTCATAAAAGTGATTTTTAACTCCTCTTAAAATCTCTTGTGATTATTGATTACATATCTAAAATGTCAACTCGCAAGCCCACAACTGTACGTAAACAATCTGACCGTGTTGATGTAGTCTACAGGGTCACCTCATAAATCCCCTTTGTCTACAATACTCTTCCAGTATTTCCTGTGTCAAAAAATCCATATTTACCCACACTTGGTAATAATGGCATATTTTTTTTGCCTATAAAAGTGGAGGGGTACATTTTGAAACCTGTAGTAGGTTTATTAAAAAGCACTAAACCGATCAATGTGTTCAGAGCAGAACACCAGGCAAAATTCACTTGTGCAGGAAGTCCTTTTGGCGTTTTTGCTTTTTTTTTTCTAAAAAAAAAAAAAAAAAAAATTCCGGGTGTTGGTTGTAAGTATATGGGAATCATGAAACATAATAGACGTCTATAGCAGTGGGTTTTTTTTTTTTTGTTTTGTTTTTTTTATATCCACTTCTGGTTTCGGCTTCAATAACTGCATAAAAATGTTTGGCCATACCGTTACAAGTAAAAGAAATCTTGACCAAAACAAATGCTGTGAACCTGTGCCCAATGAAATACAGTGTAGACCGGTGCACAGGTTCAGAGCACTGGGGTGGTCAGCTCCTAGGCAGGATATCTCCTTTAAGGCTGGGCTTCATGGGGCAGCTGCAAATCTGTCTGCCTGCTGTGGCTAATGGTCACACAAATTTGCAGGTTAATGAAGCTCTCGCCTTCAAATTTATGTATCCATTGGCCAGTGTTGGTGGGTAGAATTGTAGTCACCCAGTGGATCTAACATTTGTTAGAAAGATCCCTTGACAAACCAATGGGTTGCCTGTGTAACACAGGACAAGTCTTCCAGAGACTGATCTGCTCTTTGTAACGACTGTCCACCCTGCCAAAGACAAAATGATCCTGAATAGAGTACCCCCCTCTAACTCAGAATTCCCTAATAGGGAGTTTGAAATGCATTTTCTAAACTGGACAACCTCTTTAAGCAATGTTTTTGAAGTTGTTTGTTCAGAACAAATGGGAAGATAAAGTTGATATTCTGCTGGCAGGTGTACATTGCTTTATGTGTAGTCCATAAAGTGGTGAAAAGCTTGGGCCCAAATGTTTACTTTTAAGTATTGATTTTCTTTGAGTTTTAATTTTTCTTGTTCTGGCAAATAGTAATATTACAGCTAAATTAAATATGTTCATTTTTGTATTCATAGGGAATTTCAGCAAATCTGATGAGGACATGCTGCCTGACAGTGAAACTCCACCACCGTCTAACGCACAGAGAATGTCGTATAGTAATTCTCAGCCTAAAATAGAAATCATTAGGAAGGAACAAGCCATAAATAGTCAACGATACAAATTGGACTATGATCCACAAAGCACAGACACCTTAAACTACTTTACAGAATCCAAGCAGGATATGGAATATGTAAGTATATGATTTGTTGTGCATTTAAAGGGTTATTCCCATCTTGGACAATGGGGGCATTTCGCTAGGATATGCCCCCATTGTCCTATAGGTGCGGGTCCCAGCGCTGGGACCCGCACCTATATTGAGAACGGGGCCCCGAAAGTGAAGGAGGGCGCACCGCGCATGCGCGGCCACCCTCCATTCATTTGTATGGGGCCGCCGAAAAATAGCCGAGCACTGGCTCGGCTATTTCCGTTGGCTCCATAGAAATCAATGGGAGCGCACCGCGCATGCGTGGCCCAGCTCCCATTAATTTGTATAGAGCCGACGGAAATAGCCGAGCCAGCGCTTTTCGGCGTCCCCATACAAATGAATGAATGGAGGGCGGCCGCGCATGCGCGGTGCACCCTCCTTAACTTTCGGGGCCCCGTTCTCGATATAGGTGCGGGTCCCAGCGGTGGGACCCGCACCTATAGGACAATGGGGGCATATCCTAGCGATATGCCCCCATTGTCCAAGATGGGAATAACCCTTTAAGCGATGACACCAAAAAGCATGAACATGTAAAAATAACCACGCATCCAAAGGTACAAAACATATATAAATTTTATTGCAGCCACACATTAAATTCTGAAAACAGCAATACTGTGATGGTTTACAAGGTAAGTCTAAATAGAAACAAAAAGCACCCATGTGGCCCAGCCCATAAGAATAATATAACCCTGTGTCACTTGTATATTGTAATACAGTAAACCAAGCATTATGTGACATCAAATGATCCTGCAAAAGGTTAAATACTGCTGCTATGCCTAAATCATGTGAAGTATTGAAGTACATCAGCATCAAAAATGCATATTCCAAAGGGAGTATCAAAGTTTTTAATTCTGAAATAAGTTAAGTAGAATCCCATAGATGTGCATGCAGTTTAAACACATGTTCTTGGAAAGGGAGATCTGTGTAATGGGAACGGAGACGTGTAACTGATCCTATCCCTGAAATAATGGGATGTGCTGGAGGGTTGGTTAAAAACGGTAAAGATGGGAAGCTGAGGATTATTAGTCTAGAGAAATTCCTGAGGTTGGGATATGGGTTCAGCACATGAGCTGTAGATGATTACAATGGCATTTGGAATTAAAAGTAAGGGCAAATGCACTAGTTGGTTGCCTAATGGATCATTGGATATGCTTGTTGGCGGTCGAGAGACACAAACTTTGGTCATGTAAGTTCTTTCTCTTTCAGTATCACCTGTTTTATAGTTACTAATTATTATGTGTGTGTGTGGCAAGATGTTTATAAGAACCATGAGAAAGCTGATCCATCCAACAATACGTCTGTCTCTGGCTTCAGAACATTTACTCTCCATAATCAGTATCTAACCTTTTCAGGATCATTTGATGTCATATAATTCTTGTTTATTTTTTTTTTTTATTGACATTTCAAGGTTTTCTACCTTTCGGATGCATGATTATGTTTGGGGTCCTGCTTGTTTTAGTCCTATCTCTTTATTGTTGTGTGAATTGGAACATTTAATCTGTGCTTCTTCATATTAGTGTAAGCCTACTCATTCATATTAGTGTAGCCTACTCAGGGATTATTAGTCTGTTAAATTCATAGAGGAAATTTTACAGAATTATAATTTTGGTACAGTAAACAAACTGGGTGAAATACAGCATAATGCTATGTTCAAGGAATTGTAAAGTTTTAAACACCTTTATGTATGGAGCTGCCAACTTTGTGACGTGTTTTGTGATACCATTAGAGGGGAGCATTTTAAGGCCTTGTTCACACGTTAGTTATTTGATAAGTTATTTCAATCAGTTTTTGTGAGCCAAAACCAGGAGTGGAGGCTTCAGAGATCAGGTATAATGGAAAGATCTACACCTGTTCGGTGTTTTTGACCCGCACCTGGTTTTGGATCACAATAACTGATTGAAATAACTGATCAAATAACTGAACAAGGCCTAAGTTAAGTGCTGGATTCTTACCAAAAAAAAAAAAAAAAAAGTGAATCCCTTTTTTAAGCTAAATGCGGTGTAAAAGCACCAACAGCATATTTATAGGTGCTGTGGCTCCTAGAATTTCTGTACTGACTGACACAAACAGCAATTTCATGAGTGAATATGTCTACAATGTTGTCTTCACAGGGTCCATGTCGAAGAGAAATGGAAAGCATATTAAATCACTTAAAGATCTTGAACATCTTGAGCCCTAGAGGATTTCATATTCCAAACTGCGATAAGAAAGGATTTTACAAGAAAAAACAAGTAAGTTGCACTTACTGCAGGGGATCCATATTGTTTTATTTTTGTATTCTTTGTTTCCATCTAAATCTAGTAAATCTAAATTACCATTGACTGTAATTTTAAGATGTCAGGTCGGGACACTGTTTTTATGTGCCTTGGCAGCAATCAGAGCTTCATCATAGCTCCTCAGTCACTGTTGGCACTAAATTTAATACCAGTCTTGATTAGCTGTGTTAAAAAAAAAATAAAAAATAAAAAAAAAGTCTGCCTTCTGGATTAGTAACCAGGAGGCAAAAAGTTATGTTCACCATATGACGGAGATAGATCTGTTCCTTAAATTCCATCTGGCCATATGAGAGTTCCCAGAAGAACTTGTATCTTATTACCAATAGAAACCAGAGCAAGCCATTAAACTTTGTATATGGCTTAAATATGCCAGTTACATGTATGATGAAAAATTATAATATATATATATATACACACTAGCAGAAAGACCCGGCTTCGCCTGGGTATATTTCATCTATTTATTTAATGTTTCTGTGTGTCATTGCAGAGAGAAAGTCAATGCAGCTGACAGAAATTGATTTTTACCTTCATTTTTTCAATCCCTATTGGCTGCGGAGTGGGAGGGGGTGTGGTTTAATGGGACAGGGGGGGGGGGGGGGTGTTAAGTCCTTCATTTCAGGGTGGCCTGAATTATAGGTTAATGCCATGGTAATTTGAGGACACACAATGGGTAGCAGTGGAAGAAAACATTGCTTTGCGCGGGTATATTTAATCTATTTCATTTAATGTTTCTGTGTGTCGTTGCAGAGAGAAAGTCATCCTCCCTCCCATCCCTGCAGCTGACAGATGTTGATTTTTACCTTCAATTGTTCAATCTCCATTGGCTGCGGAGTGGGAGGGGTCATGGCCTGACTGAGTCGGGGGCGTGACGTTGCAAGATCTGGGGCGGGGTTTTAAGTCCTTCTTTTGATGGTGGCCAGAATTACAGGTCGATGCCATGGTAATTTATGAGGACACGCCATGGGTAACAGTGGAAGAAAACATTGCTTTGCACGGATATATTTAATCTATTTCATTTACCCCTTCACGCCCAGCGCCGTACATGTACGGCGCTGGGGCGATGCAGGCACATGGCGCCCGCTCGCGGGTGCGGCGGGCGTCATGGCCGGCAAGTCTCTGCTGTTTCTAACAGCAGAGACTTGCCGCTACTTACCGCCATCGGCGGCATCTTCCTGGTTGATTAGATGCCGTGATCACGGCATCTAGTTGCGTTTCAACCCGGAAGCATTCGCTTCCGGGTGGTGTACAGACACCCCGTGTGGCCAATCGGGGTGTCTGTACACCATATGAAAACTGTAATCCTCGCTGGTGAGGATTACAGTTTTCAAAGTGCAATTCTTATTCTGGCCACTAGATGGCAGGCCAGGATAAGAAATGAGCAACTCATGGATTTCTGAGTCTATAAAATCCATAATTGCTCATAAAGAAAAAAAAAAGCCACAATATATAAGCCCATATTTGAGCTTTCTAATAGTAAAAAAAAATTTAAAAAAAAAGTTAAAAAATATATAAAAAATAAAAGATGTAAAAGTTCAAATCACCCCCCTTTCCGTATAAGTAAAAAATAAATACCTAAATAACAATAAATATAGACATCATGGGTATCACCGTGACCGAAAACGCCCATACTTTTAAAATATAAAAAAAAAAAATTCCAATACGGCAAATTGTGTGGCGGAAAAAAGCGTCCAAATGGCGATTTGCCGTTTTTTGCCGCTTTTTTTTTTCTAAAAAAAATTAAATAAAAAGTGATCAAAAAGTCATACACACCCCAGAATGGTATCAATAAAAACTTCAGATCGTCCCGCAAAAAATGAGCCCCCATACAGCTCTGTACACATAAATACCAAAAAGTTATAGGGGTCAAGATTTGACAAGGGAAAAAAAAAAAAAAAAGGGCAACTTTCTAATTATTTTATCACTATGAAAATGCAGGAAAAACTATACATATTAGGTATTGCCGGATTCGTACTGACCAGTAGAATGAAAGTAACGGATCAGTTTTAATGCACATCGAACACTGTAAATAAGAAAGCCGTAGAACTGTAGCGGAATAGCGTTTTCTTTGCAATTTCACCCGGTTTGGAATTTTTTTCCCGCTTCCCACTACACCGTATGCAATATTAAATGGTGGCGTTGGAAAGTACAACTTGTCCCACAAAAAACAAGCCCTCATACAGCTATCTGAACAGAAAAATAAAAGCGTTATGGCTGTTTGAAGGCAGGGAGCGCAAAACGAAAATGCAGAACCGAAAAAAGCTCCGGGGGTGAAGGGGTTAATGTTTCTGTATGTTGTTGCAGAAAGAAATCCAACTTCCCTCCCACCCCTGCAGCTGACAGAAGTTGATTTTTACCTTCATTTTTTCAATCCCCGTTGGCTGCGGAGTGGGAGGGGGCGTGGCCTGACAGAGTCGGAGCGTGGTTTCGCGAGATCTGGGGCGGGGGTCAGAGTGGCATGAATTAAGGTCGATGACATGGTAATTTATGAGGACCCGCAATGGGTAGCAGTGGAAAAAAAACATCTTTTATTAGTACTGAATGGTCGTAGTCTAAAATTAGTCAATTTCA
>ONZH01028273.1:0-74489 GCA_900303285.1 Rhinella marina
AAGCAAGAGACACCTCGACAACCTAGGGCAACAAGATCACAGGTAAATGGCTCCAATACCACAAGTCACTAGTGATCAATATTTCCTTAAGACATTAACCCCGCTACAGATTCAGGTGCTGGAAAAGGGATTATCCTTTTGTCCCTCTTATAATTACAGCACCTTTCAAACAGAATTGGACTTGCAAAGATTTTTCCGAAATTTGCGCCTGAAGGTGCATTTTGGAAAAAATCAAGATCCAGCTAATACAGCACAGGGACTTGTGGCAGGGAAATTGGGATTAAGACTAGAGATGAGCGAGCACTAAAATGCTCGGGTGCTCGTTATTCAAGTCGAACTTTTCCCGATGCTCGTTTCGAATAACGAACCCCATTAATAGTCAATGGGAGACTCGAGCATTTTTGCAGGGGACCAAAGCTCTGCCTAGGGAAGGCTGGGTGAAAACCTGGAAACCTCAGAAAATGATGGAAACACCACGGAAATGGACAGGAAACAGCAGGGGCAGCATGCATGGATGCCTCTGAGGCTGCCTAATCCCACCATTACCCCAAATTCTCAGGCAACAGCCTGGTGGTTACCCTCATGGCATTTGTGCTCACCCAGACCAAGAAAGGCTAGGCAAATACCCATCACATGTTAGGGAAGCACCCAACTAGGTGCAACGAAGGTCCATCACCGCCTGCAGGTGACACCACTGCTCATGCTGGCACTGCTCTGCTATCCCCCTCCCCACGACGCAGGCATAAGCCTGACACATCATGGTGACAGCGTAGTGACCACCAACAAGTGACCAAGTTAGATTGAGGTAGCCAGTCAAATGTCTGTAGGCAAGCCTTCAAAAAATTTGTTTTGGAGTGTCCGAAGTTGACCCTCCTAAAAATTGTTTAGGAGTGTCTGTAGTTGACTCTTCTGTAAAATATTTTATTTGTTTTCCCTGTTCTTAGTTAATGTACAACCCATGGCTGGCATGGTGGAATATATAGGTTTTGGCGTCACAGACGCGTTCCACTGCAACCGTTTACATTTTCTTCATCATTGCCAATTACTTTTTCACTAACTGTTGTCTGGCAATGATAAAGGGTAAGGTTGAATCCACTGTGGAAGAAAAGTGTCATCCTCCTAACAATTCTACACTTGCTCTCAATTGAAAAGGGGATGTTCTCGCCGTGGCCTTCCTGATAGTGGCCGCTTCTGCGGACGACAGAGGTGGTGTACCTACTGACAGCCTGACCGAACACGATGGCAGACGGGGAGACACTCCCTCATGTAAAATTGTTTTGGAGTGTCTGCGGTTGACACTCCTGTAAAATATTTTTTTTTCCCTGTTATTAGTTAATGTACAACCCATGGCTGGCATGGTTGGAATATATAGGTTTTGCGTCACAGACGGTCCACTGCACCGTTACATTTTCTTCATCATTGCCAATTACTTTTTCACTAACTGTTGTCTGGCAATGATAAAGGGTAAGGTGAATCCACTGCGGAAGAAAAGTGTCATCCTCCTACAATTCTACACTTGCTCTCAATTGAAAAGGGGATGTTCTCGCCGTGGCCTTCCTCATAGTGGCCGCTTCTGCAGACGACAGAGGTGGTGTACCTACTGACAGCCTGACTGAACACGATAGCAGACAGGGAGACACTCCCTCATGTAACCCCTGCTATTGACATGTAAGGGCCCCACATGATGCTGGGTGTACCGCAGAGTCTCCTGGCTTGTGATTTGCTGAGTTTATAGGCGCCAAAAATGCACAATGCGGAAGTTGCCATTTCCTCGAGCATGGCGAGATACTCGTCCGAGCAGCGAGCACTTACGAGTACCGTAATACTCGAACGAGCACCAAGCTCGGAAGAGTATGCTCGCTCATCTCTAATTAAGACTAAAAAGCTCTTTTTCCCCACCCAAGAACTCACACCCACTGGAACCCTACATCTCCCTGGTTACTAGGGACATTGAGGTCTTCAGGAGAGACGTCGAGATGGGCAAGTTCAGCTGCCAAGCCAACATGACCCAGGAGGAACATAAGGCCTTGTTAGCCTTGAAAAAAGACAAAGACTTAACCATTAATCCTGCCGACAAAGGTGGGGCCTTGGTGGTTATGGATAGGAGGGATTACATAGAGGAGATACCCAATCAGTTGAGGGACACCCTGGTATATGAGCATGTACAAAGAGATCCTACTCCATTAGTAGCACAGAAAATACAATTAATTTAAAAAAAACACCTAGAGAAGGGCACCATTGATCAGGACACAGGTACTTTTCTCACTAAACGTAACTCCATCATACCTGTTCTATATACTTTACCCAAGGTCCACAAGCGCCTTGAAAAGCCACCAGGTCGCCCTATTGTCTCATCCTCTGATTCCATCCTCTCTCCTTTATCCATTTTCATTGAAAAAATATTGACACCCATTGTTAAAACAACAAAGTCCTTCCTTTTAGATACCTCCTCTTTCCTGAGTCTCATTAGGGACATTAAGAAGATCGACCCTAATTCCATATTTGTGACTCTAGATGTAGTGAGCCTTTACAACTTCAATCACCTACGCTAAGGGATTGAAGGCGACCGAAAGACTCCTAAGAGCTGCAGAGGTTGACACAGAGGTAGTTTCCCTTTGTACAGATTTGCTATTGGTTCTATCTGAGAACTATTTCATGTTCCAGGATGATTTCTTTGTCCAGAAGCAAGGGACCGCGATGGGGTCCCATATGGTGCCCCCTTACACAAATTGTTATATGGCCTCCTTTGAGGATGATTATATATACAGCAATTCCCTATTTCAACAACATGCCAAATTATGGAAACGCTATATAGATCAGTGGTTCTCAACCTTTCTAATGCCGTGACCCCACAATACAGTTGCTCATGTTGCGGTGACCCCAAACCAAAAAATAATTTTGGTGGCTACTTCATAACTGTTATTTTGCTACAGTTATGTAAATACCTGGTATGAATTATGTATTCTCATTGCTACAAATCAAACATAATGATTAATCACAAAAACAATATTATATGTTGAGAAATATTTTTTACTTATTCCAAATAAATAACATTTCACCATGGCATAGCATGGGTTTAAATATAACAGTAATATAACAGTAAACAACAGTGCAATATTTTGAAACAGTATGCTGCCAAATTCAGTGAGATGGTTGTGGTTGCTTCTTGCTTACCAATTCAGAAATTCTTGGGGCAGTCTTTGCAAGGGCACAGCGAAGATCATTTTCCACAACAAGTCTACTTCGGTATTTAGACTTGATTACCAGTAAGCTGGAAAACCCTGTTTCACAAAGATAAGTGGTTGGAAAAGGAAGAAGAAGTCGCAGCACAGTCTCAGACAGAATAGGATATAACTGAAAACACTTAATCCAGAATTTTGTCAGGGGCATCGTAGAGAAATCTGTTCTCGCTGCATCATTGTTAATTAGTTCAATGAACTCTTCTTGCGCTGTCTCCGGAACATCTTCAATTCTCACTGTGAATGGACTTCTGGCAAGTGCAAATGGGGTGTCAGGAATATTAGGAAAGTATGATGAAATTTCGTCTGCAAGCATGTGCAAATGTTCTTTCACAGACGTTATCAACATATTTTTTTTGTCTGGCTCAATGTCATGTTCCTCAAAGAAGGCAGCTAATGTAGGAAACATGTAAATTTTATTTTGATCCAATTTAGTTTTCCAAAGCTGAAGTTTCATTTGGAATGACCTAATTTTTTCGGACAAATCAAGGCACGTTGCATTTGGTCCTTGCAGTGATAAATTTAAGTCATTCAAGATGACAAAAAAGTCCACCAAGTAAGCCATTTTCTGCAGCTCAGTTTTATCACTAAAAAGTGCTTCGAATTGCGGTCTTTCTTTCTGATTTAAAAATGTTTTCAGTTCATTACGAAGCTCAAAGACGCGTTTTAAAACTTTTCCTCTTGACAACCATCTGACTTCAGTGTGAAATAACATAGCATTGTTTGGTCTATCCAGCTCGTTGCACAGTTGCCAAAACAGTCGACTGTTTAAAGCGCTCGACTTAACAAAATTGACACACGTTATGACTCTTTTCATTAACTCTTGTAAGTCTTGTGGCAGTGTCTTCGTCGCTAATATTTGGCGATGTATCATACAGTGTGTGCCGATTGCTTTTGGCGATTTATTTTGTACCAAACGTTGAAATCCTGAGCGACATCCTAGCATAGCAGGAGCACCATCTGTACAAACACCGCAAACCTTTTCCCAGGAGATGTTATGCGCTTTTAGAAAAGAATCAACTGTGTCAAAAACATCATGTGCAGTTGTTGTTGTTTCAAGCGGTTTGCAAAAAAGAAACTCATCTTTAAAGTCGCCATCATTAATATACCTCACGTAAACCAATAACTGTGCACAGTTTGCCACGTCTGTAGATTCATCAAGCTAGATACTGAATATTGGTAGTGGTGCAGATTTAATTTCCTGGATCACCTGATCAAGAATATCGGCAGACATGTCCTCTATTCTTCTGCGGACAGTGTCGTTAGATAAGGAAACTGCATTCAATTTCTGAACATATTCATTTCCAATCATCACGCGAACCATGTCTTTTGCAGCTGGCAACAGTAAATCCTCAGCAATGGTGTGAGGTTTCATAGCTCTGGCGATTCTGAGTGCCACCAAATATGACGCTTCAACAGATGCTACATTGTGTTTGTGGTACTGGCCACCAGTGTCAAATCTAGATTTCTTGAGACCATCAGCTTTGCTTCTAAAATAGTCGACATCCTTGTTAGCAAAGCTTGGATGCTTGCCATCAAAATGGCGTTTTAGTTTGTTCGGCTTCATAGATTCAGCTGAGAGAACTTCACAACAAATAACACATTGTGGTTTCTCAATTCCTGCTGTAATTATTGAGGTAAAACCATACTTCAAGAAATCCTCAGTGTATTTTCTTTTTCTAATATTCTTGTCTAAACGATCCATTGAGACAGTTTGCTAAGGGAAAAATAAAAGATGGTCGCGTCCGGTCCTTGATGACTGACACGCCTACATAATCCCACTCTCACACTCTCTGCCTACTGCACCGCTTAGTAGGCTAGTAGTGCGCATATGCAGTGGCGGTCCGATTATCTGATTCTTATTCTCTGTGCGCTGCTCTGTCTGGGAGTTCAGGAGATTAGAATCAGATCATCGTCACCTCTGCATAGAAGTAATAGCAGAATGCAGGCATCTTACTCCTCACCGCTCCTAGTAGGATGTCATCCTCAATCGCTCCCCCTCAGCCCTGTATAATCCCCATAGGCATGCGCTGGCCGTTTCATTAGGAAGTGCCTCCAAAGAACAAATTCTCAAAGATAAGGTTTTACCTGTCCCCCTCCCTGCTGCTTTCCTTCCCCTGCTGTCCCCCCCCCTGCTGTTTTCCTTCCCCCTCCCTGCTGCTTTCCTTCCACTGCTGCCCCCCGCTCCGCAGCTTTTCATCCCCTGCTGCTTTCCTTCCCTCAATTTTCTTGGGCTACTTGCCCCACAACACCCCCATACTGTGCTGCACCCACAATACCCCTCTCACTCTGTGCTGCGGCACCCACAACTCCGCTCCCACATTCTGCGGCCCCCACAACCCCCCTCGAATGCTAACAATGAGGCTAAAAGAAACCCCACAGAAGACACCCCAAAAGGAAGCACGCACACAGTCAAATGTATATTAAAACTGCAAAAAAATAAATGTGACACACACAAAAAAATAAAGTTGGCAGAGTACTTACTAAAAGTGCAAGCAAGCAGGCAGGATACTTTATGCAGGGAGACCGGAACTGTTTCTCTGTGTAGCTTCCTCATAAACTGCAGAGCCCTTATAATCCTTGGATAGGCGCGGCTGACAAATACTGTGAGATGAAGTCAGCCGCAGCCATCTTGGTACAGGAATGGGGGCCGGCAGAGCCTTGTGATGCTTAGAGGAGGCGCGGCTGACAAAATACCGCGATATGATGACGTCAACGGCAGCCATCTTTGGTACAGGAATCGGGAGCCGGCTACTTGCATTCAGAAAAGGTAGGAGCTTCCCAGCAGCTTCTCAGCAGCTAAAGCCATAGGAAATATGTATTTTCCGATGGCTTTAGGCGACCCCTGTGTTTTGGTCATTCGACCCCAGCCGGGGTCGCGACCCACAGGTTGAGAACCGCTGCTGTAGAAGAAAGGAGTATGAGAGTGAATCAATATCAACAGGCCCTGGTGCACAAGCTGAAACAATCCTTCCCATCTGACACCGCTAGCGGCAGAGGGCGTGGTTCTGTGGGCCAAGTAGCGGGGGAGAGGAGGCGAGCAGGCAGCTTGTCCAGCACTGGCAGGGGAACGCTCTCCAAGGCCTTTGCCAGTTTTATGTCACCCCAGCAAGACACTGTCACCTGTCACCAGTCTAGGCAGAGTAGGGGTGAGCTTTACAGAAAGATGGTGAGGGAGTACCTAGCTGACCATACCAACGTCCGGACCGATCACTCTGCTCCATACAACTACTGGGTTTCAAAGCTGGACACGTGGCCTGAACTGGCGCTGTACACCTTGGAGGTGCTGGCCTGCCCTGCCGCTAGCGTGTTGTCAGAGCGGGTATTCAGTGCAGCTGGTGGCGTCATCACCAATAAGCGTATACGCCTGTCAACTGACAGCGCTGACAGGCTGACGCTTATTAAAATGAACAAAGCCTGGATTTCACCGGAATTCAAATCTCCTCCTGGGGAAAGCAGCTAAAGATTAACATTACTTATGTATCCGATTCTTCTTCTCTACTCCTCCTCCTCCTTGTCGTCTTTGCCTAATGCTGACCCAAAAAACGCAATTTTTTAGAGGTCCAACTGGCACTCTTTTACCACAATTTTTCCGGAGGGCCACCTACAGGCCCTCTCTCTAAACAATTTTTCCGGAGGTCCACCTACAGGCCCTCTCTCCAAACAATTTTTCTGGAGGTCCACCTACAGGCCCTCTCTCTAAACAATTTTTCCGGAGGGCCCCCTATAGGCCCTCTCTCCAAACAATTTTTTCGGAGGGCCACCTACAGGCCCTCTCTCTAAACAATTTTTCCGGAGGGCCACCTACAGGCCCTCTCTCTAAACAATTTTTCCGGAGGGCCACCTACAGGCCCTCTCTCTAAACAATTTTTTCCGGAGGGCCACCTACAGGCCCTCTCTCCAAACAATTTTTTCGGAGGGCCACCTACAGGCCCTCTCTCTAAACAATTTTTCCGGAGGGCCACCTACAGGCCCTCTCTCTAAACAATTTTTTCCGGAGGGCCACCTACAGGCCCTCTCTCTAAACAATTTTTCGGAGGTCCACCTACACCTAAACAATTTTTCTGGAGGTCCACCTACAGGCCCTCTCTCTAAACAATTTTTCCGGAGGTCCACCTACAGGTCCTCTCTCCAAACAATTTTTCTGGAGGTCCACCTACAGGCCCTCTCTCTAAACAATTTTTCCGGAGGGCCCCCTATAGGCCCTCTCTCCAAACAATTTTTTCGGAGGGCCACCTACAGGCCCTCTCTCTAAACAATTTTTCCGGAGGGCCACCTACAGGCCCTCTCTCTAAACAATTTTTCCGGAGGGCCACCTACAGGCCCTCTCTCTAAAACAATTTTTCCGGAGGGCCACCTACAGGCCCTCTCTCCAAACAATTTTTTCGGAGGGCCACCTACAGGCCCTCTCTCTAAACAATTTTTCCGGAGGGCCACCTACAGGCCCTCTCTCTAAACAATTTTTCCGGAGGGCCACCTACAGGCCCTCTCTCTAAACAATTTTTCGGAGGTCCACCTACACCTAAACAATTTTTCTGGAGGTCCACCTACAGGCCCTCTCTCTAAACAATTTTTCCGGATGGCCCCCTACAGGCCCTCTCTCTAAACAATTTTTCTGGAGGTCCACCTACAGGCCCTCTCTCTAAACAATTTTTCCGGAGGGCCACCTACAGGCCCTCTCTCCAAACAATTTTTTCGCAGTGTCAACTACAGACAGTGTAAAACAATGTTTCAGAAGCGTCAAACAGACAGTCCAAAACAATTTTTCAGGAGGCGCAAGTACCGACATTTAAAAAAAAAATTTTTTTGCTGAGGGTCGACTTTATGTACTCTGAAAAGAAAAAATTTTTTGGAGGCTCAACAAAAGCCATTTCACTGCATTCTCAGTCGGACAAAGTCATTGGTGGTGTATTCGCCATGCTGTGTCAGGCTAAATTTTTGGGTGCTTCACCAGCTACCGCATACTAACTCAGTCACTGCTGCCATACAGGGCCACGAAAAATGTTTATGTGGTTCGCCTGCTCCCGCAGTGTCACTCGGTCACTCTGTTGTCACCGCCATGCTGCGTCAGGCTAAATTTTTGGGTGGCTCACCTGCTACCTCATCTAACTTGGTCACTCGTTGGTGTCACCGCCATGCTGTGTCAGGCCTATGCCTGCATCGTGTGGCTGGGGATAGGAGAGCTGTGCCAGCATGGGCATGGGTGATGGACCTTCGTTGCACCTAGTTGGGTGCTTTCCTAACATGTGATGGTTATGTGCCTCGCCTTTCTTGGTCTGGGTGAACACAATTGCCACCAGGCTGTTGCAGGAGAATTTGGGGTAATGGTGGAATTAGGCAGCCTCAGAGGCATCCGTGCATGCTGCCCCTGCTGTTTCCTGTCCATTTCCGTGGTGTTTCCATCATTTTCTGAGGTTTCCAGGTTTTCACCCAGCCTTCCCTAGGCAGAGCCTTGGCCCCCTGCAAAAAATGCTCGAGTCTCCCATTGACTTCAATGGGGTTCGTTACTCGAAACGAGCACCCGAGCATCGGGAAAAGTTTGTCTCGAATAACGAGCACCCGAGCATTTTAGTGCTCGTTCATCTCTAGACATAATCTTACTGGATTTTGTTCAGCTACCAGCAATGCATCCTTTCATATCAAATTTCATTTTACCTGCAAATAAAAGTACTGTATGTCATCAATATCATTCACTGCAAATGTAGGATATAATATGTAGGCTGTGCAAACTGGGAGTTACACAATTGGGTTAATCAACACTGGCATAATATCAAGAAAGGAAGCGTAGCCTTTCAAGACACTGAAGGACAAACTGATTGTATTACCATTACTCCAACTGATCATGTTCCTCCAGATACATACCACCAGTATGAAGTTCTGGATGTATACATTGGGAAGTTGCTGAAACTGTTCTATGACATCATAAAAATTTGAATCAGTGAACACTTACTAGACATTAGTTCCTCTAAAGCACACATGTTTATTATTACATATAGATTTAAAATGAATCACTTCAGCTTTTTTTTCACAGAACTTCCCTGCCCTCCTATGGCCATTCACAGTATTGCAGGGTCTCCCCTCCTAAGTATAATTAATATATATAGAATAGGTATGCCTAGGAACACTTGATGTATTTCTACTAAATAAACCCATTTCAAGGCATGATGGTATTATTTTATTATCTTATGTTTGTTTTTTATGTTTTTATCTTGTGGTTATAGGTACTCTATAATATTTTTTATTATTATTATTATTATTAATTTTTCATTTATCTAACATTTGCCTTGTTTTTGCCTTTTGATATAATAAGTCCAATGAATTGTCCTGTATTCGTGCTTGCCTTTGAGATTTGCATACCCCTCCCCTTTTTGCTGTTTTACCACCAAATCTCTTTTAAATGTTAGTGCCTTACCTGTATACGTTAAAGTTGCTTCTGCCTGATGAAAGGGCTATTGCGGCTCTGAAAAGTGTTGCTTGGACAACTGTAACGAAAGCATTTGCTGTTTAATTAGTGAAGATTTGCATCCAATCTTCTCCTGTTTCCTTAGTTGCTGATCCGGGGCCATGAACTGGACTGAGCACCTGACTGCACATCAGTCCATTCTCTTTGACTATTTGCACAGCAGGTCGTTGTGCTCCTTAGCACAACATCTTCAGGTGAGAAGCTGTGCATCAAGAGCTTTAGAATTAACCCAGCAGTCCCCCTTATGATGCGTTTTCCTCCTTTTTGGTTGTCGACAAGAAGAGGGCCTGTAGCTTTAATGCAAGCACTTAGATAGGCGCTACCGGATTTGCACAGCAGAGGCATGATAGCACAGACTGGATAAGCAGTTTGGTTATAGTAAAGAAACCATCAGACAAGTTAAGAGTCTGTATTGACCTTAAGCCATTGAACAAAGCTCTGAAAATAAATCATTATCCAATGCCTACAATACAACAATACAAGATATTCTACCCAGTGGCGTGCATAGGGTGTTTGGCACCCGGGGCGGGTCCTTTCTCTGCCCCCCCCCACCAATACTTTAATGTACCCCCTCAAAGTAGTATTGCCCTCATTGTACAACCTTCACAGTAGTTTTGTACAGATGTGTGCCCCCTCACACTAGTTATGCCCACATTGTGCCCCCTCACAGTAGTTATACCCTCTCTGTGCCCCTTTCACATTAATAATCCCTATTGTGCCCCCTTCATAGTAATAATGCCCCCTGGCTCTGTGCCCCCTCCATAGTAGAAATTCCCAGTGTGCCCCCTTCACATTAGTAATGCCCTCTGTGCCCCCTCCATAGTAATAATGCCCTCTGTGTCCCCTCCATAGTAGAAATGCCCTCTCTGCCCCCTCCATAGTGGAAATGCCCTCTGTGCCCCCTCCATAGTAGAAATGCCCTCTGTGCCCACTCCATAGTAGAAATACCCTCTATGCCCCCTCCATAGTAGAAATGCCCTCTGTGCCCCCTCCATAGTAATGAACACTTCGTGTCCCAGGGGCGGGCTGGCTGGCAATCTTTAGCCGGGGGGGCAAGCACCTACTGTGTTTCCCCGAAAATAAGACAGGGTCTTACTTCGTTTTTTTCTCCGGAAAAAGGGTTAGGGCTTATTATTGGGGTAGGTCTTATTTTTGCCCCCACTTTACATACATGTCATTTTTGGCCCCTCTGAATATATACTGGTATATCATTTTTTTTTTACTTACACTCCGCTCCGAACTTCTTCTTCTCTCCCAATCCTGTCATCCCGTCAACCAGCGTGATCCTGCGAGACCCGGCGCTGAGCTCACGTCTCGCGGGATCATCACAGGGGAGAGCGCTGGATAGGGTATGGGTATAGGTGTGTATATAGGTAACTAACTGTGCAGCGCTGTGTACTATAGTACGTAGCATTGCGCAGGTAGCGTCACCAGCAGAGAGGCCCTGACTGGCCAGTAAAATCACTTGCAGGGCCCCCCCCCCGCCGGGCTCAGACCATAACCCTATTCTCAGTGTATCCTCAATGTACCTAGGGCTTATTTTTGGAGTAGGGCTTATATTTTAAGCCTACTCCAAAAATAGGGCAAAATAGCACTAGGGCATATTATCGGGGTAGGTCTTATTTTCGGGGAAACAGGATAGCAGTGGCCCAAGAGTAGCGGCCCATCCTAAACCTATTTACCTCCGCCTGCCATATAAAAACTACAACGGTTACTGTTTTTTAATCCATTAAAATGCAGCAGTTGGTAGTGTTGTTGCACAATTGTATTATAGACAAGAAGACGTTATAACCGTTTTAACGTCCGTTTCTTAGAAAGTCATCATTGAAAAAACATCCATTAAAAACGGACAGTTTATCCATTGCTAATGCACGTTTTTCACTGCCAAGTGCAGGTAGCCTAAGGCTACCTGCACACAACAGTGAAAAAAGTCCATTAAAACAGATAAACTGTCCATTTTTAATAGACGTTTTTTTCAATGAGCACTTTCTAAGAAATGGACGTTAAACTGACCCATTCAATTGTATGGGGGAAGTCGGTCAGTGAAAAATGGACAAGATAGAAAATGTTCTAATTTTTGATGTCTTATTCACTGGCCCTCAAAAAAACTGCCGTGTGAGTAACCCCGTAGATGACCATTGGTTTTAAAACGGACATGATGGCCGTTAAAAAAATGTTCCTCATATGTCTGTTTTTCACCTTAGGCTACCTGCACACGTTGCAGATTACATCCGTTTTTTCTACACAGATTTTCATGTGGAAAAACCAAAGCGTATTACTGTACCAGCAAAGCGTATGAGATTAGATAAATCTCATGTACATTTTGCTTCTGGGACTGTATGTTGGAGGGGCTGACAGAAGGGGACTGATAATGTTATTTATATGGGACGGGACTGTATTGGGGGGGGGGGGGCTGATCTTAAAGGAGTTATATCATCTCAGATAGTGGGGGCATTTCGCTAGCATATGCCCCCGCTGTCTGATAGGTGTGGGACCCACACCTATATCAAGAACGGAGTCTTGAAAGTCATGGAGGGCATACCACACATGCACGGTCGCCCACCAATCAGCGCTGGCTGAGCTATTTCTGTCGGCCCCATAGAAATGAATGGGAGTGGTGGCTGAGCATGCGCGGTGTGCCCTCCATGACATTCAAGGCTCCATTCTCGATATAGGTGTGGGTCCCAGAGGTACCCGCGGGATTTGCAGCGCCGACAGGGCCAGCAGCAGATAGAGCGAGCTGCCTGGCCCTGTCAATCAGCGCTGATGACGAAATATAGAAGGTGGGGAAAACGGCGCTACTAGGTGCAGGGTTACCGCCCCTTGCACCTAGTGAAGGTAATTTGCATATTACAAAAGTAGTTTTTTTAAGAAAACGGGGACACAGATCTAAAAAAGAAGACCATATTAGACATCAGGTGACATTTGCGCATTGCAAATGTCATCTGGTTTAATATGGTCAAACATGGTGACAGAAACTCTTTAACATGGAAGGGGCATCAGCAGGAGTAAGCAGCATCCGATCCGTCCTAGGCAGCTGGCCACAGTAAGTCAAGTGTGTGCTGGTGTGGGTGTGTCTCAGCAGCGGAGCAGCAGCCAATGGGAAGTACGCACACCAGCCGGCTGGTGCTGGTGTGCTAGAGTGCTGTTCTGGGTGCCCTCCTTAGTAGTCCTATAGTTGTGCTGCACATGTGGCCCTAGGACTTTTTGTAAATACTTGAGTACTTGAATGTACTTGCGGCCTGTAAGCCGGGCGGCCCTCCCAGCATCCGGCCCGGGGGGCACACGCCCCCCTTCCCCTCGGCCCAGCCCACCCTTGTCTGTGCCCCCTCCATAGTAATAAAGCCCTCTGTGCCCCCTCTGTATTAAAAAAAAAAAAAACAACACAGTAACTACTCACCTTGTCCCATTCCTGAAGCTCACATACCTCTCTTCCCTGCAGGCACAGATCGCTCTGCAGCACTGTGTGGGAGGGTCTTATGCAGATTTACGGGCTTCAGGCTCCACCCACACAAGCCGGCAGCGCGATCTGTGCAGACTGAATGGTGGAGCAGGAGAAGTCTCCCTGCTTCACCATTCAGAGCGCCGCCGGCCTGAAGGAGGGGAGGAGCGCGGGGAGTTGAGCGGTGAGTGACAGGACTGCAGCTCCCAGCACTCCAGCAATGAGCGCTTCTATCTGTATTGATAGAAGCGCTCATTGCTTCTGGGACCCCCCTGAGAGCCAGCACCTGTGGTGGACCTCCCCCCTTCCCCCTTAGTATGCCACTGATTCTACCCGATCTATCAAAGGCAAAAATATTTGGTGTATGTGATGTGAAAAATTGATTCTGGCATGTGGAACTGGATAAAAATCAAGTTTATTGACAGCATTCTATTCTCCATTTGGACTTCCCATCGGATTAGAGGGATTTTCCAAGATTTATTTTTTTTCCTCAGGATAGGTCATCAGTATGTGATCAGTGGGGGTCCGAGACCAATCGATCAGCTGTTCAAGAAGACAGCAGCGCTCCTGTAAGCTCTACAGTCTTCTCTCTACTTTTCCTAGGCCAGTGATGTCATGTTCATCGTTCACATGGCCTAGGAACAGCTCAACCCCATTCAAGTGAATGAGACTGATCTGCGATATCAAGTACAACTGCTATACTATGTACGGCACTGTGCTTGGTAAACTGTGAGGAGGACACTACCTTCTCAAAACAGCTGATAGGTGGTGGTGCCAGGTGTGGCCAATCACATACTGATGATAGTATAGGTCATCAGTAAAAAAAAATATCAGAAAACCAAAAACACTGTACTTTCTTCATCACCTCGCATGCCTGGTCACTGTTGGTGTAGTGAGCATGTCTTTGTAGAAACCTCAGGTGACTGCCACTTCTCCATCTTCTTAGACAAGGTTCTCCCTCAGCCACCGGAGCCGGGTGTAAGCCTACACCGAGCTCAGACTCCCCCTCCCCCCATCCCAACAGAATGAAGAGGGCTCTGTCAATGGCATCCTGCAACCCCGTCTTGTAGCATCAAATTCCGGTTGTCACCTTCTAACTGACGGTGGTGAACCACTACTCCACCTTTGGACCTAATGTGTCTAGACACCCGCATGTTAAGCAGGCGGCGTGTAGTCTCTCTACGCCATCGTTGTTCCTCGCTCCACTCCACAATACACAGGGAACTATCTCAGACCACACAACAACTAAATCATTAAAGAAGGCTGGGTAACGATCAAAGTCCGACCGCATAACCGAGATCAGCTCTAAAATTCTGACTGAACATAAATTGTTGCAGCCCGCATGGATAACCAGGACCATGGGATTCCCTGCTAATCATTACCACCTCCGTCAAAACCTGCACCCATTTAAGACCTCGAACACCTCTCCAGGACACGTCTGCTTGCATGAACCCCAATGGCAAGCCTCCCGGGCGGTATGATGCCCTCTGCGCATCCCAGTAAATATATGAATGACCGATCAACCACACTGCTGGCCTGTTAAAACCTAGAAAGAAAACAAACAACTATTAACCAGTTAATAAACCAGGTCTTATATACCTGCGAAAACAATCAGATTTCCATCTCCCAAGTCTCTTAACTTGCGCCTCTATCATACCCGCTGCGTCCGCCACTGTAGCTGCAACGATCCGAAACGAATGTGAACAAACCTGTCTTGATAATACAGTGTTTAAATAATGTTGTAAATTGATATTTGGTAACAGGAGAACCATCGGCATGAACTAAGTAACTGAGGAGCCTGTGGACGGATGTCTGAAAATCATTGAATGACCCTCATTGGGCAAAATTCACTATCAATATGTGAAATAGATTGCGAAATGCCTTGGTCATAAACGTCCGCCTTGGAACGTCGAATGCGAACCTTAACCGTGTCCGGAAAAAAGCACACGTCATACTCCAGTAGAGGAGAAGCTGCAGTACGTGAAGGTGCCACTAATTCACCGAGACGCATTGCGCAGAAGAAACATAGCAAGAAAGCGCACAAAAACAGTCGCAACTCGAATTCTGAAGGACAAATGAAAGGGAGGACATTGCAAAGTCTGCGCAGCAGAGCAAAAGACACAGGACACCGTTTATTAATCAAACGAGATTCCTTCTTCCATCCCTTTAGAATCATAGAAATCGCAAACTCTTTAGTGACATTGTGAAGACCCAATAGACGAAATGCAAAGGAAATACCTGATATTCATTTTTCTATAATGCCTGACTAACGGCCCTTATCGCGAAGATGACACAAATACAAATTAGTGACAATAGTCGCTTGTAAGAGACGCATCCGGCTCCGCGAAGGACAACCATTCAACCCATGCCCTACCATGGCTGGACCAGGTGGAAGGAGCCACTGCATTCTGAATCAATGGAATTAGAAAAGGAGGGCATGGGAAGCCCTCCTGGTCCGCAGCTGGCTGCAGCATCCTGAAACGATGAAACTGTAAACGAGAGAGAGCATCAGCCACTACGTTACACTTACCCGGCACGTGACAGGCCTTGAAAACCACGTTATGTAATAAACATGTTAGAACAAAATTATGCAACAGCGCCAATACAGGCAGAGAATGAGAGGTTAGACTATTAATTGCTATAACTGCCCCTTCGATGTCTGACCAAAACTGAATACGCTTGTTTCTCATCTGAGGACCCCATAATTCCATAGTCACATCTATCGGGAAAAGTTCCAAAAAGGTAAGGTTTTTAGTCAAATTGCCATCCGACCAGTCTGAAGGCCGTGGTGACGTCGACCAGTGACCTCCGAATATTGCAGCGTAAGCCAAAGAACCGGCCGCATGTGTAAAAAGGTGTAGTGCATCGCTGTCGATTTCCGGAAAACACGAAACACCGTTGTAGGAATGTTGGAACTGAAACCAAACTTGAAGATCATCCTTCAGAGGTTTAGGCATCGGATAAAAGAATGGGGCTGCCGAACGCCTGTCGTCACCAAGTGCCGCGAAAAAAACCCCGCCCCATTAGAAAAATCTGACACGCGAAGTCTAGCTGACCTAGGAGAGACCGTATATCCTTCAGCATAACTTTACGTGCAACCAAACAGTTACCGACGTCAGCAAGCAAGCGTATCAGATTATCTTGCAGCAAACTAATCAAGCCACTCTCTGTGTCAATTTCGATACCTAGGAAAGAGAGGTGATGCGTGGGACCTTCGACCTGGCTGTGAAAAAAAACGAAAAGTCGCCAGTGTTATCGCGCAGACCTCTGACTCGTTTGGACCTATAAACAGGATGTCATCCAAATAGTGGACGACCAAAGTGTTTCCAGTCTCAAACTTAACAACCCACTCCAAAAAACAACTAAACATCTCGAAATACCTACAAGAAATGGAACAACCCACGGGAAGGCACATGTCGAAGCAGAAGAAACCATTCAACTGACAACCAAGCAGATGCAAGCAACCCAGGTGAACTGGTAGAAGCTGGAAAGCTGATTAAATATCTGATTTGGCTAAGAGAGCCCCAGAGCCTGCTTTCAAAATTAGGCGTAAAGCAGCATCAAAAGAGTTATAGGAAACAGCCGTGTCCTCCTTCGGCATCGCATCGTTAACGGAATCCCTTTCTGGAAATGATAAATGGTCGATTAATCTAAATTTACCTGGCTCCTTCTTGGAGATTATACCAAGAGCAGATATCCGTAAGTTAGGAAATGGAGGCTCCTCGAAAGGGCCAGCCATACGACCCAGGGCGACCTCCTTGTCTACTTTCGTCTGTGCCTCCCCAGGGTGCTCCAAAACCGACTTCAGGTTACCTGTGAATGCAACTGCTTGATGAGGTAGATGAGGAATCCAGAAACCAACCTCAAAGCCTTCAAGAATCCTGACGGCCTTCTGTCACCTGGGATACCGTTCGAGCCACTGGCGCATCCTTTGCACATTCACGCGTGTCCTCTACTCTGTGAGGAACCGCTCTGGCAGCGAAAGTGGCTTTTTTGAAGCACCTAAGGGCCGAATAGGAACCACCACAGAGGGAACACTCATGCCGGAATTTACACGATGCAAAGAAGTGATACTGGCATTCGTTAAAGAGCCAACATTCTCCAGGCCGGCAACCTCCTGATGTGGGTCCGTAGCTACCCACAGCGTGAGGTGACTGAAAGGATGAGGAAGGCCGCGACGTCATCATTAATTTAATCCAGACATCCGTGGCTTTTGAAGCCCAACCGACCTCGGGTCTCAAGGCCAAACGGCGCCTGAACTCCTCATTGTAATGCCACTACGCTGTACCACCATGCAACTTATGAGCCAAATAGATCGTGTCAATATACGTAAACAGCTCCAACGCTTTAATTGGGTGACGTTGGGTGACTATATATACCAGCTAATATAGAAAAAGCCTGTAACCAGTTGCCAAATGTCTTGGCATCCTTGGGTTTTTAATCATCCAATTTTTCCACACATTTTTCTTTATCGACAGACAATTGATCGACTGCCAATAAAGACCAAATATCCACGTAATCGCATTTAACTAATTTTTCTTTAACCCCTTTGCGCCCAGCGCCGTAATAGTAATAGTACGTAATAGTACGGTGCTGGGCGTGTCTTTAAAGATGGTGCCCGCTCCTGAGCAGAGCGGACGCCATAGCCGCAGGTGACCTGCTGATTCCTACAGCAGACACCCGCGGCTGATGTCTGCAACCGGCAGTAATGCCAATCGCAGACATTTAACCCCTCGGATGCCATGGTCAATCCTGACCATGGCATCCGAGCGTGGCAAACGGAGGAGCCGGAGCAAGTATGCAACAGCCCCTGTCTTTGTGAATGACAGGAGGCTGCTGCATAGTATTTCCTATGGAGCCCTTGCCTGTAATAGGGCTCCATAGGAAACTAGTAAAATCACCATAGACTCCAATGCAAGTGCACTGGGGTCTATGATAACAGCAGTCAGATGATTGCTTTTTATAGTTCCCTATGAGAACTATAAAAAAGTGTAAAATAATTAATTAAAGTTTTTAAAAATAAAAAAATGTAAAAATTCAAATCACCCCTCTTTCTCCAAAAATAGTAAAAAAATGAAAATATTTTTTGCAATTTCACCCGATTTGGAATGTTTTTTCCTGCTTCCCACTACATCACATGCAATATTAAATGGTGGCGTTGGAAAGCACAATTTGTCCCGCAAAAAACAAGCCCTCATACAGCTATGTGAACAGAAAAATAAAAATGTTATGGCTCTGTGAAGGCAAGGAGTGCAAAACAAAAACGCAAAAACAAAAAAAAACTTCGGGAGTGAAAGGGTCAATATTCTGAGTGCCTGACAGCAGAAGGTGACAGACGGGCAGGGGGACACGATAACTGCGCAGGGCGAGCGGCGTGAGGGGCAGCAGCCGTGTGAGGGGACACCGAGCTCCCCACACTTGCTGACAGAAGGGGGGCTAGCCAGGCTGAACCCTACCTGGCAACTTTCTCCTGTAGGAGAGCCAGGAGGGTAGCCTCATTGACATTTGCCATAGCAAGAAAACTTTTTCACCTGGTGCAGGCCAACTCCTCTCTGGCCGAGCGCACACCAAGAGGTAACAGAGTGCTGAGGGTGGTGTAATACCCCAGAGTGGTATTACTATTTCAACACCCTGCTACTGTCTCTAATGAGCTAACCACAATGTCATCTTTGTATGGATTCCAAGTCCTTTTCCTCTTGGTTTGGTTGCTGTTTACCACACCCCTTTACCCTCAGCTGTTGCGGGTGTGCTGATTGTCTTTACCCGATTTATCCCTTCCTCTCCCAGTATCCCTTGCGGTTTATACTTCCTGCTGACATAGTTTTGTGTGGTGTGGATCTCGGCTGAGATCCGATTGCTGCAATATCTGCATTAAGATAAGTGTCATTTTCCCTTTTGTGTTTATCCTACTTTTCCCTATTGTGGTTTTGCCTTCTGGAGTCTCCTGTTTGTCCGTCCTTTTGGAGGAACGGGTTGACTCCTTCCCCTGTCACTAGTGGCAGGGTTCTCTAGGGTCAGGGGTGTTATTAGGTTCCTGTGTATGAACTCTCCTACCACTAAGGCCTGTTCATACTGGTAGTCAGTCAGGGCCTAGTTTCAGGGTTTCCTGCAGGAGGTGACCGTTTCCCTTGTTTGGTCCTTTTCCCTTCCCTCTTACGCTTGGTGTGGCTATACCCTCCATACCAGAGCGTGACATTATAAACCGCCGAACAAAAATTAATGTCATTTTTGTACAGACATGGATGCTATTACTGCGCTAACTGAATGGCTGCAGGGACTCTGCTTGGAGGTAGCTGACATCCACAACCAGAATCAGAGACCACAGGCTGGTGGTTCTGGGGGTGCTGGGTATCAGGCCTGTTTGGAGCCTAAGGTCGCCCTCCCGGACAGATTTTCTGTGGGATGTGATAATTTTATTCTATTCAGGGGGGGCGTTCAAATTGTATTTCAGACTGCGTCCACATTCTTCTGGTAATGAGGAGCAGAAGGTTGGTGTGGTCATCTCGCTGCTTAACGGGGATGCGCAGTCATGGGCCTTTTCTTTGCCGACTGGATCGCAGTCTCTCCGGTTGGTAGATTAATTTTTCAAGGCTTTGGGGATTATCTATGATGACCCGGATTGTATCTCCCTGGCCGAGACTCAGATACGTGACCTTCGTCAGGGTGAGCGCTTGGTTGAGATCTATTGCTCTGAGTTCCGGAGGTGGGTGACCAATACAGAATGGAACGATCCGGCTCTACGTAGCCAATTCTGTCAAAGATTATCAGAAAGGCTGAAGGACGCTTTGGCCTTTCATGAAACCTCTATGTCTTTGGAAGCTGCTATGTCTCTTGCTGTACACATGGATAGGCGCCTGAGAGAGCGATCTAGGGGCCCCCTCTCTCAGAACGTACTATCACGTAGTGTATTGTCTTCCTATGACACTTTGGGTGAAGATTCCCCTGGGTTGATGTCAGGGGACGAACCTATGCAGTTGGGGGGAGCTACTCCTGTTTCCACTCGTAAGCATTTTGGTAATAAGAAGGGTGTGTGTTTTTTCTGTGGTCAGAAAGGACACTTTGTCAATGTATGTCCATGCATTCAATCTCTAAGAAAAGAAAAGGGGGCGTTGAATTCTCGTCTCACTCTTGGTGGGGTGGGTGGAGAGACTGAAAATGTGCATTTGTCTTCATTCTGTAGTACCCGTTTTCTCCTGACTGCTGAGGTGGCGCTAGAGTCAAGGGTTGTGAGAATTGAGGTGTTTATTGACAGTGGGGCAGGGGTGAACTTTATTGATGCTCAGTTTGTCCGTATGCATGGATTGTCTCCGAGTACATTGGAAAAGAACATTTCTGTGTTTGCCATTGATTCTACACCTCTTTCCCAGAAGTGTTTGTCTCAAATGGTGCATGATATCAAATTAAGAGTGGGTGAATTTCATCAGGAGCTTATTTCGTGTTTTGTGTTGGAAGGTATTTCTGCTCCTGTGGTTATGAGTTTACCGTGGTTAAGCAAACATAATCCAACCATTGACTGGCATACTAGACAAATTGTGGATTGGGGTGAATATTGCGTTGACAGTTGCCTTAATACCTCTTTTTCTACTTTAACTACTAAGACACTTCCCTCTTTTATATCGGATTTCTCTGATGTATTTTCTTAAGGTGGAATTCAGGATTTACCCCCTCACCAGGAATACGATTGTCCTATCAATCTTATCCCTGGAGCAAAATTGTCCAAATCTAGGCTGTATAACCTTTCTTGACCTGAGAGAACGGCCATGAAGGAATATATTGCTGAGAGTTTGGCTAAAGGTCATATTAGACCTTCCAAATCTCCTGTGGCAGCTGGGTTTTTCTTTGTAAAGAAAAAGGACGGAACTCTTAGGCCATGTCTGGATTTCCGTGAACTCAATTGGATTACTGTCCGTGATCCGTACCCCCTTCCTTTGATTCCTGACTTGTTTAACCAGATTGTGGATGTCAAGGTGTTCTCCAAGTTGGACTTCAGGGGGGCATATAATCTGGTCAGGATCAAGGAAGGGGATGAATGGAAGACGGCTTTTAATACTCCTGAGGGCCACTTTGAGAACTTGGTCATGCCTTTTGGGTTGACCAATGCTCCTGCTGTCTTCCAGCAGTTTGTTAATGACATTTTTCATCACCTGGTGGGGAGGTTTGTAGTCGTGTATTTGGATGACATACTAATCTATTCTCCAGATATGGTGACACATCAGGATCACGTTAGACAGGTGTTGCAGATCTTAAGAGATAACAAGTTGTATGCAAAATTAGAGAAATGTGTTTTTGCTGTACATGAGGTGCAATTCTTCTGCTTTCATCTTCAGGTTTTCGTATGGATCCAGAGAAAGTCCGTGCTGTTCTGGACTGGGGCCGACCTGAAAATCTGAATGCTCTTATGCGATTTTTGAGGTTCACCAACTATTACCGAAAATTTATTAAGAACTATTCGACAATAGTGAAACCCTTAACTGACATGACTAAGAAAGGGACGGATGTCTCAGTGTGGTCTGATGCAGCGTTGCAAGCCTTCTACACTGTGAAGGAGTGCTTCTCTTCTGCCCCTATATTGGTGCAGCCAGATGTGTCACAACCTTTCATTTTGGAGGTTGACGCATCCGAGGTGGGAGTAGGAGCAGTTTTATCACAGGGACCGTCACCTGGTAAATGGCGCCCATGTGCTTTTTTTTTTTAAAAAAAACTCTGCTGCGGAGAGAAATTATGATGTGGGTAACAGAGAGTTACTGGCGATTAAGTTGGCTTCTGAGGAATGGCGTCATTGGTTGGAAGGAGCGATTCACCCTATCACTGTATTCACTGATCACAAAAATCTGGCTTACCTGGAGTCGGCTAAACGACTTAATCCGAGGCAGGCCAGATGGTCTTTGTTATTCACTAGATTCAATTTCATTGCCACATATCGTCCTGGTATTAAGAATGTGAAGGCGGATGCCTTGTCACGTAGTTTTCCCGGAGGTGTTGATTTTGAGGATCCGAGTTCTATCCTGTCCAAAGGAGTGGTGATATCCGCTCTTTACCCTGATCTTGAGGCTAAGGTGTTTGAGGCCCAGGGAGATGCACCGGAGTCTTGCCCCCCTGGGAAGTTGTTTGTTTCTTCTGATTTGCGTCATAAGGTGTTTGAGGAACATCATTCTTCGGTGCTTGCGGAACACCCTGGGAGTAAATCCACTGTCGACCTCATCTCTCGTAGATTCTGGTGGCCGGGACTGCGTATGTGTGTTGAGGACTATGTGTCGGCCTGTAGTGTCTGTGCACGCGCTAAGGTGACACAAACTCGACATTCTGGACCCCTACTTCCATTACCCATCCCGTCTAGACCATGGATTCACTTATCCATGGACTTCATCACTGATCTGCCTGATTCGTCTGGTAAGACATTTATTCTGGTGGTTGTAGATCGTTTTTAGTAAAATGGCGCACTTTATTGCATTACCCTGATCGTCTCTGATCGTGGGACTCAGTTTGTGTCCAGATTCTGGAAGGCATTCTGTACTCGGCTTGGGGTACAACTGTCTTTTTCCTCTGCCTTTCACCCCCAGATGAATGGACAGACTGAGCGTACCAATCAGAGTCTGGAGACTTATTTGAGATGTTTTGTCTCTGAGAATCAGGAGGAATGGTCCTCGTTTTTGTCTCTGGCAGAGTTTGCCATAAATAATCGCAGACAGGACTCCACTGGTAAGTCACCATTTTTTGGGGCATATGGCTTTCACCCGCAGTTTGGCACATTTTCTGGTTCTGATACTTCTGGTATTCCTGAGGAAGAACTTTTTTTGTCATCATTGTCATCTATATGGCGGAAAATTCAAAATAACTTGATAAATGTACAAACGTGTGGCTGACAGGAAACATATGAATGGTCCGGACCTAAGTGTGGGTGATTCTGTGTGGCTGTCAACTAGGAACATTAAGTTGAAAGTTCCTTCTTGGAAGTTGGGTCCAAGATTTATTGACCCATATAAGATCGCGGCCATTATTAATCCTGTAGCATTTCGTCTTGAACTTTCTCAGGCTCTGAAAATCCATAATGTGTTTCACAGATCTTCGTTGAAGAGATATGTTGAACCTCTGGAGCCATCTCCCTTGCCACCCGCGCCTGTCTTGGTGGATGGTAATTTGGAATTCCAGATCGTTAAGATCATTGATTCTCGAGTTCTCTTCAATATCTTGTTCACTGGAAGGGTTATGGACCTGAGGAGAGGACATGGGTACCAGCATCTGACGTGAATGCCAGTCGTTTGGTGAAAGCCTTTCACAGGTCTCATCCTGATAAAGTTGGGCCTGGGTGCCCAGAGGTCACCCGTAAAAGGGGGGATAATGTCACGAACGTGCCTGCATTAGGTTGCAGGCGATCGGCTAGACTTTCAAAAGTGACATCATTTGACATGTTTTCCTCTTGGTTTGGTTGCTGTTTACCACACCCCTTCCCCTCAGCTGTTGCGGGTGTGGTGATTGTCTTTCCCCTATTTATCCCTTCCTCTCTCAGTATCCCTTGCGGTTTATACTTTCTGCTGACATAGTTGTGTGTGGTGTGGACCTCGGCTGAGATCCGGTTGCTGCAATATCTGCATTAAGATAAGTGTCATTTTCCCTTTGTGTTTTTCCTACTTTTCCATGTTGTGGTTTTGCCTTCTGGAGTCTCCTGTTCGTCCGTCCTTTTAGAGGAACGGGTTGACTCCTTCCCCTGTCACTAGTGGCAGGGTTCTCTAGGGTCAGGGGTGTTATTAGGTTCCTGTGTATGAACTCTCCAACCACTAAGACCTGTTCATACTGGTAGTCAGTCAGGGCCTAGTTTCAGGGTTTCCTGCAGGAGGTGACCGTTTCCCTTGTTTGGTCCTTTTCCCTTCTCTCTTATGCTTGGTGTGGCTATACCCTCCACACCAGAGCGTGACAGGGCAGCAGTAAGTGTCTAGTCAGTCTAAGCTAGGGCAGTGTGAGATGCAGACGGGCCCATGATGTGACAGCAAGGGGAAGGTTTCCCTGCTGCAGCAGGAGTCTCTCCAGAGGAAAGTAGCTCATAGAGCACCCGGACTCCTTGCAGATTTACCTACAGAGTGTCACTAGGGGCTCAGTAGCCAAAAGCAGTGGCAGTAACAGCACAAGATGGTGGCAGATCACAGTAGGAGCAGATGGCAGTAGAGGCAGTAGTTGTGTGGCATCAATTGGGTGACGGCATCAGAATAGTGGCTGAAGCATGTGGACAGAAGTAACGGGTCATTTGTCACATCATATTCCAGTGGGGCAGCACACTACAGTCAGATCATTACTGCCAAAATGATCTAGTCTGTTGTATCAGGCACTGGTGTCTGGAAATCCGAGTTGTTCCAGGCCTGATCAAACTCCAAACATTTCATGTTGAAAGGTGAGTTCTCTTTAGGGTAACTATGCCACCCGCCATACTAAACACTAGTGGCCGGGCAGGAAGACTAAACACTAGTGGCCCAGAGCAAACTCGGCTAGTTGCAGCCAAAATTCAAGTGTGTCTGCCCAGTAATCCAGGTTATCTTGGATCTGGGGTGACAGGGTGCTGTCCAAGTATGCCTCCACCTGCTGGTTTAGCTTCTGCTTCATGCCTTGCTAGTGCTGGGTGGTTTCTTCAATAGGTGGGTGAAGAAAAGTGCTCATTAGAGACTAAAGACTTAAGTTGCTGCATATGGAACTGTTGCTGCTTCTGACCCCCTACCTCCTCCAGCATTCATGGCAGTAGAGTATGAGCTCAGAGGATCCCCCCGGTTAGACCTTTTTGAGGATGGGTGATGACGCATCTAGAATTTCTTGATAGTAGCTGAGTTTTTCATTCCTCTCAGAAGGTGTGAAAAGGCCCCCATTTTGGACGGGTCGCAAGGGTCTAACATTGTGGAGAGCCAGTATTCATCTCACTGATGAATGGTGATAAAGCAGCTGTCACTACGGAAACAACTCGGCATGCATCTGGCCATTTGTGCAAGGGACTCAGATGGACTCCCTGCCCTCATCTCCACTGCATACTGCCTCTGTCTGTCGGGGTCATCTGTGTCGTCTTTGTCGTTGGTCTCTAGCTCCACCTGCTCCTCTCCTGTCGCTTGGGTAGATAAACCACCTAGTTCTGTATAGAATTGTATAGAATGTCTGTTGACAAGGAGTCTGCTGCACAATAAATCTATGTATAACTAAACAGAATATTTATCAAAGACGCAGAAGATTACCTAGGTAGATGCACCTATATATTAGACCGCCTGTTGACAATAAGTCTGATGCACAGTAAGACTATCTATAACAGAACAGATTTATTATTAATGTGCAACAGATGAACTAGGTAAAAATACCTATATATTAGACCATCAGTTGACAACTGATGCACACATAGTCTATGTATAGCTGAACATATTAACTATTAAAGGTGGAGCAGATGAACAAAATGCACAGGGCGATTATGCTGAGCCTTCACTGTTCCTGCAGTCTCCCTATGATCTTCCTATGCTCTCCCTTCAGTATCTTAAAACTCTCCCTACAATCTCCCTGCACTGTCCCTTTCCAATATTCTACAATTAAAAGATTGCTAAAACACTGTTCCTAGCACTTGCCATGTCTCTCCCTATGCTCAGTTCACAGTAAAATGTCGATTGTCACTCAGGATGAGGATTTTATAGGGCTGTGACATCACAGGGGATTATCTGCACGGCATTATCGATCATATTCTCATTATTACTTTCACTTTTTAACACGCCAATTTAGGAAAAAAGATTTCTTACAATTAAGTGAGTGGAAATTCGGATTTGTGACAAATTACATTTTAATGAAATTCAGACTGAATTCAATCTGTTTCACTTTGATTCGTTCAACACTACTGACGACCTTTGACAGTGCAGTTGTGAAATGATTAATTGCTGCTGCACTGCTACCAGTGTCCTCCTCCATAGTATCAATAAAGTTGAAGCTGAAAAAAATCTGATATGTGTGTGTGTATATATTTATACACTAGCAGAAGGACCCAGCTTCGCCCGGGTATATTTCATCTATTTTATTTAATGTTTGTGTGTGTCGTTAAAATATATCGAGAGTGACCTCTACAGCACCCCGCCTCCTTAACAGTGTCCTCAACAGCCCCCCCCTTAATACTAACCCCCCCCACAGTGCCCCGTCTCCTTAAAATGATACCTTCGCAGCAGCCTGCCCCTTTAACAGTGAGTTCCACAGCACCTCACCCCCTTGACAGTGACCTCAACAGGGGCCCACCCTCTTAAGTGACCTCTACAGCACCCACCCCTTAATACTGACCATAGGTTACAGTCCTCTTAACTGACCTCCACCATTCCTGGCCCCCTTAACAGAGACCTCCACAGCAACTGCCCCTTTAACAGTCACTGTCACACTACCCCTCTCCCTTAACAGTGACCTCACAATACCCCGCTGCCCCTTTAATAGTGGCCTCCACAGTCCCCTCCTCCCTTAATAGTGACCTCCACAGTGCCCATAGCAGCCTGCCCCCTTAATGGTAACATCCACAGCACCCTCCCCTTTAACTGTCAGAGAACCAAGCAAGGAAACCACAATGAAGTGCCCATCCAACAATGGTAAAAGCAATAGAATAATTTTATTGGACAACACAATTATACATACATCCGAAAATTGCATTTAGATGTATGTATAATTGTGTTGTCCAATAAAATTATTTTATTGCTTTTACCATTGTTGGATGCACACTTCATTGTGGTTTTCTTTGCTTGGTTCTGTGATAATTGTTTCGGAACCACTTGTGCACTCCATTTTTATTGTTAGTGTGCCCCCTATTCTTCTAGTTACTCCCCTTTAGCTGTGACCTCCACAGCAGCTTGCCCCTAGGATGGCCAGAGGTCCGTTTTTAGGCTGGACAGCCCGGCTTTCAGACTCCCTGTCCTCCATCTGGTGCAGGGTCTGGATGGACACAGGGATGTCCTTTTGAACAGCTCACTCTCAGACAGCAGCACTGTGCAGTCTAAGCATGAGCCGCAGGGAGAAAGTTATCCTCCCTCCCACCCCTGCAGCTGACAGAAGTTGATTTTTAACTTCATTTTTGCAATCCCTGTCGGCTGTGGAGTTAGAGGGGGCGTGTTCTGACCGAGTCAGGCGTGACCTGATCGAACCAGGGGCGTGGCTTAGCTGGACCTGGGGTGGGGCTTTTAAGTCCTTTTGAGGGTGGCCTGAATTACAGGTCGATGCCATGGTAATTTATGAGGAAACACAGTGGGTAGCAGTGGAAGAAGACATGTTTTATTACTACTGAATGGTAAATATGTGAAATTTACATTATATTAGGTAATGATTGATGATGAATTTATGGTAATCGGAATGATATATTTATGGTAACCGGAATACCCCTTTAACAGTGTCATCCACAGCGCTCTGCCCCTTTAAAGCTGAGCTACAGCAGTGAACTGGCTGGGTTGTTATGGAAACCTGGTGTGAAACTGTCTGTATGTGAAAGCTAAGGGCCAGCTTCTATTGGCTGATAAAGGTCATGTGACCAGGCTTCTATTGGCTAATGCATTTTTTGGGAATATCTCAGGAACGGTACGTCCTGGAGAGCTGAGACCTGTTCTAAAACCTTCCTGGTTGGAGAAGGTGGCTACTTTGAAGAACCTAGAATATAAGGCATATTTTCAGTTGTTTCACACTTTTTTGTTAAGTATATAATTCCACATGTGTTAATTCAACGTTTTGATGCCTTCAGTGTGAATCTACAATTTTCATAGTCATGAAAATACAGAAAACTCTTTGAATGAGAAGGTGTGTCCAAACTTTTGGTCTGTACTCAGTGTTCCCTCTAAGACTTGGCAGCTGCTGAGCGGGGTCGGCTCAGGGCTGGGCACAGCGCCATCAAAGGTGGGCGATATGAAAACCTAAAATAATTGTCACATCAAAGACATACAGTATAACCCCTATACCATCCCGTACAATACAGTATAATCCATACACCATGCTGTATAGTATACAGTATAATCCATACACCATGCTGTATAGTATACAGTATAATCCGTACACCATGCTGTATAGTATACAGTATAATCTGTACACCATGCTGTATAATATACAGTATAATCCGTACACCATGCTGTATAATATACAGTATAATCCGTACACCATGCTGTATAATATACAGTAAGATCTCTACACCATGCTGTATAGTATACAGTATAATCTGTACACCATGCTGTATAATATACAGTATAATCCCTACACCATGCTGTATAATATACAGTATAATCTCTACACCATGCTGTATAGTATACAGTATAATCTCTACACAATGCTGTATAATATACAGTATAATCCGTACACCATGCTGTATAGTATACAGTATAATCCATACACCATGCTGTATAATATACAGTATAATCCGTGCATCATGCTGTATAATATACAGTATAATCCATACACCATGCTGTATAGTATACAGTATAATCCATACACCATGCTGTATAATATACAGTATAATCCATACACCATGCTGTATAATATACAGTATAATCCATACACCATGCTGTGTAATATAAAGTATAATCTGTACACCATGCTGTATAATATACAGTATAATCCGTACACCATGCTGTATAGTATAGTGTACGGATTATACTGTATACTATACAGCATGGAGTGCGGATTATACTGTATACTATACAGCATGGTGTACGGATTATACTGTATACTATACAGCATGGTGTATGGATTATACTGTATATTGTACGGCATGGTGTATGGATTATACTGTATATTATACAGCATGGTGTATGGATTATACTGTATATTATACAGCATGGTGTACGGATTATACTGTATATTATACAGCATGGTGTATGGATTATACTGTATATTATACAGCATGGTGTACGGATTATACTGTATACTATACAGCATGGTGTATGGATTATACTGTATATTATACAGCATGGTGTGTGGATTATACTGTATATTATACAGCATGGTGTACGGATTATACTGTATACTGTACAGCATGGTGTACGGATTATACTGTATACTATACAGCATGGTGTGTGGATTATACTGTATACTATACAGCATGGTGTGTGGATTATACTGTATATTATACAGCATGGTGTATGGATTATACTGTATATTATACAGCATGGTGTACGGATTATACTGTATATTATACAGCATGGTGTATGGATTATACTGTATATTATACAGCATGGTGTACGGATTATACTGTATACTGTACAGCATGGTGTACGGATTATACTGTATACTATACAGCATGGTGTGTGGATTATACTGTATACTATACAGCATGGTGTGTGGATTATACTGTATATTATACAGCATGGTGTATGGATTATACTGTATATTATACAGCATGGTGTACGGATTATACTGTATATTATACAGCATGGTGTATGGATTATACCGTATATTATACAGCATGGTGTACGGATTATACTGTATATTATACGGCATGGTGTATGGATTATACTGTATACTATACAGCATGGTGTACGGATTATAATGTATATTGTACAGCAAATGCATGACGGTTACACCATGCCGAACAATATAACCCCTGTGCCATGCTGTACAATATACAGTATATACACAGTGTAGAGGTATACTGTATATTGTGTGGCACAGTGTATGCATACACATATACACATACACACACACACACACACACATGAAATACATAAAAACTTACAGTTACTTGGCCCTTGTCTCCGACGCCACTTCAACGCTCTGGAGGGGGCTGGGGCCTTGATCTTCTTCTCCCTTCTTCTTTCCCTTCTTTGCCGCACTGCACAGGTCTTCCCCGTCCAGTAGCAGCAGCGCGGCATGAGGGAGAAGGCGGGGCGAGCTGGGAGCGCCGCACAGGAACGTCCTGAGCGTCAGGACGTTAAGGGAAGCATAGTGTATGTCTGTTCCGAGCCCACCGCAACAGGGCTTCCCCATCGGAACAGGCATACACTATAAATGAAGTCCGGGTTGCGGCGGTGAGCGGGCCAGGAAAGGCCCTGAGCGGAGGCAGAAAGTAAGCTGCGCGGCCGCGCGCCCGCGCAGCTTACAGGGAACACTGGCTGGAGATACCATTTGCATGCTGGAGTGTTGAGGACATTCTGTAACATCAGGTGCTTTGCTACATTTTATGTAAACAATAAGAAATATGGGTGTGACAAATGTACCAATTCTGGAGATGGAATGGCTGGCTGAAAGGTTTGAAGGAGGCCAGATTTCTTTTTAACTCAATTTGTGCACAAATCCTGTTGTACTCTGGTTGACCTGTCTAATCCCGAGTTTGCCTTTAGCATATGTGCAGATTTGTGCTGCATTCACATTGCTCCAGATAGAGAGCTCAAACTTTTTTTTGATTGACTGTTTGGGATCAACCTTATAGGAGGCTACAATGAGAATAATGGTAATGTCAGAGCACCCATGTTAAAGTGTATTCCAATTTTAAATGCTTATACACAGGATATGCCATAAATGCCTGATAGATGTGTCCCACCACACATCAGAAGAATAGGAAAAAGGCTATAGGTGTAAGAGAAACAGCTTAAAAATAAGTCCTTCATTCTCTCCATAATTTCCAGAGATATCACTGGAGAGGGTCATCACTTCTCCATTGAATTCTATGAAGTCTGGAAATTTGCTTGAGACTTGCTCTTAAAGGCGATGAACGCGTTTGACATTGAAAAAATAATAATTCTATGTATGTCAGTGGTTACCTTGATTAAAAAAAGTGGCAGCCTGCAATCTTCATTCCTTTTATTAATTTTGTTCAGTTTGCAACCTGCTCAGAGCACAACCACAGAATAACCACAGGGTGGCAGCAAAGGAAAGAATATAGTTATACACTAGTGAATCCTAATT
Source organism: Rhinella marina (assembly GCA_900303285.1). NCBI lineage: Eukaryota > Metazoa > Chordata > Amphibia > Anura > Bufonidae > Rhinella > Rhinella marina. Next base: position 31,004 of record ONZH01028273.1, read on the forward strand.
GTTTGCCAGTCACAAGAATTCAATGAATAAAACTACAAAAGTTCTCAAAAAGACTACAAATGACAAGGTTACAGCTGTACGGATTGTAATACTAAGGCCTCCTACGCATGAACGTTGTTTAGCACATTTTTTGTGGCTCGAATGCGGGCCCATTCACTTCACACTCTGTGTGCTGTTCGTATCCATTGCTCCATTTTATGGTCCTGCCAAAAAAGAAATAGAACATGTCCTATTCTTGTCCATTTCAGACAAGAATAGGCATTTCTATAATGGTCAGCCCGTTCTGTTCTGCAAATTGCGGAATGCACATGGACAGCATCTTGCGGATTTGAAAATTACGGATCCACAAAACACGGCACGGTCGTGTGCATGAGGCCTAACCAAGTCTCAACACCGCTTATAGCTAGAGCAATGACATGATCTTTATTATAAACATATTACACAAATACACACAAAAATATTAAAAATGTTCAACATGATAAGACGCGGACCCACTGGTTGGTAGATAGTATTCTGTTCATTTATTTTTATGGTTTTGTGTTCATCTGGATCTGTGGTGCTGTGTTGGTACCGGGATCCATGTGGTTTATATCACATTGTCTGTATGCTCTTGCACTATGCACTTTACTGTTTATAACAATGTGGCTTAAAGGGTTTCTGTCACCAGTTTTGGGCATATAAAACAGGATGACATTTGCAATGTGCAAATGTCACCTGATGCCCAAACTGGTGATGATTTTTTTACTGGTGCCCCCGTTTTTGAAATAAATCATCTTTTGTTGTATGCAAATGAAGCTTACTAGGTGCAAGGGGCGGTTACCTCGCACCTAGTAAGCTCCGTTTGCCCACCCGCGGTCACGCCTACCTTCACTTGATTGACAGGGCCAGGCAGCTTGTTGGATCCTCTGCCGGCCCTGTGCTCCATTCAAATCCCGCGCCTGCGCCCTGCGGAATAAAAGCGGCGCAGGCGCAGTGAGTGGCGCTGGCCGCCGGGCTCCCGGCTACCTCACTGCGCCTGCGCCGATGACGTCAGAGTACACATGACATCATCGGCGCAGGCGCAGTGAGGTAGCCGGGAGCCCGGCGGCCAGCGCCGCTCACTGCGCCTGCGCCGCTTTTATTCCGCAGGGCGCAGGCGCGGGATTTGAATGGAGCACAGGGCCGGCAGAGGATCCAACAAGCTGCCTGGCCCTGTCAATCAAGTGAAGGTAGGCGTGACCGCGGGTGGGCAAACGGAGCTTACTAGGTGCGAGGTAACCGCCCCTTGCACCTAGTAAGCTTCATTTGCATACAACAAAAGATGATTTATTTCAAAAACGGGGGCACCAGTAAAAAAATCATCACCAGTTTGGGCATCAGGTGACATTTGCACATTGCAAATGTCATCCTGTTTTATATGCCCAAAACTGGTGACAGAAACCCTTTAACACCGTGTTATGGATTCAATCGTTTTGATACCAGTGTTTCTGCTTTATTTATGCTATTCCCGCTGTTGAACATTTTTAATATTTTTGTGTGTATTTGTGTAATATGTTTATAATAAAGATCATGTCATTGCTCTAGCTATAAGCGGTGTTGAGACTTTTTTGTAATATTGTAGGTTCTGTGATTTGTCTCTCAACACACCATTTTGGTGTTCATGAGGCCTAACCAAGGTGAACAGTTGACCAGGTTTCAACCATATATATTCTAACACTAAGCAAGGTATACATATTACACTAAGAATGTGTCATGTTAAAAAAAAAAAATATATATATATATATATATATATATATATTATATAATGCTGAGTGTATGTGTGTTTGTGTGTGTATGTCCGCTAAAGGAATCCGCAACGTCGCAGCTACAATCACGAAATTTGACACACATGTACATCAGGTGTCCAGGAAGGTTTTAGAACAGGTCTCAGCTTTAGTCTCAGAAGTATAGAATAAAAATAAGAATAAGATAAAAAAAAAACTAGGATAAAAATAAAAATAAAAATCAAAATAGGAATAAAAATAAAAATTTGTATTCCTATTTTGATTTTTATTTTTATCCTAGTTTTTTTTTATCTTATTCTTATTCTTATTTTTATTCTATACTTCTGAGACTAAATAAATCACTTTTTTAGACTAATTAATTGTTCCAATTCATTTTATTATTATTTTGACTGGAGGTATATACGTATGTGTATCTACTAAATTGGGAACACATACATATATTTATCTATCACTATTCTTACCCACATTTTCTCCATGTAACCGAATGTTGAGTGTGCGCATCAGATTTCCACTTATTAATCTTGTACATTTTATATAGCTGGGGGTACAGCTAGAGATACGCGGCACCTCATATCCATATTGCAGATTGGTGAGCCACTTATATACTCTTCTTCTTTTTAAATTACTAATATAATTTTTAACAACTTGGCAAACATGAACAACTGAAGATGATTTTGAGATTATATTGAAATTTTAATAAGTGATGAGGGACTCCAGTGGCCCTGGAAAAAAATAAAATAAATAAAAAAGGCCCCATGTTTTAGGCGGGTCCAAACTGACAGTAGTCAGGGCAACACAGGTAGGTAGGGCCAACACAAGTAGAGGGAACCAGCAATGCTGTAGTGCAGCACAAAATACTGCCCACCCCAGCAGAACCAAATCCCACAGTGCAGCACAAAATACTGCAGCCCCCCTGTGGAATATGATACAGTCCTGAGGAATATGATACAGCTAAATTCAGAAGTGCTCCTGCAGCCAGCGACCAAATGCGTAAGTAACTGCTGCTCCTAACACTGAGAGCATCAGATCGTCATGTACCCAGCTAGCGACCGTTGGGAGGGCTCAGGCAGCCCATTGGGCATTGGCTCACCAGTAAATTTCCCTGTAGAATCTATGGTCAGTCTCATCCTGGCTGGGGTACATGCAGTGTTACTAAGATATTTTAGCATTGTATTCCGATACTTTCTCATAGAAAGCTCAGAGAATATACACAAAGTGATGTATGATAACAATACAACAAAACGCATACCTTTGTAATATTTTATTTTATTTTTCTTCATTTTGTAAATTGCATTTTATGTAATGTAATTTTCTTTATGGAAAATAATAAAGTACATGTTCAAAAAAAAAAGAAAGCTCAGAGAAGCCGAGGACTGGCTCCACAGAAAATGAAGAATCTCACAAATTACCCAGGACAACTTCAACAGACATTGTGGAACATCTAGGTCAGGGTTCAGGGGAAAGGCGCACTGTACACTAACACCGAATCCTCATCCCAACTCAGAAGCATGGTGGAGGAAGTATCATTGTTTGGGGCTGCATTGCTGCCTCAAGATTTGGACACCTCACGATCACTGAAGGAGTGACGTATTCTAAGATGTGTGAAAACATTTTACAGGTGAATGTAAGACCTACAGTTCACGATCTCAAGTTGTAGAGACAATGATTGGTGCAACAAGACAATGACCCAAAGCACACAAGTAAATCAATGAAAAATTTGTGTTTGGAATGGCCAGGCACAAGTCCTTAAAACTCTATTGAGATGTTGTGGTTTGACCTGAAGAGCACTGGTTGTGTAACTCTTATTTGCAGGAAACATTTTATGAAGGTTATTGCTGCTAAATAGTGATCTGCAGGTTATTAAATTTAGGGTTCACTTAGTTTTTCTCCCCTACATGATGGATACCTAATGGTGGCTTAAAGGGTTATTCTCATCTCAGACATTCGGGCATATTGCTAGGATATGCCCCCATTGTCTTATAAGTGCAGTCCCACCACTGGGACCCGCACCTATATCGAGAATGGAGCCCCAAAAGTGTTGGAGGGCACACTGTGCATGCACAGCCACCCTCCATTCATTTTCTATGGGGCCGCCGAAAATAGCTGAGCGTTTGCCCAGCTATTTCAGTTGGGCCCACAGAAGTGAATGGAAGTGGTGGTCGGTCATGCACAGTGCGCTCCCATTCATTTCTATGGGGAGAGCGCTTGGTGGTGGCCAGACCAGAGTCCTCCAGCCACCACTTCGCAGGGCTCCGTTGGGCATTAGATAACTGAGTGAGTACTTAAAGGGGTTGTCTCATCTTACACAGTGGGGGCATATCACTAGAATACACCCCATTGTCTTATAGATGCGGGTCCCACAGCTGGGCCTCACACCTATATCTGTTATCATTATCACATTGGCAGGGGTCCAAATCCTGGTACCCCCCGCAAATCAGGGAACCGCCATGCTCACTGGAGCTTTGGTGAGTGCAGCTGGCTCCTGTCAGCTCTTTAACCACTTCCTATCCGGGCCATTTACCCCCTTCCTGACCAGGCCTAATTTTGCAAATCTGACATGTGTCACTTCATGTGGTAATAACTTTGGAACGCTTTTACTTATCCAAGCCTTTCATAGATTGTTTTCTTGTGACACATTGTACTTTGTGTTAATGGTAAATTTGAGTCAATATATTTTACCTTTATTTATAAAAAATCCAAAATTTACTGAAAATTTTGAAAAAAAAATCACAATTTTTTAAATATTAATTTCTCTGCTTTTAAGTTGCATAGGGATATCTAATAAAATTGTTATTAATGAACATTCACCATATGTCCACTTTATGTTGGCATCATTTTGAAAATGTAATTTTATTTTTTGAGGACGTTAGAAGGCTTTGAATTTTAGATTTAATTTTTAAGATTTTCATGAAAATTTCCAATAGTTAATTTTAAAGGACCTTTGCAGTTCTAAAGTGACTTTGAGGGGCTTAAATAATAGAAACCTCCCATAAATGAACATATTATAGAAACTACAGCCCCCAATGTAATCCAAACTGATTTTTACAAAGTTTGTTAACCCTTTAGATTTCCCACAAGAATTAAAACAGAAGGAAGGTGAAATTTAAAAATAAATATATTTTTTTGCAGATTTTCAATTTTTAATTTATTTTTCCTATAAGATAGCAAGGGTAAACCGCAAATCAAACCTAAATATTTATTTTCCTGATTCTGAAGTTTGCAGAAACACCCCATATGTGGTTGTAAACTGCTCTGTGACTGGCAGTAATGACAAGCATTTGTGATGGCTTTGACAGCTGGTCAGAGTGATCAAAAGCCTGGAGGCCAGGAAAAAAGGTCTCAGGTTAAAGCTCCATGTTCTTGGCTGTCAGGAGGCAGCTGAGTCATGGAGCTTCTATGTACAGGTGCTGCACACAGGGAGCAAAGCTCAAGGACGTTTTAAAACGTCCATTCAGAGATAGAGATCCACTACCAGGACGTTTATAGTCAATGGGCAGACTGGAAGTGGTTAAGCACAGTGCCGTACAGTGGCTGTGGTTGGTATTGAACCTCAGGCTGTGCTATAACTAGGCCATGTGATCGATGTACGGTGATGTCACATGGATTATGAAGAGGAACTCTTGGAGTGCCGGCATCTTCTAACAGCTGATCACTGGAGACCCCTGCCGATCATATATTGATGACCTTTCAGAGGATAGGCCATCAATATTAATTACCGGATCACTCCTTTAAGTATCTCAAAAGGAAATCAGTTTAGAATAATTCACAAGGCACTATGTGACATATAAGATACGTAATGTAAGCTATTTACATAAGGGATATATACAGGCTCTACACCTGATAAACTATGAATATCGGATAGGAGGCACCCTGCATTATACCACCCCATCAGAGCCAAATACCACAGTCCATCATAAAATACTGCCCCAGCAGCACAAAATACATTCCCAAAAACTTCCACAGGCTGGTCGTGAGGAGGACTCAGGTGGCCCCCTGGGCATTGGCCCATGGGAAATTTTCATGTAAGGTCTATGGCCCATCTGCCTCTGTATACTAGACATAGGCGCCAAAACAACACAGCTTCATCCACTGTATGGTGGATAGAGCTGGTTAATTCAGCACTGCTGCGATTAAAATAAATGGAAACTGTGAACAGCTCCGTAAGCCAACAAGACCACACATCAGGTAACCAGGCACCGAAATCCCTGCTTTATAGACAGGGATCTGCTGCCCAGAAACAATCATTCTGTATGAGGACGAGCAATGGCTGTAGCGTTCACTCTTCCTAATACACAGGAGAAGATTGCGGTATGTAAATGCAACTCCCTTCTTCACTGACGAGCAAGCAGTTATTAGGATGGGACAATCCCTTCTTGACAATTGCCTGCTTGGTGGACGAATGTAAATGCGCCTTAACTGTTGGTGGTAAAGTCATTGCTGAACCTTGTAGAGATATTTTATGGACTATTGATATAGATTAGATGGGAATACAGTGTGGACTGTGCTGTACTAAAGTAAATGACCATTCCTTCAGTTCAGAACATTCTAATACATACTGGGTTGACTATGAAGCTTCCTGCTTTCAGTACAATGGCTTTGTGTTTTTGTCACAATTCCAAGCAGCAAAGCCTCGGGCACATAAACTCCACCCAAGGAGAGCAGCCCAGACAGCACCCTGTGTGTAGACACTGGCAGAGTTATCTCTCACACTGAGTTGCCTTGTTTTGTATAACCACAGAGGCTTGGGAAAGGTGTGGCACAGGAACGCTGGAGGGATACTACCTTTGTGCTCAGCAGAAGCTCATTTTAACTGCTTCAGTACTAGACGTTCGTAGGCATACGATGTACAGCAATAGACTAGAATTCGCTATCCTTCCAGGATATTGTTATGTTGGAAGTCTATAGGAGTTTCTTAAAGGTTTTGAACATATTTAGAGCCATATTTTAGGTGTTTTGTACCATTTGGCTTCTGTAGCTTCTACCTTGTATGTTTAAACGACATAACCACATGCTTGATAAATCTGACGTCTCCCTCTCGGACCTCTGCTGAACGATCTCCTAAGCTGATTTATGCCCAAATCGAAGATCAACTTTGATCTTAGACATAAATTAGTTTGGAAAATCACTTTCAAAAGACTTTACTCCAGAAACATGAACAGTGTGGAATCCCAACAGAATGATGTAGTACTATCTAGTCTACTAGGGAGGCTAGAACTATGACATCACCTGGACTCTGTGAGGTAATGACACAATATATTACTGATAATATAGGATATACTGCTGATAAAACAGTGTCTATGAGGTAATAATGTCTTTTTTTTTTACTAAAATTTGCCTATTATTAGTAATATATCATGTTATTACCTCACAGACACTTTATATCCTGTGTCATCAGTAATATGTCGCATCATTACCTCACAGACACCATTTTGTCAGCATTTATATCCTGAATTCATAATTCCAGATATAATACTTATAAAGGAGCATCTGTGAGGTAATAACACGATGCATTTTGCTATGCAAAAAATGTCTTAAGGGACTCCTCCAGATGTAACGTTGCTTGAGGCCCCAGAAATGCTACAGTAAGTCAGCATCTGCATGGGGCCCTCGCAAGATGTCTCCTTCAACTGCACAGTTGACATGGATCTTATTGACTTGTCTGTAATTACCCAATTTTTTACATTGCTTTGTTAAGCCTACGTCTAACTATGGTAAAATGGGAGCTTGAATCTGATGTCATGAGTAGTAGTCCTGTTCTCCTTTTCTTATTTGGGTTGGATTTTGAGCAGGGCCTTTACTTTTTCTGTGTTCAGTCAGAACACGGAGAAAATATTTCCAATGTTAGTCATACTTATGGTTGTAACGTTAGTTAATTAAGCAAAAACTCTTGACCTTGGACAAATGGACAAATGATGGTGTGGGCAGTTGGAATAACACAGATTCAAAGATCTATTGTAACTAGCTTTTAATCATTTGCACATCTTCAGACTATCATCACTGGAAATCAGGAAGATTTGGCGGCTGAAAATGGTGATGAAACTCAGTCGAGACTGATTCTTTTCTTCTTATGCAGAACATATATTTGTGAGAAGGGAAAATCAGAGGGAGATATTATAGTAGTTTTCACTTCAATAAGAAGTTCAATGAAGAAACATAACCCTGCATTCAGACGGCTCCCTTTCCTAGTCATTCCTGTTTGTAGTTAGAGGAACCTCTGTGGACTTTATTTCCAGGACAATTATGTGAGAAACATGACCAATATGACCTCTTAGTAGTGTCCATAAGCGTGAGCACTGAAGCTGGATGTAGGTACACAGTCGAACCCTCTTTAAAGAGGTTATCCGATATCTAAAATATCCCGGAGCCCCCTTGAGGCTGGTCTCTGTCACGGCCTGCTATTTGCTGCACCAACCCCACCCCCCATCGCCAGATGTTTTGATTTGAGTGACAGGGAGATGCAGCAGCGGCCGTGCAAGGATCCGGAGATAGTGTATTTATTCCATCCATAGAGATATTAACATTCTTATTTGGCCAACGTTTCGGTCATAACCTGACCTTGTTCACGGCCTTTACATGTTGTAGAGAGGGAGTGTGGAGGATGGTCACCTAGTTAGTGGTGTTAGTCACCACTAACTAGGTGACCATCCTCCACACTCCCTCTCTACAACATGTAAAGGCCGTGAACAAGGTCAGGTTATGACCGAAACGTTGGCCAAATAAGAATGTTAATATCTCTATGGATGGAATAAATACACTACTATATTATTATTGAACTTTTGAGTGCCGTGGTTTCTCTTAAAAATTACACAAGTGTTGTACCACAGAGCACCAGAACTGACAAGGAGTGCCGACCAACTACCTTCAGATTGACAAGGATCCGGAGAGACACAGGTGTCGGGGAGAAGGTAAGTATAATTCATACAAGTGGCCCGGGCATTGGTGGAATATTTTAGATATTGGATAACCCCTTTAAGTTGATAGCTATCTCCTTCAACTTCTTCCTCAGCATGACCACATGATAAATCTTGCATGTTTATTTAAAAGCTGAAAGAGAAATGGAATTAACTCCATTAACAATAAAGGATTGGATATATTGACATCCACTCCTGACATCTGTCATTGAGAGACTCGTTTATGTGCCAGTAATTTTGGTGAATCCTAACAAAATGAATTGGTTTAGAAGGAAAGGCAACGTGGCTTGAAATATAAAAATGTGCTCCAAAGTTGCACCATAATTTTGGCACAAAGTAAGACAACTAAAAGGTGGTATAAACTTTGACTAGACAGTCTAAAAATGTATCAAATTTAGCAACCAGCATCAGCCACTGTGATAAGTATTAGTTAGCATTAGTAAATCAGCATTCAAGGAGTTGTGCGCTAATTTCCAGACCTCTCAAACTGGCGGGACCCACATTGGTGATCATACCTGATCCCAGGTGCTGGGTGCCAGCTTGTTCGCTCCCTGGCCTCTGCTTGTCTTGAGTCTGTCTAAGTAAACTTCCTTTCCTTCCATGTAAACTTCCTGTTTGATTGACCAATGAAATGCTTTCTCACTATCTCTTATTTATACTGTTATTTGGTCTACAACCAAATTATAATTTCAAAGCCTTTTATGCAATTTGCAGGCTTAGTAAGAGTAGATCTACTGTTTAAAAATGTTTTCCAAAATTATGTTTGGTAACATATGTATTGTCTGGCCCTCATACTGTAGATCCTGAAAGAGGGTTGGTCTATGGATATATGGCATTGCTTTCTCCAGGGCAATTTTTCAGAAAGAAAAGACACAATGGTTTCCATAACTACTATTCATTTCAATAGAGACTGACATATAGTGTCTAATACTCCGGTGTTTTATTAAATAAAGCTATACAAATTTGAAAAGATCCCATTAAATCAGTGTGTGGCTTCTCACATGTACTTTCCATGTCAGAGAGGAGTGGCATACACTTATGAACAGGGACTGGAAAAACCCTAAAGCAGTTTCTGGGTCCTATATATCAGGAGAATGGGTCTGTTCACCCGTGTGACACTCCACGAAGGAGTATATAAGTTAGAGAGTTTGTTATTTAGGGAAGTTGTGAAATGCTAGGTTTTCTAAGAGATACTATCTTGGAGTACCTCAATGAAAATAAGCAAATAACTCCATATCAGCATGGCTACATGAGGGATCGGTCATGTCAAACCAATTTAATCAGTTTCTATGAGGAGGTAAGTTCTAGACTGGACCGCGGCGAATCAATGGATGTTGTATATCTGGACTTCTCCAAAGCATTTGACACGGTACCACATAAAAGGTTAGTATGTAAAATGAGAATGCTTGGCCTGGGAGAAAAGGTCTGTATGTGGGTAAGTAACTGGCTCAGTGATAGAAAACAGAGGGTAGTAATTAACGGCACATATTCAGATTGGGTCACTGTCACTAGTGGGGTACCACAGGGGTCAGTATTGGGGCATATTCTCTTCAGTATATTTATTAATGATCTTGTAAAAGGCTTGCACAGTAAAATATCAATTTTTGCAGATGACACTAAACTGTGTAAAGTAATTAACACAGAAGAGGACAGTACACTGCTACAGATGGATCTGGATAGACTGGAGGCTTGGGCAGAGAAGTGGCAGATGAGGTTTAACACTGACAAATGTAAGGTTATGCATATGGGAAGGAATAATGCAAGTCACCAGTACATACTAAATGGTAAAATATTGGGTAACTCTGACATGGAAAAGGACCTAGGAATTTTAGTGAACAGCAAACTAAGCTGTAGAAACCAGTGTCAGACAGCTGCTGCCAAGGTGAATAAGATAATGGGTTGCATCAAAAGAGGCATAGATGCCCGTGATGAGAACATAGTCCTGCCATTTTACAAATCACTAGTCAGACCACACATGGAGTACTGTGTACAGTTCTGGGCTCCTGTGAACAAGGCAGACATAACAGAGCTGGAGAGGGTTCAGAGGAGAGCAACTAAAGTAATAACTGGAATGGGTGGACTACAGTACCCAGAAAGATGATCAAAATTAGGCTTATTCACTTTAGAAAAAAGACGACTGAGGGGAGATCTAATAACTATGTATAAATATATCAGAGGTCAGTACAGATATCTGTCCCATCATCTATTTATCCCCAGGACTGTGACTGTGACGAGGGGACATCCTCTGCATCTGGAGGAAAGAAGGTTTGTACACATACATAGAAGAGGATTCTTTATGGTAAGAGCAGTGAGACTATGGAACTCTCTGCCTGAGGAGGTGGTGATTGTAAGTTCACTAAAAGAGTTCAAGAGAGGCCTGGATGTATTTCTGGAGTGTAATAATATTACAGGTTATAGTTACTAGAGATGGGTCGTTGATCCAGGGAGTAATTCTGATTGCCTGATTGGAGTTGGGAAGGAATTGTTGTCCCTAAAGTGGGGAAAATTGGCTTCTACCTCACAGGGTTTTTTTTGCCTTCCTCTGGATCAACTTGTAGGAAAACAGGCCGAACTGGATGGACAGATGTCTTTTTTTGGCCTAATAAACTATGTTACTATGTTACTGCAGCACTCATAATCTACAATGGAGCAATCCACAGGCATACATGGCCTCCTCCTCTCAGGAGTCCTTGGGAGAGAAAAGGACCCTCATTGTCCCAATAGATGGGAGTTCTGGAAGTAGAACATGCACCTGTAAGACATTTATGTCATATACTTTTGGTATGCCATGAATGTCTGATATTTTAATACTTTTGTGTACATTATTGCGATTCTGGAGTAGTTCAATATGACCCTCAGATCAGAAAATGTTCACCATGCTTTAAATGAATTTGAGCATTGTGAAGAAGACATCATGACAACTCTTCATAGTGCCCAGTAGGGCTTAGGGTGCATTCACATCACCGTTAGGGATTCCATTCAGGCTTTCCGTTACAACATCGTTATAACGGAAAGAAACGGAATCCCTAGGACGGACATCAAAACGGACACCTTTAAGAGGCATTCCGTTTTGATCCGTCATAATAGAAGCCTATGGCCCTGCATAACGGATCCGTCTGGATGCCGTTATGCTGGACGGAAAACAAAGTCCTGTCGACGGAAAGCCTGAACGGAATCCCTAACGGTGATGTGAATGCACCCTTACTTATTTTTAGGACTTGCCGGATCATTTACTTTTGACATAACAGCTAAAGCTTAAAGGCTATGGAGTTGGACACCTTTGGGGTGGCTAGTCAGTGGCCATTATGTCAACCTACTGTAAACTGTGACAGAAGCTGAACAAGTTTTATAGATTTAGATCTAATTATCTGCATTTGTCAGTAATTATAGGTATCAATTTTTATTACAGTTTTAGAGTTAGGCAGAGACTGGAGATAATTCTCTTTGTAATTATGTAGATTTATTCATAAAACACAAACATTGATACTTCACAGCTATCTACATATTAATAATTTCCTTGTGAACCTATGATTTAGACCTTCATTTGTTCTTCATGTATAGAATTGATGCGACGCGACACAACAATATGTCAAAAAGTTGTTTTAGCTTAAAGGGGTTGTGCAGCTTTTTTAAATAAATTTTCACACCAGCTAGCGTTACTTGTGGTAATATTTATACTTACCTGCTCTCTGCTGCTCCATTCTAGATCCTTGGGTCTCTTCATTGTCTCCAAGTCCCTGTCCAAATCCCCCATAACACTGACATGTAGGGAGCCCCCCATAACAGTGACATCCACAGAGCCCCCAAAACAGTGACATCCACAGAGCCCCCATAACAGTGACATCCACGGTGCCCCAATAACAGGATTATCCATATATTCATACATATAGGGGGTCAGACTGTTTTTTGATGTAGGTCTTTGAATCCACTCACACCCAACCTGCCAGAGGATTCACCTAATTTATGATGAGGCATGAGCCTTATAATAAGTTAGGCGCACCTCTGACAATTTACGTGTTTGCAAGTGTAAATGTTAGTAAATTTTCTAGGGCTGATGTCCTGCCCCAACCCTGCCCCTAGCAGTCCCCTGCCACTCCCAAGTAACGAGCATGCCGCTAAAATGAATTGTCCAACAAATTATTGTCTTACGGATATTAAAAAAGCCCTTGCAACTATTTTTATGCCAAAAAGTTGTCAAAAAATGTTTGTAAATGACCCCCATAGTGTCCGGATCTGCATGCTTTTTACCCTGAGTTATCCCTTTTACAACATGATTGATTCTGTCAAAAGTTTGGCTTATCAAATAACACATTAAAGGATTTTCCCAGATTTTTTTAAAAAACTACCAGAATGCAGGGGGATGTATCAACCAAAGAAAAGTCCTTTACTTACCTTTTAAATGTCCCGCTGGTCCCTCACCACACCTTCCATCTTCACTTCGATCACCACTTGGCCTGCCGCCATCATTTTTCACATGACAGCTGCAGTCAATCACAAGCCTCAGCGGCCACATGCTATTCATGCACACATGATGACCACTGAGGCCAGTGATCGACTGTAGTGGTCAAGTGAACGATGAACAGCAAGTGACTGCTGCAGGCCCTTTGGGAATCGAAGTAGAAGCTTGGGAGAAACAGAGAGTGTTTTCTTTATTTCATACAGCACTTTTGTTCTTTGGCAATTGTTAAAAAAAAATCTTGGAAACTCCTTTAAAATACGAAAAGGTCATTTTCCCACTCAGCAATACGTGGAATATTGCACTTGCTGATCAGTGGGGTTTCAAGCACTGGGATCCTCACCCACCTCTGGGCCAGGCTCCCTGCGGGTACTGTGCAGGTGCCATTTACTCCCAACCCAATGATCAGCAAGTGATTTTATATCCTAGAGGTATTTGTTTTGTTGCAATATTAAATGTATTGAATGGCCTCATCCTAAATCAAATATGACAAGTACACACGTTTTTTTTTCTTGTCCCCTAAATTATGTGACTGTTCAGCTCAGCTTTAAAGGAGACCAATGCGCAAATGGTTTTCTTGAAGGGGCGAACCTGACTCATTGGATTCCTGCAGAATATTAAAGGTGTGGGCTCTGGCACTCTGCAAAAATACAGCCGAACTTTGCAGATTCCAGGTGCTCGGGTGTCTGAGTCACGCACCGGAGGGGAGGGAGGGGTTGCACATTGGAAAGTTTTAACCATCTCAATAATCTAAGGACGGCCTGCAGGCAATTCATTACTACTAGTGTGGACTTGCTGAGATAGTGCTAAGAAGACCAGGGTTCAGACATGCAGAAATGTGTGCAAATGTATCATCCTGCTCAAGACTTGATAACCTGAGACCATCTCAAATACAGCTGACTGGCTACAATTCTACACGTAACTTATTAATACTTAGGAACTGTAAAGAGTACAGTATATAGTGTATCTGGTGCCCTTTGATACTTTTTTCTTTTAATTCTTCATATAATTTACCATTACAGGAGAATGCTTCTTGAGGAGAATATCCATATAAATCTGACAGAAAAACCTCTGCATGTCACTGCATGAAAGAACTAGGGTCTTGTAGACTTTGGACGACATGGCGGCTCTGTAAAAAACAAGTATTTGTTAAGGGACGTGCAACTATTTTAGTTAAAGAATACAAAAAGAAACACAATATGGGGAATCTAACCTTTACCAGCTCCATAAGGGAACCATAATGTCCACTAGGCTGTCGGCGTGTCACTGTGAGCAGAGACTCTTAAAGGGAGTCTGTCACCTCATTTTCACCTATATAACTAACAGCAGTGCCCCACAGAAGATTACATACACATCCCAGACATACCTGTGTACACTTTGTGTCTGTATTACATGTCCAGGAAAAGCACTTTTATCCTGCAGGAAAACAGCTCCCAAGTGCCCGGGTGAAAGTGAAACTAAAAACAGCTTTCTCTCCTGACTCGATTTCTAACAGCTATGTCTTCTGATATACTGGATAATGCTGTGATTTTGGTATCATTTTAAAGCTTGGAATGCCAGCTTTCAAAGAAGGTCAGAACCATTTTTCTATCTGCTACCAATCCCAAGATATGAGCAGCTAAAGCAGCCCTCCCCTATTCAGTCTGGTTTGCTTTGAGCACTTGCAGCACCGCAGAGCCGGGCACTTGGGAGCTGTTTTCCTGCAGAATAAAAGTGCTTTTTCTGGACATGTAATACAGACACAAAGTGCACACAGGTATGTCTAGGATGTGTCTGCAATCTTCTGTGGGGCAGTGCTGTTAGTTATATAGGTGAAAATGAGGTGACAGACTCCCTTTAAATCCAAATGTGAAAAAAACCAGCACTGCCGTATTCCAAACTGGTCACCTTATTAGAATAAAAAACACTCAAGCAATAAAAACATCACCTTCTTGACGCATTTCGGGCACCCAGGCCCTTTGTCAAAAGAATATTTTTAATATTTTAGTTGAAAAGTAGTCACAGGTCCTCTTTTTGACTGGCCATGCAATAATATTTAGTTGCACACCTGGATGTACACCGCGTTTGCCAGTTGGGAAGAACAGGGGCATTTTGGGGGCCATGTCGGGGCAAATTTACGCCTGGAAGCATGTGTATATGTTGGCAAAAAAGTACACCAGCCAGAGACTGTCGTAGTTTTCTTGATAGGTGCAAGGACTGCCATAGATTGCCAACTCCTCATCATAAATGAGACAAATCATAGAGCAGCACATGGGGGAAACTAAGACTGTAAAAAACCTCTTAGTTAATGTGTCCCAGTGTGCATGAGGCCAAAAACCGATAGTAGAATACAGTTATTATCAGATTAAAGAGAAAGGTCAGAGCATGGAGTCAGGGTAGCAATCTATGGCTGGGGCTACATGGCGGTCTTCGTCGATATCAAAGATCTCGGAGTAGCTTTTCAGCAATTTAACTGAATGGGGCCACAGCTTGATTAGAAAGTTACCACGACCCGAGAATTGATTTTTTTTTGCTTATCCATATTCGGCATATAGGGGATCAGATTTTTCATGTATGTTCTTGTATCCCCCCTGGGGGCTGGGAAGGGGACAAGCCGGTGGGCCAATCTCATCTATCATTTTCTATGCCCATGGTGTAGAAAAAGGTCTAAATGTAAGAAAGCTCTGCGCCTCTTCATAACTTTGGCGATCCACCACCAAGCTTTAAATGTCTTAATAAATGTGCACCTCAGTTTTCCACCATGCACTGCCATTAGATGCATCTATGGCAGTCCTTGTGCCTGGAGAAAAAACTATGCCAGCCTTTACTCCTATTTCCAGGCATAAATGTTAGTAAATTTGCCGTCCCAGTCCTGCCCAACTGCGGAACACAGCATGAAACTGGCTGTGCAACTAAATATTGTTATATGGCCGGTATCAAGCCCCTTAATAAATGACCCTCAGAGTGTCTGGATATACATTAGGCATCAAACATACTTTAAATGCAGAATCTGATGTGGATATATGCTCTGTAATGACTGCATAAATATGAACATTACAATCTTTCTGAAACTGGGAATATACAAGATAAAATTGCGATCACGGAGACAGACATGTCTGGACTTTTAGTCAGGAATGTTATAAGATATATGATCAGTACCGTCAGCCTCACCTCACCTGAAGTGGCTCATTATCAATGATAATAGATTACATTTAAGTGCACTGTCAGAAAAGGTAAGTAGATATTGGGGGGTCATTTATCAAAGACCCGCTTTTTACGCCCCTGCACTGCCGAAGGAAACGCCTAATTTATGAAGAGCTGCAGGCCTCGTCATAAATTAGCCGCACCTATGGCAGTCTTTGCGCCTGGAGTGAAAACTACTCCAGCCCCTGAGTGGAGTAGTTTTCACTCCCCTTTTTTGCCTGTAAATGTTAGCAAGTTTGCTGGGGCCAATCTGCTGGTCCACCGCTCCCAAGTAGCGAAGACAGAGCAAAAATGCTCCATGCCAAAAAAATATTGATGCACAGGTGTTTTAAAAAGTTGCAAAACGGGGTCTTGCAACTTTTATTTTAATGCCAAAAACTCTCATAGGCTTCTTAATAAATGACCCCTATTAAGTTTAGTTTCCTACACTGTTTTTATAGTTACTACTCTTTGCATACACACTGCCACCATATCTAAAAGATATTTTAATAGGACACAAGTGTTGACTTTGGGAAGTGTCCTGCTGTCGTACAACGTGAATTAAGTGGTGCGTCTGGGTGGGGTGAGAATACCTTCGTCTCTTACTGTGATCTGCAGAGAAATCATGGGAGAGTCGGCTGCCCCACCCAGAGCTCCAGGGGAACAACCTTGATAGAATTAGAGCAGGGAGGAATCCTCACCACACCCATACAGGGCAATGCTGCTGAGTCTATCTCCGTCAGTACAGAACTCATGTAAAAATAACCCACGTACCCTCAAAGAAAATATTTTTGTTACCATAATGTCCCCCTTTCCAAATGACACAAATCCAGGATAATGTCCTCTATAATCAAACAAATAGGTAGGATATTTATGGATTGATGCATTAATACAAATGGGGGGACTCCCCACCAAAATACAGTAGGTGCAGGTTTAGAGGTATGGCCATGGGGGGTGTAATTGCCACATCAGAATTTATCCTGAGAATTTTACTGCAGATTTGCTGCAGATTTCACCCTATATATTGCAAAGTGTGAAGTCCGAGGTGGAAATCAGAAACTTAAATTGACATGCTTCAGATAAATAGACATGCTACATATATAAAATCTGTACCACAGGTCATCTTATTTTGTGCATTATGTCAGATTTCCTAAAGGGGTTGTCCAAGTATAGTTCATCGGTATCTGATCGTGGGGGTCTGACTACTGGCACCGCCACCGATCAGCTGTTTGAAGAGGCTACGGCACTCCAGTGAGCTCTGCGGCTTTTTACTAGGCCAGTGACATCACATTCATCGGTCACATGACCTATACAGGGGAGAATTGGTCATAGACCTTATAGGGAAATTTCCTGGTGGGCCAATGCCCAGGGGTTGCCTGGGCCCTCCTCACTGCCTGCCAGTGGAAGTATTTTGTGCTGCTGGCGGCATTTTGTGAGCCTGTGGTATTTGGCTCTGTTGGGATGGTATAGTGTGCCACAATATGGTATTGCTGGCCCCACCTACTTGTGTTGGCTTTGCCTTCCATCATTTTGGAACCGACTACATAATGGGTTTTAGTATTTTTTCCAGGGCCACTTTAAGTTCCCAGTCCGCCCCTGGACCTATATGCAGCTCAGTCCCATTCAAGTGAATGGGGCTGAGCTGCAATACCAAGCACAACCACTATTCAATGGGCAGTGCTATGTTTGGTTAGCTGTGAGGAGGCCACGGTACTCACTCAAGTGCAACACCTTTTCAAACAGCTAAACCGTCAAAAGTACCGTGAGTTAGAGTCCTCCTGACCTGATATTGGTGACCTAGTTTGAGCATAGGTGATGAGCATTAAACACTCTAATAATCCCTTCAAAATCTCACCCACATTGCTTATACTGTAAAACGCTGTGCATTTGCCGCACGGAAATCTGCAGTATATTTGTCCCGTGTGGACGTACCTTATATATGTTTTCTAAACCTCATTCACATGCTGCCGAAATACTAGTGCTTATGTTTAGAACTTGCTGGGGAAATTATAATTTGAAGCACTTCTGCTGTCACCGGTTCCTTGCAGAAATCCTGTAGATTTTATCCATTTACTGTACTGGGCGACGTCTGAGACAAAATCTGCAGACAAATATGCATGTAAATTTACATATAAACAAATGTATGTGCAGTTTTTTTTCCATAACTATATATTTTTATGAGCATTTGCAGGTATAAGCTGTTAGTATTGCAAACCCAGCAAAGAAAATGTCATCTGAAGCGCAATACTTTCCTTTGACAGACACATACCGGGCAGACAATCAATCACAGACTGATGCAATAAGTGGATTCAGTGATGTTTCTATATTATGCTTTATGACTCTCTTAAAAGAATACCAGAAAACCACCAGCCCAATGGTTTCTTTAGGCCTCAGGCATGTAGTCGTGTCTCTACTTTTGGTTCGCAAAGTAGATCCTCCATTGATGACTTCAGTAACTTCTGTGTGTATTTTTCTCACTCTCAGGGCTCATACACATGACCGTATGTATTTTGCAAAAAACGGATCTGCAAAAAATACGGATGATGTCCATGTGTGTTCCGTATTTTGGGGAACAGAACAGCTGGCCCCTAAAAGAACAGTCCTATCCTTGTCCGTAATGCGGATAATAATAGGACATGTTCTATTTCTTTGTGGAATGGACATACGGAAACCGAATGCACACGGAGTAACTTCTTTTTTTTTGTGTGGACCCATTGAAATGAATGGTTCCGATACGGTCTGCAAAAAAAAAACGGAACGGACATGGAAAGAAAATATGTTGGTGTGCATGAGACCTCAAGCTACATTCACACCTCCATATCCATTTTAGGGTCCACAAAATTGCAGATCCTCAAAATGCAGATACTGGCTGTGTACATCCCACACTTTTCATGGGCAACATTGTAAAAATGTCTATTCTTGTCTGCAAAACGGACAAGATTAGGACCTGTTTTATAATTTCCACGGCCACATGGACGCTGGCAGCACATGGATGACATTGTGTGCTGTCCGCAATTTTTACGGCCGCGTAGAAATGAATCGGTCCATGTGCATGCGTGAATGGATCGGATGTGGACCAAAAATACAGTCATGGGCATGAGGCCTTATCAATAAGACTATTCTTGCCTATAAAGTGGACAAGGATAGGACACGTTCTATAAATATGTTTAAAAATGGGAAAAAAAATAGATCTGCAAAAAACACTGATGTGTGGACGGCCCCGTAGAAATGAATGGTTCCATGCTAGCTGCAAATAATGAGGACAGCACATACAAGAAAAATATGGTCGTGTATGTGAAGCCTCTTTAGATATACTCTAGGTGATGAACCTGAGCTTGGAAGACAAGTAGATGCCTTTATGTCAGTTCCTCCCGTTCTGGTACATATGGGCTATACGTTCAATAACTGTTCAGAATGCTAAGAATATTGACCACATGTCACCTGATATGTAACAAAGCACCTTTCATAGGGATCTAATATTAAAGTAGTCTGTGGTCAATCTGCACTGTGTTTGCATTGAAAGTAATGTACTAAGCCTGAAACTACATACCAAGAAACAGCAAGGAGGTCAATTAAACTGATACTGGAGAAAGGTTTCAAGAATGTACGGGCCAATTGTTATGTAAGATTCGAGATGCCTGGCCCTTATGTCGATGGTATGTGATCTATTCACTCACAGCTGCCTGAAAAATGTTTGACACCTCAATGAAGGTACTAAATGTTAATTAAAGGAGAAGGTATGTCTCCTATGTGTGACCACAACAGATAATGTTTTACTCATTGCAGGACAAAATCTGCCCAAGCGACGTTTGGTCAGGTAATCAGTCTAGGATATCTGGGACAGCAGCAATCCAGTCGTGTCTGTCCTGGGTGTGGAGCAGCTTGCTGGGCGGTGAACAGCTTGCAGGGTTGGGCTGGTTAAAGCTCGGTGTGAAATACTGGATTTTGCTTGCATGTATTTTTTTTTTTTATGCTAGTAATTAAAGTTCATTCATCAGCATTCTGTATCCACCCAAAGCTTGGCTGAGATTTCACACACAAGATCGCACGATTCTCTTTGCTGGGTTGAGGCCTACTTCATTAACTTTGCAAACATATTGCACTTTTTCAAAGACATGTGCTTCATCCATTAAAGAACTTCATGTACATTGTTTTATCTTTCATCTCCAGGTTGCATGCAGTGTAGGGGTGGTCATGAAGGGTCAACATTTTCAACCTTATACGACAATTAGAGATGGAAGTTTTGAGAATTTTTCATGCTTTGAGTCTCTTAATATTGAACGGGTTAGCCAATTACTAATGCAACAAGCCCCTGAGGAGTCAGTGCAGAGGATGGCAGTGGTAGTGGATGATGTGCTGTGTCATGGTGTACTTCTTAAGGCCATTGCTCCCTAGGGATTGGTGCAGTGGAAATGTGGTTTGAAGAATCAGGCCAGAGGTGAATATATAACAGTGATATTTGGGTCAACCTATTTGTTGGAGCAGGTCTTCTCATGTACAGTATGAACGCCATCCTGTGCCCCTCACAAAGCAAACCACTCCGAGTCCTGTGTCGAGCTCAAAGTCACCTTGTATGAACCACAGCTGGAGTCAGGGACAAGGGTCACACTTACGGATAAATTAAACTGATTTTTTGGTTTAATTCAACATTTTTACTTAGTACAAAATATAACTTGTAGCAGCAAATTAAGTGCAGTTCCTCGTGTAGGTTGAGAAGGTATGGTGGCAGGTGGGATGGCTATATATTGGCTCCTGTGGGTATAGGTGTTCACTGTAAGGCCTGTTTCACACTGGTGTTACTCATTCCAGCAGGCTGTTCCGGTATATTTACTGTGCTGCAGCTGGATCTCGCCGGTCCCCAATATAGTGAATGGGGTCGGACGGAATTCAGGCAGCGCACGGCTGTACATGATAGTTACGGTTCCAGCAGACTGTTCCCCTGGTGGAACAGCCTGCTGGAACGAGTACTGCTAATGTGAAACAGGCCTAAGGCTCAGACTTGAGCTTTATCTGGCCTAGTGGTGATATAGATGATGGTATCTGAGCCGTAGTCCCTCATCTTGCAGCAGCGTTAGTAAAGCAGGATTTTGCTTATCACTCTGCTGTCTCTCAGGTGCTTTCTTGAATTTGAATTTTGTTGGTCTCTCTGGAAAATCATATTTCGTTCCCAAGTGTAGGAGCTTTTGCATGTGCTTTCTCTCGTTTCTCTAGCTACACAGGAACTTCCCCTCCAAGCAGGAAGCCGGACCAGTCCACTCCTACCAAGGGGAGGAAGGCAGGGTGGTTAGCCCTGTTCCTGCAAACCTTTGCCAGTCATACCTCCTCCTGCTAGTACACCCAGCAAAAACATGAAAATACATAATAATAACACATAACTATTTACAATTGCAGATATCCCTGGTCTGGGGTGCTGCACTAATACATCTTTATTTCAACTTCAGGGCCGTTTTCATGATTATTCTGTTCCCCAGCTCCACCTGTCTCCTGTCTGGACCAGAAGTCTCTCCCATCTATAAAATGTCTGCAGTTGGAGGAGCATGTGACCAAACAGGTCATCGTGAATCCTCCATTGAAACACAGTGCACCTGCCATCTGCACATGCATCGGTAGTTGAGCCTACTGTTTCAACGAAGGAGGCATGATGACGTGTTCATGCTTTGCTGAATCTGCAGCCATTTTATATATGGGAACGCCATCCAGTCTGGACAGGAACACAGCTAATGTGTATGTGGGAGGGGGTAGCTTCTGTAATTGTAAAAAACAGCCCAGAAGTTGCATAATACTGACCAAAATACATAAGTGAAAATGATCTTGTTCCGTTTTGCTACATATACATGGGAAGCTCATTGCAGACATTGAGCCAATGAGATTTCAGCTCCAGAGCCTTCCGAATTTTAAATACAGCTATAAACAGGCTATTTTTTACTATGTAGAATTTAACATATTGGTGATAAACATACTTAAGTCATTTGGACCTATCCTATTGCTTCATGGACATTTCTTTTTGCAAGAACGTGCCTTCTCCTGCGCATATTTTCCTATTTCAAAGGGTAAACTGCATAAACAATTATGGATGCAGGGGGTAGTAAGATATTTCTGATTGCTTTATGAGATCTGTCAACAGCAGCTTGCTGATGGTTTCTGATAATATTTTTTTCTTTACCTGTTTAGTAATGATAAACTAAAATGAAGTCAAACCATTGATGGCAGATGTCAGTAAAGCCTCCCTCTATCAGTATGTTCCTGGCACTTTTCTGTATATGTATGTGCCGCTCCTACCCTTCCTTTACAGATCAGTACTTCTTTGTGTATCTCGTGTGTCTGTTTGACTAACCTGTATGCGTGTGTTTCTGCCTGTCCATGTGCCTATGCCAGCCTGCAGATGGGTGTGTCGGTGCTTTGTATAAGTGCATATTCTTCATTTTGAAGTTGCCAAGTTGCTGGATAGCTACAACCACACTTTATACAGCTATTCAACAGTTGTATACCCTGGCAGGAAGCTTGATCTCTGAGAGATTATTCATGGCACAACTTGTGGCTTGCATTTTCAATGTTATGCCAACCTGCAACTCATGATGACTGGCATCAAGCTATTTCAGCAGAACTACAAATCTTTGTCTATCCGTCAAGCTATTGTGTTTGGCTATTCACAGTAATTATTCTTGGTCGTTATTCCTGTACCTTACTGTGCACTAGGTGGTGACACAAGTGTGCCCTGCAATACAGGAAAGTCATATAAAACAAATTCTATGTGACATAAACCAAAAAATCAGTTTAATTTATCCGTAAGTGTGACCCTTGTCCCTGACTCCAGCTGTGGTTCATACAAGGTGACTTTGAGCTCGACACAGGACTCGGAGTGGTTTGCTTTGTGAGGGGCACAGGATGGCGTTCATACTGTACATGAGAAGACCTGCTCCAATAAATAGGTTGACCCAAATATCAGTCCTACTGTAATGAGCAGGTTCAGCTGACATTCATCTGATGTGTATGGCCAGCTTTATTAGCTTATGTATGTTATCACCTCTTACGAGCACACCTCTCAACTTCACAGTTCTCTGGAAGCTTCAAGAGCATTCACACTTTGCAAACAATAATTTTGAACTTTAACATTTAAAGGAAACTTCTACCTTGCACGTTGATGTTTCACAGAAGATACATTTTTGAATAACTGCTTAAGTACATTTTTTACTGATCCCAACTGATCTGAAACACAAGGTATTATCTTCTCTACCCATCTCTAAAACCCAATTCAGAATTTTTTTCTCTATTGCTAAATTCCTGTTATCAGCAATAGACTGTGGGAGCGTAGATGAAAGTTAGACAGGTAAGACTAGTGTATGTAATTTAGAGCCATTTGCCCAGAAGGTGTGTGGAGGCACATGAAATCCCTGCAGCTCCATACTGTGGAATGACTTGTATGTGTCATATTGGCACCACTCTGCTTTCCTGCTCTGGCGACCTGAACCAGCCAGCCTTCCTCTGCTCGCTTGTGGCGGGTCTGCCCACCGAAGCAGTCTGTCTGTTCTTACGTGCAGGCTGAAGCCTGCCTTGTGCCAGCAAGGCCCCTCTCCTCTGCCAATAGGGCCAAAGAATGCATGCTAATTTACACCAACTAATGACTAGCCACCTTTGGGTACTTTAAACCCTTTCCCTTATGGGAGGGTGCCTAAGCAATAGATACCTAGCTCGCTAATTCATTCTAAAGTGTGCTGCATTCATTTGTCTTCCCATTTCCTGGATATTGACCCTCCACTGCTTGACCTGACCTAACCTGTGCCTGACCTCTGTATTGACCCTTTGCTGTCTGCCTTGACCTCGACCTTGGCTTTATCTGATCCCTCTGCTCCATACCAGTGTCTCTTGACACCCTTGAGTCAGCTGTCAATCATACAGAGAGGTAGTAGCCTGATGTTTTCCCTGCAGTGAAGTCCAGATCCCTGTACAGGGATTAAATGGTGAAAACCAGAGGACTTCCAGAATAAGGAGCAGCCCAAAGTCAAATCTGATGGTTAACACATTGGTTCCCCACCCACTTGCCGGAAATGTTACACAAGAATGTTGATGTATACAAAAATAGAGACCCCTGGCAACCGACTAGAGACTGTCACTTTGTGGGCATTTGGTATTAGTAGAGGGGACACATTAGTAAAGTCAAAGGCATTAAGTTAACAGTTATGTTTTGTGCTCACTCATCTCCTGGAGCTGATGGTTTAGAAATGGTAGATCTTTGGATAACAATTATACTGACTATATGCCAAACCACCAGTCTTTCCAGTGTATTATGCAAACTTATCTACTGTGCTACTGCATATATATATGCCTAACCTAGGGCCTACGAAATTGGTATGACATGAGGATTTTCTGCCCTGGAGAGTTCTTTAAATATATCTACTTGTAGAGTTCCTTGAATACTCTGAGTTTTTTAAATGTAAAGTGGAAAAACTTTTGAAGCCAAATACCATAAAACAGTTTAGTAACCTGTTATATAATAGGCTTGTCCCTTTGTCAATGTCAAAAGGGGTATTTCATGAATATACCCCCCTTCTCTAAAGGCAACAACCCCATCAATTTCCTGACTGATGCAAACTTTGTATTTGCAAATCTTAGCTATTGGTTGCTGCTAGAAAAATTGATGTTGTTTATATATCAAATGAACGGTTTACTATGAAATATGTACAAACTGACTGGATCTATCAGAACCTGAGCCCTCTTAGTTGCCTTCTTTTGTGTGTCATAGACGAGGTCAAACATCTGACCTCCATCTTCCCCATTGATATTGACATATCTGTATGCTTTAATAAGATTCATCAAGAACAACTTCTTTGAAGAGCGGTTTTACCCAAATTGTGGAAAGAAACTGATACCATCTTTGGGAGCCCTCTGTACTATTATCCACGATCTAACTTAAAGGTGTTGTCTGACCCCAAAACAAATTTTAGCGAGGGCTGGCAAAGTCTTGACAAACTCTGATGGTGAGGCTCCTGTCTCCGGAGGACTGGAAGTGTGAAGTCCCAGCTACAGTCATGTGCACCCCCGCAGCCTCAGCAGTGATGTGTCCCCAAGCAGCACATGACCACAGAGGCTCCGCTTGGGGACTCGCCACCACTGAGGTCAATGAATAGCTGCAGTGGAGCAAATGTCCACAGAAAGGACACTACACTTCTAGTTTGCTAAAAGAGTGAGGATGGGAGCCTCGGGGGGCGCCGTTGAATAGCTGAGTGCATGGTTTCTTTTTGTTAAACACATTAGAGGTCCTTGTTAAAAAAAATTTTGGAGATTGGACAACTCCTAAAGACATTACTGATTTGTTGTACAATGTGAATTTAGTAAAAAGGCAAAATTGCTTGTTGAGGCTGAAATCCTATAAAATGCTGCAGGCAGCAATAGCCAGGAGATCATAAGAAGGTATCATTCAACTTTTATTAGGAATATTTAAGAGGCACATAGAATTGTTTGGTGTGCACCTATAAATTATAGGGCGTAAACTCTGAATCACTGCTGAGTGCCTCTTGTAGCAGTACATACCCATCAGTGTCAGCTTTTTTACACTGGTCTATGATCTCTTACTGTACCCTACAAGAAAAGGATTCATTGCAGGCTATTGTACCGGGGAAAATATACTTCTAGATATTTCCTCTATAGTCTGTGTTAACATTTTCCAGATCAAGGATTTTGGATCTATATGTATTGCACAAAAAAACAAATTCACATACATATATGTTTCACCTGTATACACAGCTCCTGTTGTACCAATGCACATCCGTTCCAGGGCCATCAAGTGCCAAATGTCATGTACAAATGGAAGTGTAATTTATCAAAGCCACCTACAAGATATCATTTATAAGGCTACCTGCACACGTTGGGGATAAGGCCCCTTTCACACGACAGTATTTTTTGCGGGCTCCGATCCGCATTTTTCACATGAAAAATGCGGACCCATTCATTTCTATGGGCCCGCAAAAAATGCGGACAGCACACCGTGTGCTGTCCGCATCCGTTGCTCCGTTCCGTGGCCCGCAAAAAAAAGTAGAGCATGTCCTATTCTTGTCCGTGTTACGGACAAGAATAGTACTGTTCTATTAGGGGCCAGCTGTTCCGTTCCGCAAACTACGGAATGAACACGGATGCCATCCGTTGTTTTTGCGGCTCCGCAATTTGCGGACCGCAAAACACAACGTTCGTGTGAAAGAGGCCTTAGTTGAGGTTTTTCCATGAATATTGTTTACAGTACCACAAAAATCTCATGTACACTTTGCTTCTTTCTTTGACGTCCAGATTTAGAAATCCACAGCAAGTCAATGCTTTGTGCGGATTTTACCCTTTTCAATAGATGGGTGAGATCTGCAGCAAAACCGCATGAAATCTGCACCAAAAAATGCAAGTAACGCAAGCAGTTTTTAGTGCGGATCCGATGCAGAAATCTGTATGAAAACCAGTGTGGATTTTATGTTTTGAAATATGCACTCGTGCGCAGGCAACCTTTTTTTTTTGTTTTTATTTTTGCAGATTTTATAAAATGATACATAGGTTGGTCAAGAGATAACTGAAGCAAAGATTCGGGGTATCACCCTACACTTTTTACACAACATGAATCTATAATTATGAAGATTTGTACCATGTATCTCCCATGTAGGTTTCCTTATTTGCACTAATGTGAAAAGTTGTATAGTAATGACATACATTAGCTGCCTTCTCCGTGTGGCATTTAGGCTAGAATCACACATGCAGTTTTTGGGGTGGTTTTATGAGTTTTTCAAGCCAAATACAGTAATGGATTCAAAAAAGGTAGTGAAAATATAAAAAATGGTGTATATGTTCTCTTCCTACTGAATGCTCTTTGTGCGTGGGTTAGAAAACTGCACCAAAAACTTCAGAAAGTAGTACAGTAGGGCGCTATATAAGCCATATTATGGCTCCATACAAATTTAAGGTCCTAAAATCTTGCATCATGAATTCATTAATATCTAAAAGTCACTCGAGACATTAAGGGAATACTAAATTTCACTGGAGATGGGTCTCAGTAATATATAATCTTTTATTTATAGTACGATAAGAGAAGACCTTTAAGATTATATTTTATCTTAAGGTTGGATTGGTAAATTAATATTCTGCAGAGAAGCGAGAATGAATGAGTTCTCTGCAGTAGTGATAGTCTGCATACATGTAATTGTATGGGGCAACGCCCTATGGATTTCTGAAGTGAGCAGGGAACCGCCCTTGAGCTGACACAGGAATGCATTATGTGTTTATGCTTGTTTCTTAATGGCAGTAATAATAAATTATAGAAAAAAACTGGATTCTTTCCCCCTTCTGAATGCTGCAGGTAATTTTACACAGCTACGAGTCTTTACAGGCAGCAAAGCCGAAGGTATGATTCAGGTTTCAGTAGGAAGGGGTCTTATAAACTGGGGGAAGAAAGGTGAAAGTTTGAAGTGGAGAAAGGGCACAAACTTGTGGTATGTCAGGCTTGTTATATATCTGAACTGCCCTAAGGCTTTCTGTAAGACATTTCTCCGCTGGAGATCTGTACTAGGTTTTCATTGGACATTGTACATAACAAATGTTGTGTCCCACCAATATCTGCAATCATAAAGTTCTGAGGAGCCTCTTAGATATTGCATATTACATTAGTAATTAGTAATGTTGCCAGGTTTTTCATTCATAAGTATAAATTAAAGGAGAAATTGCATGCATGCAGTATCTGCACAACCCTAAGGCTTCATTCACACTACCGTATGTATTCCGTGATCCGTATAAAAATGGAACGGAAGTACGGAAGTACTTCCGCAAAAAAAAGGAAAGTCTTCCGTAGTGTTCCGTAATTTTGCGGACCCATTGACTTTAATGGGGCTACGGACGTGTTTTGTGGCCAAGTATAGGACATGTTTCCTTTTTTTTGCGGGAGAACTTCCATAATATACGGATGCGGAATGCACACGGTGTGCATTCTGCATTTTTTTTTCTCCTATGGAAAAATGAATGGGTCCGTATGGTTCCGCATCTTATCCGCAAAAATACAGATAAGATACGGAAATGAACATACGGTAGCCTTAGGCTTCATTCACACTACCTTATGTTCATTTCTGTATGTTCAATGGGTCCGCAAAATTACGGAACACTACGGAAGACTTTCCGTATGTCTTCCGTATTTTTGCGGAAGTACTTCCGTACTTCCGTTCCGTTTTTATACGGATCACGGAATACATACGGTAGTGTGAATGAAGCCTTAGGCTACCTGCACATGTTGCAGATTACGCGCAGTGCGGATTCTCGTGCATAGTGCCAGCAAATTGTATGAAATTTCACAAATCTCACATGCACTTTGCTTTTCGTTCAGTGCACAAAATGACCTTCTGTGTGGATCCCCGCCAATCTGATATTGATGACCTACAGAAACCAAAGGTATCTGTAATAAAAAAAGAGCCAAACATCACTTTTTTCTTTATTCACCAGTAAAAAGTGTATATAAAATACACCTTATTTTATATGTACCCCACACATCACCAAAAAATAATAATGTCCTCCAATGTCCATGTCAATGAAAAAAAATCTAAAAAAGTTATGGTTGCTGAAATGCATAGAGGTAAAAATAAAAATCCTTGTTGGTCATTAAGGCCTTTTCAGGCCTGGTCATTAAGGTGTTAAGTGCAGTATGGATCATGGGCTCATTTAAAATCAAATTTATCGCCAAACAGGTGTGTTAGCTGCCTATAGTGCTGTCATTTCAGCTGTCAGAATGGACAGACAGTGAGTGATAACATCTAGAAGTAAAAGACACTGAGCTTTTCCATCCAACGTTGCCTTGAGGGGGAGCTGCAGGGCAAGAATACAGAGCTCTGGATCCTTCTGCATCCTACAGGTCAGTGGTAGGACATTGTTACCTTCCTGCCAGGCTGGATTAGTAAATCAATGACTTGTAGTTGTAAGAAGTGTGATATTTACCTAGGAAAATGAATAGCTTTCTTGAACGGCTGAATACTGGCTGTTGTGCTTTGTAAACTTACTGCAATTGTATGAAAGTCGGAGGCTTTGAGCACCTCTCTGGTTTCATTTTTAGGCTTTTATTCATCGGTTTGTGTAATTACTTGCAGCCACTAGGGATAGATCGGCTTGTAGTGCAGCCTATATCACCGGTAAGGTGACAGCAGTAAGGAAATTAATGTGCTGGCCATTTATCATCAAGTTGATGAATGTGTGATCCACCCTACAGAGGTGTCATCTGAAGCTCTGGTGTTGCCCACCTGCCATGTGCCTTTTTTAATACCAATGAGCTTCTATGTGAAGAGGGACTTTTAAACCCCGTCACGCATCAGGGTCTGGGTACGATTGCTACCTCTATACTCCCCACAGCTATGCCCCTACCCTAAGGTGAGCAGACGTTTGAATGAAGCAGCAGTCAAGCCTGCTCGCTGTCAGTCCTTCAGTCTCTAATGAATGTTTGAAACAGCCAAGCCTTAGGCCCCATTCACACGACCGTATAAATGGGGCCGTATCTATCCGCAAAAATGCGGGAATAGATGCTGCCCCATTCACCTCTTTTGAAGCATGTCCTATACTTGTCCATGCGCACGGACAAGTATAGGCATTTTCAATGGGGCAGCACGGCGTGTGTTCCGCAGCGCTCGGAACACACGCCGGGCGGCCCCCGTGTATTTGCGGGTCCGCAGTAATGCGGGCCCGCAAATATACGGTCGTGTCAATGGGGCCTTACTGCTACTTCAGACAGCTGTATTATAGCTCAGTTTTGTACCAAGCCTTAATCGGCAGGGAAAGACTGGCCATACACCCGACAGGGAGATTCCCTGGTGGGCCAATGCCCAATGCACCTGGACAGCGGTTATGGAGAGGGCTTGGGCGGCCCCACCCAAGCCCTCTACATAACCGCTGTCCAGGTGCATAACTATCTGATGATCTCAGCATTAATTAATACTAGGCTTTTTCTCCTAGAAGCATTATGCATAGAGCCGGAGACGCTCTATGCACTGCTCTATGATGGAGATATTTAGGGTCATTTATGAATAAGCCTACTCCAGTTTTTAGTGTTAAAAAAGTTGCAAGACCCCGTTTTATGACTTTTTAAAGGGATGTGGGGCCCTAACATTGGCCCCACAAATTTACTAACATTTATGACTGGAAACAGGCCTAAAAGAGAATTTATTACGACTCCAGTCCGGGGCTGACATAGTTTTCATTCCAGGCTTATGGACTGCCAGAGGTGCACCTAATTTATGATGAGGCCTGCACCTCCAGCAGCACAGGGGCTATTAAAGACCGGCTTTTTATGCCGGTCTTTGATAAATAACACCTATTCTGTCCTAGAAGAGCCCTGTCCATGAGCAAAGAATGTAGGCGGTTTAGGTAAGCGGTGGCTACCCCTCTATATCTACATCTATAGATTGGATTTCTTTATAAACAGACTCAGATATGTTTGGAGTTGCTGACCTCTACTATTCACAAGCTACAATTGACTGCATCTACCATTTGATATACTGCTAGTCACGTATGTGATAGATAGGACTCTCACTGTATTAGATTAGTCTGTGTATCGTTCTTGTTTTGTCAGTGTGAACTAATATATACTTTATGTTGTCTTTTTGTCACAGTCTGAGGAAGGCTTATGTTGTAAAGCCGAAACGTCACGTGTTGTTGTGACAACCATTACACCGCAATTAAACATATACTTTCTACGAGTTATATTCAGAAGCCGGAGTTTTCATTTTTACAAAGAATGTAGGATGCAGCATAGTGGTTAAAATACAGATTAAATATATCAAATCAACTATGGCATCAATGAACCATAGTAGATACACCAAGGATACAGGGAGAATATACAGCGGGTAGAGTAAGTATACAGTGCACTACCACAGTCAGAATACAGTATACAGTGAGTGCAGGAATCAGACTAAATAGCGTGTCTATACAGAGCAGTATAGGAGTCAGAAGAGTGCGGTACAGTGGTCACAACATAGCATCAGTCAGATGTCAGATCAGAACTAGCTACCTTTGCCTCTGTGACAAACGTTCCTGTTGATACAGCATCCAGCCGTGTGAGTGAAGGATGTGCAGCATCCCATTTCCAGAGACTAAATTGGTACTCAAGGGGCTTGACCAGTGTCCTCTGGTGGGCCAGTCCGACCCTGGGCTTGTCAACTTTCCCTAAAGATCTTCACTTTTTCTGGAAGCCTCTGGATGTTCCAGGAGTGTTGGTAAGTATTTATAGAAACCAGGTAAGCAAGTGAGATAAAGTTAAACAATTACGTACTGGTGACCTCAATATGTACATGCACTTTTAGGTGATCATACGTATGTTTATTGCAGTATGTAGTTTTTGGTAAATAGTGAGACGTTCTCCTAGTAGAACGCAAGGGTCAATGGATCCCCCAGCTGAAGTAATCCCATTTCTGCTCTGTTGTAGTTTTCTATATTTGCAGGGTGTATCCTATGGGAGTGCTTCACCATTCTATACCTGTGTGTACAAAGTCCCGTAGCGTGCAGCAATGCTGGGAATGGGTGTGTCACTAGCGCTCTACAACTCTGTAGTATTTGTAATTTTATTCTGCTGCTGTTGGCTTCTCTTCGTTTCCTGAAGGCTTTCACACTTGTCTTGGTTACAGGCTGCATTCTTTTGATTTTTAGTTTTTTTTCATCAAATAGAGATGTAAATGTAAGTCATTAAAGATGCCAGATTATTTACAGGCAATCATCATAAGTTATACCTGTGATGACAGCTGCTACAGAAATTATGTAAAGGTTTGATATGAACTGTATATTACTAATGTCTACATCTCATACTAGGGGCAAAAACAATAAAAGGTGGAATATTTAATATGAGGCTGATTGAAGCTCATGTTCAACCAAGTTCTAAAAATTCAAGTTTAACTGGAGCCCAATAATCTACTTTCCCCCAAGTAAAACTGATAAGAAAGCAGAAAACTGACATATAGGCTGAGGGAAGCAGAGCCTGTTCACTAATGGACTGGTTAGGTTGTGACAGTGCAAGGGCCAGACAACGGCCAGAACAAGGGTGGTAAAAGCCCCTTGGGGATCTTTACTCACCAGTAACAGTGTCATATAGTAGAGATCAAGTGGACATTAGATAATTCTTGGCTAGCTCCACCTTTCCTGAGGTCAGCTGTTGGAGAAAACAAGGTTCATCATGTTGAAATTCAGCCTAACCCCATAAGGACCTCCGCCATAAATATATGGTTGAAGTCTGTTCTTTAAACTAGGGTGACCATATTTTGGTTTTTAAAAAAGGAGGACACTTGGGGCAGGATGGAGGCATGGGTCAGACGGACAACTGCACTTTGTGGAAGGTGGGGGGTATAATGCAGAGTTGCAGATCTCAGACCAGGCAAAAAAAAATTACCTCTACTTCACACCGACTAGCAAAGCCACTTCGGCAAATTTTGCTCCCCCACCCACCAAATCAATTCAAACTGACCCTACTTTCTAATAAAGAAATTTAAAATCATTTTATAAGAAGCAGTCATGGGTATACCAAATGTAAATCCAGTGAATTACAGGTCACGTGTCCACGGATTTCAGTTATTCACTTTGCTTTTCTTCTCCATTGGGTCCAGACCTTCATGCACAGACATCTTTGGTCAGGGGTGTACTACCTCCTCTGCTATATAAGAAGATACCAGTATTAATATATGGCATATGGTAGATTGGACCTGTTATAGATTTTACATCAGGGACCAGAAGATTGAGGTTATACAACTGACTTGACTCACTGCTTCTGCATTCCATCCCCACCCTCTTTAGCAAAGAACCCCCTATCCACCTGCCCCTTTAACACTGTCATCCTGTAGCTTCCAACAATAATGTACCTGATGCTGCCCCATGTGTCCACATTACTGTAAAGACAGTGCTGACAATTACCCGAAATTCTGTACTGCCAAAATAAAAGTGCTAAAGGACCCAGCTGCAGAACTAGAAAGTGATGGGCCCCAAAGCAGACTTTAGGTATCAAACCCTAGATCAGACCCTAAAATTAATACAGACCCCAGATTAGACCCAAATTTATACAAACCCCAGTTTAGACCCCACATTTATACAGACCACAAATTCATACAGATCCCAGGATCAGACTCTAAATTCATACAGCAGCAGAATCAGACCCTCAAAAATTATGTGGCCCCCCTATAACCTCCTTTCCTTAAATGAAGACCTCAGATCAGACCCCAAATTCATGTGGCCACCTAAACCTCCTTCCTTCAGATACCTGAAGACCTCAGATCAGACCCCAAAATTGATGTAGTTCCCTAAATCGTCAGGTCCCTACAGATCTCAGATCAGACCGCAAAATTCATGGGTCCCCCTAAACATCCTTCCCTCAGATCGGACCTAAAAATTCATGTAGCCCCCTAATTCCCCTTCTATCAGATTCCAACAAACCTCAGATCAGACCCCGAAATTCATGTGGCCCTCTAAACCCTCTTCCCTCAAATGCCTGCCGACTTCAGATCAGACAAAATAAAAAATCTCACCTCTCCTGCTCTGGACAGCACTGCCACTCTGGAGATCCACACTGTGACCTCCCCGCGGTTTGCATATAAGAATCCCTTTTTATCAGGAAATCTTGCTTAAAAGTGCCTAGGTATATCAGTCAGTGTTCTTTAGCAGTGCCAGACTTTCCTGATTGCTTCCTTAAAGATCGGGCAGAGCGCTCATACAGCACTTTGCCTGATCAATGAGAGAGCTGGGTATTTGCACACTTCTTTCTCTCCATGTCTCAGTGACCGGCGCAGGCAGGAGAAGAGGCTGAAAGATCATTCTGCTGATGGAGAAGACTATTATAAACCCTCCCTGTCCATGCTGAAGGTCTGCAGGCAGCAGGGAAAAACATGAAGGCTCCGACTTAGTGCGGCTTAAGGACTTTTGATGATGTCACCAGTCAGACCACTGAGAGGAAGAAGACTACACAGTGGATTCTGTTTGGTACTGTACTCTGTAACCTGTGATTTTAATACTCCCATTATGCAACCACATGCGCCATTGCCATTGTTTCAAAACAATGTGGTCAAAAGATGATAGAAGCTGAAAACTCTTAACCCCCTTTACCCTATATTATTAAAGTTGTCCCCTCCACCAGGGGAGTCTTAATTGGTAGATAAAATTACTTATTACCGTAATTTCCTTTTGTCTAAGCCTTGGATGGCGGAGTGCCTTATAGACAGGTACTTTTTACAGTCCTAAAAATATGGTACTTTATGAGGTTTTGGCAGCTTTGGTTAGTGACAAATATTTCTACCCTGCTATTCAGGCAGAGACTCCCACTATGTACCACCACAAACTGGTGAATAGGGACTAACCACTTAGGACATAGCCAATATAACTGAATGTTGATGTACACAAGCTATTAATTATCATATTTCATTTAATTTCACACAATATACTAATTGATCTCATTTTTTATACAGGAAATGTCCTTTTTATTGCAGAAAGATTAAAAACAACATGATATGGCTAAGGATTTTTATATCCAAATCAGTGATCAGACCGGTTTTAATTTTTCTACAATAAAGAGGAAGTTTTACTTGAAGTCACTGGAGAGCTGGATTTGGTTTCCTGAATATGGTGCTGATCTTAGGATATGTCCATGCACCTGTGCAAGTTCACTTTAGCACGTTGAGGTGTGGTTCACTGCATACAGTATGTTGTGGCTGTTATTTTTGTAGTTATACCATATCAAAAGCACAAACATCTGTTGAGGTAGGAAGCGTGGTCTCCCTTTAAAAAGAAAACGGTTGCTGACAAAATAAAATTCAATTAGAAATTTGTGCTGCACTTTGGTATTTGTTTCTGCTGCAAAACCAAATACTTAAAGGGTTTCTACAGTTTTTAAAACTGATGATCTATCCTCTGGAGCGCCGCGGCCTTCTCTGTGTTTACTGCAGGCCCAGTGACGTCACGACTAGTATCACTGGCCTGGGCGGGGCTAAGCTCTGTTCACATGAATGGAGCTTAGCCCCGCCCAGGCCAGTGATACTAGTCGTGACGTCACTGGGCCTGCGGTAAACACAGAGAAGGCCGTGGCGCTCCTAGAGCGCCGCTGCCTTCTCAAACAGCTGATCGGCGGGGGCCCCGGGTGTCGGACCCCCGCCGATCAGATGCTGTTGATCTATCCAGAGGATAGATCATCAGTTTTTAAAAACTGTAGAAACCCTTTAAAAATTATCTGCCCCGATAAGGGACAATTTCTGGAGCATGAAAAGGCAGAACACATGTGCCGTTGGACTGTTTTTTTAACAGCGTCAAATGTGTGTTTACCCATAGGTATGTATGTCAGAGTCACTCAGACATCATTTACTATTGCGATCATTGCATTCCACAGCTTGGGGCGAAGGTGGGAAAAAATTCTCAAAAAATAAACGAAAAGAGATAACAAGTTTAGGTAAAAATGCTAAGTCCTAGGAGGCTAGAGGGGGTTATATACCAAATTTCAGGACAATTGCAGCAACTTTTTTTAAAAATCTGGACTTGGTTGCTCGCCTCTATACTTGGAGTTCTACATTGCACTTAGTAAAAGAGTCTTTTGTATTCTTTGGTCTGGTCTCATTCTTCAATTCTACATTTTCATTGCACCGATCTCCAGGGACCAATGGTCTGATGGAGTACACCGTGACACAACACTTCATCAGGGCCACTACCACAGCCATCTTCTGCACTGGATTCTCCAGGGCTCGCTGCATCTGACCAGTCACTCCGTAACACATGTAGTTACTGTGCATTAACTGTAAATAGGGGCAGTTTTCTGCTCTTACACGTATACTTTAGATCTAGACCGATCAGCTACAAAGACCATCTCTTGCCCAGACAGTTTGTTCATTTGAAAACTGCTTAAAGAAGTTGTTCATGCTTGGAGACCTTTAGGGCACCCCAGTGTGGCAGGCCCTATGGAGGGAATTGTACTGACCTGATCCCAACTGCTGGGTTCCAGCTCCTTTACTTCCCTTGGGGAGCTGCAGCTCTCAAGTCTACCTGCATGAACGTCCAGTTTGACGAGGATCATGTGGTCACTGTGGATGACTTGCTGCAGCT
Organism: Rhinella marina; assembly: GCA_900303285.1. Lineage (NCBI taxonomy): Eukaryota > Metazoa > Chordata > Amphibia > Anura > Bufonidae > Rhinella > Rhinella marina. Next base: position 67,348 of record ONZH01028273.1, read on the forward strand.
GTGACATGTCTTCCTTGTGTTATGTCACCGGCTCATGTCATGCATGAGAGATGTCACTGCTGCAGCTGCATTACTTGATCCGTGTCAAACTGTATGTTGACCCCTGTCAAATTGTATGTTAACACAGGGAGACTTGAGAACTGCAAAAAAAAACAGAACCCAACATCAGGGGCCAGGTAAGTATGATTCCCAAGAGGTCCCAGGATTGAACAATCCTTTTAATGTTTCTTCTCCCCTGTGGGTTTACTGAAGTTGGGTTGCCTTAAAGGGTTATTCTCATCGCTGGGACCCACCCCCATATATCGAGAACAGAGCCCCCAAAGTAAAGGAGGGCGCACTGTGCATACGCAGCCGCCCTCCATTCATTTCTATGGGAGCAGTGGAGGAGCTGCACCTGGTGGTGGCGGGACCCTGGGACACATGGCTCTCCCCCCTCTGATCTCGATATAGGTGTGGGACCCGCACCTATAAGACAATGGGGGCATATCCAAGCGATATGCCCCCATTGTCTAAGATGAGAATACCCCTTTAAGGTACTCATACACCCTCAATAGCTTTCAGCTGAACACCTGTTTGGCCTGCAGCTAATTCTCCTGACTCTTCCATACACATCCATGCTCTGGCTGAGTGTGCACTACTTCTCAACAGGGAGAGGGGGCTAAGCCGCTACTAGACACCTATTTTATTGACATCTCCCTTTATAACAAATAATCTGGTATGTTAAAATTCAACATGCCTGAGCTTTCCCTGGTATCAGCTGTTGAGGTAGACTTAGCAAGCCCCCATATACATAAGAAAATTGGCTGGTCCCACCAAAATCCACAGGTTAAGCAAACTTTGCTTTTATACGTATGGGCATTGGGCACCTTTCGATGAGGATCTGCTTAATGTTGAAAGACCCTTCTAGCAAAAAAGGATCATTACAAGTGGACAACACCTTGACAACCTTAACTTGAGTAAATGGGTTGTGGGTGTAAAACAATTAGATTGGTCCTGTTTGATTTGTAAAATGACAGATGTAAAATTTGTAAAATGACAGATTATAGTAAGTTTTTTAATTTTTGTGGGAGTTTCTTGAATAAAATAAACACATTGATTCCTATGTAGAATTAAGAAAACAGTAAATGTTGCATTCTGGTATGGTTCAATGTTTCATGTTGAAAATGGCTGACAGATAGGGGGAGCTAAGAATTGGAATGAAGTGATGACAGCTATAACTTTAGAGTGATGTGGACATACCTATTTATATCTGTTGAGAAATAGTATCAAATTATGAGAAAATGCAATAAAAAAACTTATAATGACTAATGGCAAATTACAGGTTTTAAAAGGCTTTGGAAAGGGGAGTGACGCTGATAATAACACAGACTTTTATGGTGACACACTGCTGATCTTCGTAATAACCTGTTATATCCCATACATGCTTATATGTACTGACCCAGGACATGCTTGTATAAATTTATAATTTTCTTAATTATTGGGCTAATTTCCTTTATTATATATCTAGACCATAGGCTGAGACGGCGCAGTCTCATATGGTATCAGGCCAAGTTTCTCCATTCCTAAATCTAAATGATGAAGATGGGGATGAAACTCGGCAAGTTTACATCAAATTTATTAATCAGAATCATTGATTTCCTGTGCAAAGAGTTAAAGCTGTAAAGTATGAAGTACAGAGATAAGGAACAAGGTAGATTTAACCCTTTCAGCCCCGGAGGTTTTATTGTTTTGCGCTCCCTGTCTTCATACAGCCATAACTTTTTTATTTTTCTGTTCACATAGCTGTATGAGGGCTTGTTTTTTGAGGGAAAAGTTGTACTTTCCAACACCACCATTTAATATTGCATATTGTGTAGTGGGAAGCGGGAAAAAAATTCCAAATCCGGTGAAATTGCAAAAAAAAAATGCAATTTTGCTACAGTTCTACGGGTTTTTTATTTACGGCGTTCAATGTTCATTAAAACTGACCAGCTACTATCATTCTACTGGTCAGTACGAATCCGGCGATACCTAATATGTATAGTTTTTCTTGCGTTTTGATACAAATTTAAAATAATTATAAAGTTGTAAATTTTTTTTTTGTCATATCTTGACCCTTATAAAGTTTTGGTATTTATGTGTACAAAGCTGTATGGGGGATCGTTTTTTGCGGCGCGATCAGAACTTTTTATTGACACCATTCTGGGGTGTGTATGACTTTTTGATCGCTTTTTATTTTTATTTTTTTAAGAAAAAAAAGCAACAAAAAAATGTCGAATCAGCCATTTTGACCCTTTTTTCCGTTTCGCTGTTTTCCGTACGGGAAAGAAATTTTTATATTTTTATAGTATGGGCGTTTTCAAACGCGGCAATACCCATGATGTGTATTTTTTAAAAAATTTTTACTACTTTTATTTTGGGAAAAGGGGGAGTGATTTGAACTTTTATATTTTTTAATTTTTTTAAAAAAAACAACTGTATTTATTTAATTTTTTTACACTTTTTTTATAGTTCCCATAGGGAACTATTACAAGCAATCAAGCAATCATCTGATTGCTTATATCATAGACTCCAATGCATTAGCATTGGAGTCTATGATGATTTTAATGCTTTCCTATGGAGCCCTATTACACAGAAGGGCTCAATAGGAAAGTTTTTTTAAGACCTCGTATGCTGTGGTCAGGATTGACCGCGGCATCCGAAGGGTTAAATGTCCGCGATCGTCATTACTGCCGGTCGCGGACATGAGCCGCGGGTGTCCTGAACAGAGCGGGCGCCATCTTTAAACATGCGCCCAGCGCCGTACTAGTACGGTGCTGGGCGCGAAGGGGTTAAAGGGATTCTCCGGGAAATAAGAAAATGAAAATACTTAAATATTACTTCATTATAAATATATTCTCAAATCATTAGTTATAATGACTCATTTGTCCAGGGAGCAATCATTATGAGAAACTAAATGGCCGCCGTCCTATTAGTGCACACAGAACCTGTCCTAATCACACAGCAGGACAAGTTACTTCAAAACACTGAGGTAAAGAGCTGCCTCGTCCTCCTCTCCTGTACTTGTCAGGGGTTATGAACCTGAATACAGATGATAAGATCTTTAGCTGAATCTCTGTAGGAATGGAGTTCATGAGCAGATGTAGCTAATAAGCAGCAGTCTCTAGGGATGAGCAAATTTTTCAAAAATTCGATTCGGCTGGTTCGCCAAATTTTCCGAAAATATTCGCTTTGATCCGAATAAATTTGTGGCGAATCGCGTTAAAAACGGCTACTTTCTGGGCTACAGAGAGCCTGGATAGTGGGGTAGAATACTGTGCCTTGCAGTAAAACGCATAGGGAGTCTACTGTGATATTAAAACAATACTGTGAGCCAGTGTAACACACACATAACAGGCGTCACTCTTAGAATCGCTGCACGCTTTTTTGTATTTGGGCAGTTAAGGGGCCAAAACTCACCAAATAACTCAAGTCTGAACTCAGCCTTACAGGTCAATGTTAGCGCCAGCTATAAAGAATCGTGCACAGGTCCAAGATCCTACTAGAGTGCCAAAAGTGCACGCCTTTTACACCAATTCACTGATTCCACATACATTTCTTACAGAACCTGTTCTATTACACGCTTAAACTAGCAGTGCCCCCCCCCCCCAGGCAGTGTGAAGATGGCAGTGACTGCATCATCAGGAGACCACAGAATGGTACGATGATAGTGTAGAGGAGGCATTGACAGCAGCTGTAGCATCAGGAGACCACAGAGTGGCACAACCACAGAGTAGGTTGACAAGATTGAAAATGTCAATCAGTAGAATTTCGCAGTCACAGACCAATGAGAAGATTGGAAATGACCGTAGTGAAGAACTATGATGTTACACAGTGGCACAACCCCAGAGTAGGTTGACAAGATTGAAAATGTCAATCAGATCAATCATATAAAGGCCAAATGAAAAGACAGCAGTGTCAGCAGCTGTAGCATCAGGAGACCACAGAGCAGCGTGATAACAGTATATAGGATGCAGTGTCAGCAGCTGTAGCATCAGGAGACCACAGAGCGGAATAACGACAGTATATAGGAGGCAGTGGCAGCAGTAGTCGTAAAATCTGGAGGCCACAGAGTGGCACAATGACAGAGTGTGGAAATTGCAGCAGGAGTAGTCGAAAAAATTTGGAGGCCACAGAGGGGCACAATGACAGAGTGTGGAAGTTGCAGCAGGAGTAGAATTTAGAGGCCAGGGTGGTACGAAGACAGAGATAGGAAGGAGAAAGTTCTCAGAACAACTAATGTTTGCGCAAGAGGAATTGACGTGGAACAAGTGTCAACCGCTGTCAACCTGACCTGCCTGAGAATCTAGAAGGTCTGACAGAGTGTCATGATGACAGTGTAAAGGAGGCAGTGGCAGTAGCTGTAGGATTATGAGACCACATAGTGGCACAATGACAGAGTGTGGAAGTTGCAGCAGCAGTTGTAAAATTTTGAGGCCACACAGTGGCACAATTACATAGTTTGGACGTAGCAGCAGCTGGGACACAGCGTGTGAAGGCGGCAGCTGGAACCCAGCAGTATCAGGCCACAGAGTGGCACAATTACATAGTTCGGAAGTGGCGGCAGCTGGGATACAGCGTGTGGAGGCGGCGGCAGCAGCACCATCAGGCCACAGAGTGGCACAATTACATAATTTGGACGTAGCGGCAGCTGGGACACAGCGTGTGGAGGCGGCAGCTGGAACGCAGCAGCATCAGGGCACAGAGTGGCATAATTACATAGTTTGAACGTAGCGGCAGCTGGGACGCAGCAGTAGCAGGCCACAAAGTGGCACAATTACATAGTTTGGACGTAGCGGCAGCTGGGAGACAGAGTGGGGAGGCGGCGGACGCAGCAGCATCAGGCCACAGAGTGGCATAATTACATAGTTTGGAGGTAGCGGCAGCTGGGAGACAGCGTGTGGAGGCGGCAGCTGGGACGCAGCATGAGTAGGCCGCAGACTGGCACAATTACATAGTTTGGAGGTAGCGGCAGCTGGGAGACAGCGTGTGGAGGCGGCAGCTGGGACGCAGCATTAGTAGGCCGCAGACTGGCACAATTACATAGTTTGGAGGTAGCGGCAGCTGGGAGACAGCGTGTGGAGGCGGTGGCTGGGACGCAGCAGTATCAGGCCACAGAGTGGCACAATTACATAGCTTGGACGTAGCGGCAGCTGGGACACAGCGTATGGAGGCGGCAGCTGTGACACAGCAGTATCAGGCCACAGAGTGGCACAATTACATAGTTTGGATGTAGCGGCAGCTGGGACACAGCGTGTGGAGGCGGCGGCAGCAGCAGCATCAGGGCACAGAGTGGCACAATTACATAGTTTGGACGTAGCGGCAGCTGGGAAACAGCGTGTGGAGGCGGCGGATGCAGCACCATCAGGCCACAGAGTGGCACAATTACATAGTTTGGAGGTAGCGGCAGCTGGGAGACAGCGTGTGGAGGCGGCAGCTGGGACACAGCAGTATCAGGTCACAGAGTGGCACAATTACATAGTTTGAATGTAGCAGCAGCATCAGGCCACAGAGTGGCACAATTACATAGTTTGGAGGTAACGGCAGCTGGGAGACAGCGTGAGGAGGCGGCAGCTGGGACGCATCAGTATCAGGCCACAGAGTGGCACAATTACATAGTTTTGAGGTAGTGGCAGCTGGGAGGCAGCGTGTGGAGGCGGCGGCAGCAGCAGCATCAGGGCACAGAGTGGCATGGTGACATAGCCTGGAGGTGACAACAGTAGCAGCATGAGGAGACCTGATTGTTGAGGTGGCAGCATCATCAGAAGGCTACATATTGGGTCAGTGACAGAGTGGAGAGGTTGGTGGTAAAGTCACTGGAAAGGATGCTGGGTGGTAGAAGGAGCAGCTGGTAGATGTGTGGCATCAGGCGGTGGCAGCGTCATAAGACTGGCTGAGGCAGGTAGCCTGAAGAATACAGTCTCATTTGTCAAGGTTTGGGTGACGCATCATGGCTGATCTAATCTGATGCATCAGGCATTGGTGAGTGGAAATCCTGGCTGATCGACACTGATTCATCTTGAGGTGAGTGAGGTGAGTCTTTTTACATTTTGGAAGGACAGGCGAGTTCTCCTTGGGATAACTATGGCCCCCGCCGCACTGAACACCCGCTCTGATGCCACACTAACTACTAGCTGGGCAGGACAGCTTCTCCAGTGCAAACTTGGCTAGTTGCGGCCACAAATCCAGTTTGGCTGCCCAGTAGTCCAGCGGATCTTCAATGTGGGGTTGCAGGGTGCTGCTCATCAGCGACTCCAGACTCAAGTTGCTGCTGATGGAACTGGTACTGCTCCTAACCCCCGATCCCCCCACAGCAGCCGTGGCAGTGGTACGTTAGCACTAAGGGACCCCCCGGTCAGACCTGCGAGAGGATGGACGACGACGCAGATAGGCAGCAGCCAACTGACTACATAGGATGTCTCTATAGTACTTCAGTTTGTCCTTCCTCTCAGCAGGTGAAAAAAGGCCCCCTTTTCAAACCGATAGCGAGGGTCCAAGAGGGTGGAGAGCTAGAAGTCATCCCTCTGCCGGATGGTGACTATTCGGCTGTCACTACGTAAGCAAGTGAGCATGCATCGGACCATTTGCGCAAGTGACTCGGAGGGACTCCCTGCCTCCAACTCCACTCTATACTGCCATGGTGTCTCTGGGTCATCTGCCTCATCTTCCGCATCTCCCTCTACCTCCTCTGGCTGCTCCTGCTCCTCCTCTTCTGTCACCTGGGTAGAAAAACCACTAAATGCTTGTGCTTCAATGTCCTCCTCCTCTAGTTCAGCCCCCACCAGACTCATGTGGCCATGAAATGCAGTGTCCACGTCTCCAGTCCCCTGACCAGAAAGATTTTAGAGCATCTGTTCCAGGACATGAAGCAGTGGAATGACGTTGCTCATACCGTAGTCCTGGCGATTGACAAATAACGTGGCCTCCTCAAAGGGCCTGAGCAAGCGGCAGGTGTCACGCATGAGCTGCCACTGGCTGACATCAAAATTACACAGGGGAGTACTCCTGTCCGCTTGGATCATCAAGAAATCGTTTATGGCCTTTCTCTGTTCGTACAGTCGGTCCAACATATGGAGGGTAGAATTCCAACGGGTGGAATCGTCACATATCAGCCTATGTTGGGG
>ONZH01028274.1:0-15391 GCA_900303285.1 Rhinella marina
TGGCAAAAATGCACAAAAGCATCACATACCTAAACCCATACAACATTTTGACAAATACACCAAAACCACAAAAATGCACAGACACAGCGTAAAAATGTTATTCAAATAATGCTTTGCAGTGAATTTCCTAACAGAGTTTAAATTATGCAGCATGATTAAAAAAAAGCTAAAAAATATTGTGAAAAAGTCCTATAAAAGGAGCCTTAAAGAGGTTTTCACTCATCCCCCATAGTGTGCACAACCTATTGAAAGATTTATACTATGGTCCTGCACCCTGGCTCCTGCTTGGCCATCTTATGGTCCATAGTGCAGGTGACCCTAAGGACATGGTCAACTGCACCTGCAGTCAATGACTGGCTTCAGTGGTGAAATGTCCCAAATCGGCACGTGACCACAATAATGTGTGGCATGGGGACATGTCTCTGCTGAAGCCAGTGACTGACTGTAGCTACGCAGGTGACCATGTCCATACCTGTCCAGAATTAAACAAACCAGAGACTGGAAGATTGCTGAGCGGGAGCCAGGGCACAGGACCGTAGCTTATACATGTTATGTGGGGTAACTGGAGACTTAAGTAATCTAATTAATCCTGTAAATTACCTTTATAGAGAAAATAAACTATAGTTTAAATCAAGTTTTTATGTTAAACACACTTTTGTAGATTTTTTCATTTAAAGGGGTTCTCCGAGGTATATATATTGATGATATATCCTCAGGATAGGTCATCAATATCAGATCGGCAGGGGTCCGACACCCGGCACCCCTGCCGATCAGCTGTTTGAAGAGGAGGCGCACGCCGTATCAGCGCTGCCTCCTCTTCAGTGTTTACATGCTGGCCGACTCGGGGTAGTGGTGAGTATGTGTAATTACACCAGGGTTGCCAACCTTCCTTTCAAATTTTTCTGGACAACTGAACCAAAATTTACGGACGGCCCAAAATTTTTACGGACATAATAAACCACACCCCTTTTTGAGGACACGCCCCCAGAATAAAGAGGATTGTTCAATAGTTAAAAATAAAATATGGGAAATGGAAATGAAATCAACAATTTTCAGCTGTTACTGATACAGAGTAGCAGAAGAGACATGTCAGCAGCTGCAGTATACAGCTGGCAGAGGACTGTCCGCACAGGATACAACTGTAGCAAATGCCCAGCTGTGAGTAGTTTAGAAGTGTTCACACCTGGTATGGAGGCCGTAGCACTGACAGGCCCCATTATAATTAATGGGTCCCACTGGTGTCCGATATGATAGAGCAGAATAGAAATAATGTGAATGGAGCCTTATGTGCTGCAGAAAGATTCTATTCACTGACAGCAAGCAAAGATCTTAAAGATGTTTTGAAAATGTTAACCACATGTTTCCATATGCCTCCTAGGTGGCTGAGCATGCTGGGCCTTGTAGTCCCTCTACACTGTCAGCCCTGATCTAAGAAGCACCAGTCTGTAGCACTACAGGTACCATAACTCCTCACCTCACGGGCATTCTCCTGCCTGACCAGCCCCACGGCCGCCTCCTGCTTGGTCATCCTGTTCTCGTCCAAACCGAGGCCCTTGACATGGCGTTGGGAGGCGATGTGCTGGGACTTGGTGGTGCTTTTCACCTCCTCAATCATGGTGCCAGGAGCAGTAATGGACGTCGTGTGACTGCCAGCTCCTGCCACAGAACGTGAGCGGGAATCTCAGGCTCTGCAGCAGGTTACCATGCGGTTACCAAGGCAGCAGGAACCAACGCCCACTGATCTAAACGGCGGATTCATGTTTGGTTGCTAGGGTTCAGGTTCCGCGTAGGGATTGGACAACTGAAGTGTCAATCTATGTGTCAGTGGGGCTGCTTCTGCTTGAGTTACTAGAGGCTTCCACGGTAGGGCAGCCGCCATTTTATGTGGAAGGGAGTTAGTTGCCTCAGACAGTGTACTGTACTGACACTGCTCAGTCAGTGCTCACTTGCTGAGGGGAATGCTGTGGTGCACAAAGGCTCTGCTATAAAGTGGCAGGCACAGGCAGCAGAAAAACCAAGTTTCCACATAAAATGGTTGTCAGTCACCTTTTTTGCCCAGTGCCAGCCCCACACAAGCCAGTTAGTCTCCATTTTGTGTAGTCCAGCCTCCACTTAGTCCACTATAAATTAACTATACCACTGAAAATATATCCTACTAACCCTGCCTGAGAACCAGCCTCACTCACAGTAGGTTGTTGTGCTTGTGCCAAATGCACTGCTGCTGCCGCACCTGCACACACTGTTGCACCTAAAATGGCCTCCAGTACACAGCCAGATCTGCCCATGCAGGAAGCCATAGTGACTCAATGCCTCCCCAGTCCCTCCTCCCTTCTCCCCTGAGTCCCCTCCTCCTCCTCCGTAGCAGCAGGCTTGTGCTGGTGACACTTGTCCTGTGTTGTGCCCTCCTCCAGCAGTCCTCCGTCCGGCCCCAGTAGTACCTCAGGTAATCCATGCTGCTGCTGCTGACTACTTGCACTTGCGGCCCGCCCACTCCCAGCATCGCCAGGGAACAGTTCATGCACGCGCAGTTTACACTTAGGGATTTCGGCCCACAATTGTACGGACAATTGTTTTTTTCTGCCGGACACTACGGACGGCAGAGAAAAACAACCATTTTTTGCAGACTGTCCGTGAATTTACGGACGGTTGGCAACCCTGAATTACACTTCACTGCCCCCATTCATTTCTATGGATAGAATCGCTTCCATAAGACTTGTATGGGAGCGATTCTTCCCATAGAAATGAATGGGGCAGTGAGGTGTAATTACACCTACTCCCCACTACCCCCGAGTCGGCCAGCATGTAAACACTGAAGAGGAGGCCAGCGCTGATACGGCGCGCGCCTCCTCTTCAAACAGCTGATCGGCGGGGGTGCCGGGTGTCGGACCCCTGCCGATCTGATATTGATGACCTATCCTGAGGATAGGTCATCAATATTTATAACTCGGAGAACCCCTTTAACATGTCATTTAATAATAAAAAAAATCCTAAAATCATGCAATTTTTGCAACAGCCACTAGGTTGTAGTCCTAGTAATGTATCCAGACTTCCTGCTTAGAGATATGTTTTACATTGTACAAGGAATGAATAGATTAAGCTCTGAACATCATCTATTGTGAATAGTGGATCTTGTGTTATCTATACAGAGGTATTATCTTTCATCGTGTCTTGCCTGCGAATATACTGAAGATGACTGTTGAAAAGTGATCTGTACAGAACACAAAGTCTCAACTAGAGTTGAGCGAACGTGCTTGTAACGAGCACTGTAGAGCTCGGATCCCCTGCGCTCACATGGGCGCAGCCATCCGGATCCGTCCTCCTTCACCCGACTGCAAGTCAGTGGGGATGGATCCGGATGACTGTGGCCATGCGAGCGAAGGGATCCGAGCTCTACAGTGCTCGTTACGAGCACGTTCGCTCAACTCTAGTCTCAACATATTATTTAGGCTTAGTTGTCAGTGCAACAATTACAGGATTGTTGGAATTTTTTTAAAAATGATGAATTTCTAAAAAAAAATCTGTTTAACATAAAACATAATTTCAACAATATCTCATCTCTTGATGACTCATTCCATTAGGGAGGCCTTTTTTGTGCCTTCGGGACAGAGTATTTTTTTTCATTGGTGCATTCCAAGAGACTGATAACATTTCTATTTTCTTAAAGGAACCTGTCACCTCCAACACACACATAAAACTGCAGCCAGCATTACCTTATATTAGTCCCCAGTGTGTTACTGATCATGCCTTTCATCCAGTAAATTGATCCCCTAACTTGATGAAAACGATGTGGGCCTCCTTGCTTCAAGTCAAGTAAGCACGCCCTCTTGCCAGTGATTGACATCCTTGCTGTGGCCTGGCTCCTGCACTCAGCCGGCTTTCATCTGCCACACTGTGCAGGCCCTGGCAATTCCAGCGCGAGCGCGCGTGTGCACGCCCGCACGCCCACCCGCTGAGTGCCGGAGCCGGGATCGCGCAGCAAGAAGGAGCGCACAGCCACAGCAAGGATGTCAATCACTGGCAACAGGGGCGTGCTTTACTTGACTTGAAGCAAGGAGGCCGCTGCCCCCTTGATTTCAAGGTGACTGGAGAGAGTGCGCTGATGGGTATTAAAACATCGTTTTGATCAAGTTATGGGGATCAATTTACTGGATGAGAGGCATGATTAGTAACACACTGGGGTCTAATATAAGGTAATGCTGGCAGTTTTATGTGTGTGTTGGGGGTGACAGGTTCCCTTTAACTACATAGCTATATAGTGGCTTGATTTTTTGTGGACAAGTTATAGATTTAATTGACACCATATAATTTATTGATCAACATTCATTGGGTAATGGAAAAGACAGCAATCAATTTTCTTTTTAGGTAAAGCCTTAAGGTACCCAAGGGTCTATTTGGACAGTACAGAGAAGTGTGTCGAGACTTGGCACATTTGTGAATGAGGCACCAGAATTAATCTCTGGGACAGATATTTCCAGAATAGGCACCAATCAAGAGTGGGTTTCAGACTGTTTAAGTATATTAACCTGATAGCCACATAGTTGCTGTTCTATGCATATATACAAATTACATCTAGCCCGTTAAAGGGGTTATGCCATGTTTGATGTAAAAAATGAAAGTCAGACCCCATGTAGCGCATGAAAGTCTCTTTCTAACAAAACTAGAACCAGCCCTGTACCTCACATGGATCCAGAGATCTCCCCATTCATTTCTCCAATTGCTCCGCTAGATTTATTTCAGGATGGCAGCCCCGGTGGTGTGCCCTTTCTCGGGAGGGGTTGTCCTTTCTGCTCTTTTAGCAGAAGATAAGGCTGGTGGTAGTTGAAGATTCAAACTGAGCATGTGCAATCACCTCAGTGAGGTCGAGAGAGAAATAAGGAAAAGAACAAACAGCAGTTGGCGCTATACAGATACATTTTATTGAATAGCTCACTGGCTATACTACATTTTTAATTGTATGCAAGTAATCAGATCTAGGTGCTGGTTTGGAAAATGTAGAATATTTTTCATGACACAGCCCCTTTAAGATTCACAGTTTAAAGAGAACCTACCATCATGAAAATGCTGTGCATTCTGCCGGCAGCATGTTATAGAGCAGGAGAAGCTGATCAGATTTATATCTATTTTTATGGGAAATTATTCAGCAAAATGTGAGATTTATTCTTTTAAAGTGTAACTGTCATTTTTTTTTTTTGTAATGTGTAGGGCAGTGATGCTGACCATTTTGTAATATACTTTAATTACTGAAATTGTACATTTCTACTAGCAAAAACGCTCTAAAGTGGCCCATTATGAGCCTTAGCAATACTCCTCTGTCTTCTGTTTACAGTGTTAGCAAGTCTTCTGTGGAGACTTACTAACACTGACTGCGTTATGTAAACAGAATACAGCAATACAGGAGTGTTGCTAAGGCTCAAAATCGGCCACTTTAGAGCTATTTTTCTAATAGAAATGTATGATTTCAGTAATTAAAGCATATTACAGTAATTACAAATTTATATAAAAAAAATGCACCAACATTAACACATTTTACACAAGTGGCATAGAACCATCGGCTTCACCTACTTTCAAAAATTGATAGTTTTTTTTTTTATAGCGTTTAGATATAATGCTCAGTATACTTATACAAAATGGGATTCCGAGGTAAATATACCTGTCAACAGCTGAGGACCTTTTGGCCAATTTTACACCATTATAATAGGGCACTTTTCTTTCCCCATATTAAAGGGGTATTCCGGTTACCAATAAATATAACTTATGTTTTAGACTAATTCATCATCAATCATTACCTCATATAATGTAAATTTCACATATTTACCGTTCAGTAGTTATATAGTGCTTTTCTTACCCTGTTACCCACTGTGTTCCTCATAAGTTACCATGGCACCGACCTGTAGTTCTGAGTCTTTGTCAGGTCAGGCATGCTCAGTGTGTTGCTATAAATTCTCTAGCTAAATGTCAGTGTGCTGCAGCTTACTGAGTAGAGGAGGCATGTCTGGACTGGAATGTCAGGCAGCCAATCAGTAATCATCAACACTCATGAACAAGCAGAAACTCACAGCAGGAAAGCTAGGCATTGTGGGAATTGTAGTTTTGTAGGGGAAGATCTGGAGCCATGATACTATCAGTGTGCTGCAGGCTCACACAGGAGCTAGACAAATGGATTGCAAGGTAAAATGAAGCTCTGGTTATATGTATAGTAGAGATGAGCGAGCATGCTCGGCCGAGGCGTACTCGGGTGCAATTTTCGAGTAGTAGCGTACGCATCTTCTAATCTGTACGCTAATGCGTACGCATCTTGTAATTTGTACGCATTAGCGTACAAATTTATAAGATGCATATGCATTAGTGTACAGATTATAAGATGCGTACGCTACTACTCGAAAATTGCTTCCGAGTACGCTCGGCCGAGCATGCTCGCTCATCTCTAATATAGGTATGGGTTCTGGTTGAGTCACAGCTTGCAGCCTTAATGCAGTTTATCAAAAATTAAGTTACGTTACCGGAATACCCCTTTAAACTAATTTGAAATTGACCTTTACTCTAGTAATTTGGGCATGAAAGCTATTTTCTTTATTCTTATCTGTATTAGAAATCAATAAATTAAGCTGATTTTATTTCCTGTTGCTTGCCTTCCTTAGCACGGCATATTGCACTTCTGTGGATTTGACGTCCTTGCTCCCCAAATATCCTATGCACCAGAGCATGTGAGTGAAGAAAGAAGAAAAGAAATGCTGAACGATTGGACTCAAAGACTAGAAAACATTTGGCATGAAAATCCAATAGACTGTACACCACCTTGGTACTTCTACTAGATGGTTAGCGAAACAACATCATCTGTTTTTCTGCTTGAAAAGTATTAACCTTTCCTCACTGCTACGGCTCTTTAGGACCTTGGATGGTGAGCAGAACAAAGTGATCAGGTTCCCATGTTGTAAATGCACCAGCTAAAATAAATATTGCAGTAAAATCCATAGATTATTATTATTATTATATGGATGCCATTAAATGTTCTTTATTGTAATAGAATAATGCAATGACAAACAAAACTCTGTCGATTTTCTGCATACGTAACAGTAGCTCCAAACAGTAGCTATGGAGTAATGTTACCTACTGCTCTGCTTTCCAGAAATTGATATAATCTGCAATTCATAGAAGGCAGCATGTCATTTCCTATCAATTTAAAGAGCATCTGTCAGCATGGTTAATCCTAGTAAACCAGGCATACTACCTTGCTGGTAGGATTGATCATGCTTTAACACCTCTGTTGCAGCAATCGGAGATGTAGTAGAAATTTGTAACTTTATTTGTATGCTAATATGGTTCTCTGAACAATGTGGGGCTGGTCTAGCCCCTCGGAGCACCAGTTCAACTTTTCCTCTACCCAGCATGCTCACTGTTGGGGCCTGGCACTGAAATCCTGTCCATGCACCAGCGAGAGTACAGTCAGCGCATGTGCAGTTTGGATCTCAAAACAGGGTGCTGGTTTAAAGATCTGAACTGCATGTCTTAACTGTACTCTTGATGGATCTCAGAGCAGGGAATGTTCTCTTGTCAGTGCATGCGCAAAATTTTAAAGCCAGGCATCCAAATGGTGAGGATGCCTGCCGTAGTCAATCAGTGTGGGAGAGGAAGTGACAGCTGGGGCATTGAGGAGGTGAACGGTGCTAGGGCTAGGCCCTTGGTGCCCTGAGCACCCCATTAACATGAAAAGTTAAAGTGACACCTCTGATTGTGTCATTGCACTCAGCATGATCAACCCTACCAGGCAGTATTCCTGGTTTTATTAGGGTTTATCATGCTAACAGAAGGTCTTTAATAATTTGCTAATTTAGTCATTTTCTGTACCTCTATGACAAACAAAATATTACACTGTACATTAAAAGCAGCCATATAATTTGGCATATAGTAATAAATATCTGTTTGTAATAAGTATCTGTTTGATACTAGTTGTGACATCTTAAATATTCTAATATTATATATTATTATTATATAATATATTATAATAGTATTATGATATATTATATAATATAATATATTATATAAAGCTGTGTGTATGTCCACTAAAGGAATCTGCACTGTGGCAGCTACAATCACGAAATTTGGCACACAGGTACATCAGGGGTCACACCAGTTTCACACCAGGTTTCCATAACAACCCAGCACTTTTCCTTCACTGCTGTAGATGAGCTTTAGGCCTCTTTCACACGAGCGTCGCGGATTTGTTCAGGATGCGTTGCGGATGCGTTGCGTTAAAAACGCGCGGATTGCATGCGGATGCAATGCGTTGCGTTGCGTTTTTAACGCACCCCCATTCATTTCTATGGAGCCTGGGCTGCGTGAAAAACGCAGAATATAGAACATGCTGCGTTTTTCACGCAACGCAGAAGTGATGCGTGAAAAAAAACACTCATGTGAAAAGCCCCATTAAAATGAATGGGTCAGGATTCAGTGCGGGTGCAATGCGTTCGCATCACGCATTGCACCCGCGCGGAAATCTCACCCATGTGAAAGGGGCCTTAAAGGGGCAGAGCGCTGTGGATGACACTGTTAAAGGGGTATTCCGGTTACCATAAATATAACTTATGTTTTAGACTAACTCATCATCAATCATTACCTAATATAATGTCAATTTCACATATTTACTGTTTCAGTAGTAATAAAAGATGTTTTCTTCACTGCTACCCACTGTATTTCCTCATAAATTACCATGGCATTGACCTGTAATTTAGCCCACCCTCAAAAGAAGGACTTAAAAGCCCCGCCCTCAGGTCAACCAAAGCTACGCCCCTTACCAGGTCAGGGCACGCCCCCTCCCACTCCACAGCTGACAAGGATTGAAAAAATTAAGGTAAAAATCAACTTCTGTCAGCTGCAGGGGTGGGAGGGAGTGTGACTTTCTCCCTGCAGCTCATGCTCAGACTGCACAGTGCTGCTGTCTGAGAGTGAGCTGTTCAAAAGGACATCCCTGTGTCCATCCAGGCCCTGCGCCGGATGGAGAACAGGGAGTCTGAATGCCGAACTGTCTGGCCTGAAACCGGACCTCTGGCCACCCTAGGGCCAGGCTGATGTGGACCTCACTGTTAAAGGAGCGGGCACTGTGGAGGTCACTGTTAAGAGAGGAGGGGACTGTGGAGGCCACTATTAAAGGGCAGCGGGGTACTGTGAGGTCACTGTTAAGGCAGGCGGGGACTTTGAGGTCACTGTCAAGGGGGTGAGCTGCTGTAGAACTCACTGTTAAAGGGGCAGGCTGCTGTGAAGGACAAAGCTAAGGGGTGTGGACTGCTGTGGAGGTCCCATTTTTAAGGAGACGGGGGCACTGTAGGGGAGGGAGTCAGTGTTAAGGGGTGGGGGGCTGTGGAGGTCACTGTTAAGGAGGCGGGTGCTGTAGATGTTACTGTCGATATCTTTTAATGACACACACAAACATTAAATGAAATACGTAGATGAAATATACCCGGCGAAGCCGGGCCCTTCTGCTAGTATATATATATATATATATATATATATATATATATAGCCCATTTTTAGAGCCATGTAAAATATAGATAGTTGCATACTTAGTAAATACGGAATTTAGTTTATCTATGAGCAACATTAGTTAAACATGTAAATTCACTAACCCAAAGAGCTGAAAAAAACGTATAACTGATAAAACCACTGTCAGACTAAAAGGTGAGCACATGTGCCGCAGTCCGGGAGAAGCAAAGGATGGAAGTGGTATTTGCTCTGGCTGCAACAGTTATTCACATAAACCACAGCGTCAGTACTCACACCGATGCGCCCTTCTGCCAGGCCAGTGACAGGATGGGCATACCCTTTCTTCCCTTGGGGCACACCCTGATGTTGGGCCTCCTGCCTCGTGTTATATGCCTTTGATACAGGTGCAGGCAAGATATGTAGGTGCTGTGGCCACTGAAGGGTGCTGGAGTCAGCAATGAGGACCGTTGTAGAAAATAGACAAACTTCTCTTTACTAAAGTGGAGAATGGGAGTTGTAGTACATCTGTACACTGTATGTTCATTGTTTCGCGCTGCTTGTATCACCGGAGAAAGAAAAGCTATAGGAAAAACCTTTCTTCACTACTCTATGCAATCAATCATTGATGTGTGTTTCTTCTGACAATCCTATATTTCCATCCTCCTTCATTGGTTTACAAAATCTCAAATAGTGTAATATTGGCATAGAAATGATGTCTGCACATGCAGTAGTCTACCACAGGATCAGTGAATCAAACCCTCGCATGTCATCAAACAGTTCACCCGATGTATTGTATAGTGTTCAGATTCACTTAAAAACACTTTATTATACTCACAAGTCGACCATGATGAAAATGCAGATCAACTTTGCTTTTTGAAATATTAAGACCACGTGACCTAAAACTGCACAAGGGAATTTCTTCCCCGTCTATTCTGTCACTGCTGACGTATGTTACCTTATTCAAGAGTATAATTATACCAATCACTTGTAGGATTTCTTTTTAGCCTATTTCCCTAATGTGACGGGTAACCTTAGCATCTCCCCGGGCTTCCTACTCTCGTATCCAGAATATCCTTACCTCCTACCAGTTCAATGTAGTACAGTAGTACGTCCAACAGTAACAAAACACAGTTCCAAACAACTCACAGTGCAAATCTTCCCTGATACCAATGTATGGATATGAGCGTTGATCAAGGTTGTAGTACTCCTTTTCTCTATCATTCTCTCTCTGCAGAATCTAAGGCTGGCAATAAGGCAAACTTGTCTGTAATTCCCAGCTGAGGGGTACAAGATTAAGGTAACAGTGGGCCAGACCCATGTCAAAGTGTGGAAGGGTGAACACTTTACTGACTAACTCAAGTGCTCGCAGATTCTGGACCTTCTAGTTCTTCCTTTTCTCTCTCTGGAGTATTTGATACAAATATTTCAGAGATACTGATTCTCTGGGACTCAAGCCTAGTCTTCTGAAGAGTGGGCAGATGTAGCTCATCTCTCTTTCTCAGCTAACATAAGAATCACACTATACTTGGGACACAGCTGTGTTTCTGTGGGCTTCCGTGACATGTCTTATCTTTCGCTGTATCTTTCGAATTGCGAACTCATTGAAGTCAATAGGCAACATGATACAGAATAAGCATGGCTGGTGCCCGTGTTTTGCGGGCCCGCAGTTTGCGGTCCGCAACACCAGCATGGTGGCCTCACGGACATATTAATGAGGCCTTCATATGAAGAAGAGGAAAAACTTGTGAAGAGGCTAAAAATCATATTTGTGGCTAGAAATTTGATCCAAGCATGATCTATGTGATCTAGATGCTAGGAAACAGAGTCAATAAGATGCAAAACCGCTCATTTTTTCACCCATTTCTTTTGTGATTGTTTAGGAATGATAACATGAACATATGTGGATGCATCACACCCTTTCCTGCTCTTACAGCCCCTCATTTCTAGTAATGATTGCTTAATGATGAGTGGGTTATTGTGACTCATTAATGAAGGGAAAAGTATCCAAATAAAACATGTGATAAATATCTATTCCTGATCCCAGTGGCATACCTCCAATGGAGGAAAGACCACGTAACTGCTGTGGAGTTCAGGAGGAGGGGTGTTCTGCATTAAACTGCTTCTCATCCCGACATAAAAATACTGCATATTCATGTAGCCGCTACTAGCAGGAGCTCAGTGCAAAAGAGTTTATCACAGCTTTCATGGTAGTTGCATAAATTTCCATTCACTGAGCTCCCCCTAGTGGTGGCTCCAGACAGACAGCTTTGTAATAGAAGGGAAGCAGAAGATGTATGAACATCTTCATTTTAGTTGTCTGGTGTAAATGCATTGAGAAATATGCTGTCCGAAACGAGCACCATATTTTTGAAGTGGGTGAGACCAAAAGAGACTTTTTACATTACATTACCAAATTTATTTGCCAAATAAAAAAAACAAAAAAACATAAATTTATCAGAAATCTGGGGCATTGAACTTAGCATTCTGGATTGCCTGGGAGTGATTGATGCCACATATACTCGGAAACTGGGTGGGACATCTGGCCCATACTAAGTTTTGCCATGGGGCCCTATCTGTGTATGGCGCTTTCACTGCCTCTCCGCCTTCCCCACATATACACACAGTTATCACAGTCCAAAAGTGCTAGTAGTACTGAAATTGGTCCACAATCCACCATTCTGACTATTTGACTAGTCCATGTAGCAGAGTTGTGCTTTCCCTGTTAGGGACCATAAAATTCCTTTTAACAGTATTTCTGAAAGTAAATTCAGTCAGTCTTTCAAGTCCTGCAATGTCAAAGAAAATGTCTTGCTCAAGCAGTTGATTCAGGAAATACTTTAATTGTTTTGTCTGCATTGCACAATAGTGAAACTTGACAAAGAAAACTTTGTATGTTCTTTTAACCCCTTAGTGACCAGCCTGTTAGGCCTTAGTAACTAAGCATTTTTTCCCCTTTTTTTTTTGTGGCATTCCAAAAACTATACTTTTTTATTTTTCCATCAATGTAGCCATTTGAGGGCTTGTTTTTTGTGGTACAACTTTTAGTTTTTAATGGCAATATTTTGGGGTACACATAACTACGCTAGGATATGCCCCCATTGTCTTATATGTGTGGGTCCCACTGCTGGGACCCGCACCTATATCCAGAACGGAGCCCCGAAAGTGAAGGAGGGCACATGCGCAGCCGCCCTCCATTCATTTTCTATGGGGCCGGTAAAAATAGCCGAGCACTGGCTCGGCTATTTTCCGTCAGCTGCATAGAAATGAATGGGAGCGGGGGCCGAGCATGCGCGGTGCGCTCCCATTCACTTCTATGGGGAGCCGGCTTGATGGTGGCCAGACCAGAGTCCTCCAGCCTCCACCTTGCTGGGCTCCGTTCTGGATATAGGTGCAGGTCCCACCGCTGGGATATGCCCCCATAGTCCATGATGAGACAACCCCTTTAAGCTGTATTTGGAGGTTTCCTTTCAGTACAGCTGTAAGACCTGCTGCTGTCGATCATGCAGATTGGTGTCAGCAGGAAGAGAGATGTGAGTGCAGATGCACAGCTCTATCACTGAACAGGCAAAGCGTTGTATGTGCGCTCTGATGGACCATTAAGACAGCATCCAAGGGGTCTGGCCATGCTGGATCCTTCTGACTGCCGTTTAGAAGACACGGACACTTTTTAGCAAGATTTTTTTTTATTGTCTTATAAAGCGAAAAGTACAGTAATTGATGTATGTGTATTAACCCCTTAAGTACCAGGCCCAATTTCATTTTTTCCTCCCGACGTTCCAATAGCCATAACTTTTTTAATTTTCTGTTCATATAGCCATAGGAAGGCTTCTTTTTTTTTGCAGGATAAGTTGTATTTTTAAATGGCATTATTTAATTTATCATGTATTGAAACAGGAAAAATTCTTTGTGGGGTTAAATAGAAAAAAAGCCCACAATTTTGACAAGGTTTTTGGGGTTTTGATATTACAGCATTCACTGAGCGCTAACAATGACATGATATCCTGTGCCTCAATACAGTTATGGTGATACCAAACTTGTATAGCTTTTTTTGTTTTACTACTATTAAAAAATAAAAAAAATATTAATTTTCTTTGCATTGCCATATTCTGCCATAACTTTTTTATATTTGCGTCCACAAAGCTGTATGAAGGCTTGTTGTTTTTTTTTTTTGCGGGACGAACTGTAGTTTTTTATTGGTACCATTTTGTGGTACATACAATTTTTTGATTACTGTTGTGTTTTTTGAGGGGCAAGGTAACTAAAAAATGGCAAATTGCATGTTTTTCATTATTTTCCAGTATGGCATTTTTGGACGTGGTGAGCCCTGATATGTTTATTTTAATATTGTTTATATATATATTTATATGTAAAATTGGGGGTGATTTAAACGTTTTACTTAATAACTATTAGCTCTCTTAGATGGCTAGAACCTGGGATCTTTTGATCCAATGTCCTATTCACGTTAATAGAGATTTATTAGGGTGAATGGCATTTTGACGTTCTCACATCACCAAGCATAATGCCAAGCGTCAGAAGGAGTGATGTAAAGCATGCTGCCAATGGACTCTGGAGCAGTATAAAATATTTTGAAATGTGGAGTGATAAATCACACTTCTCTATCTGGCAGTCCAAGACACTTTGTACAACTGTATGCTTCCAACTTTGTTGGAACATTTTGAGGAGGCCCCTTTTCTGTTCCAGCATGACCATGTCTTAGGCATGGTTACTTGAGTTTTGTGTGAATGAACTTGATTGGCACGCACTGACCTCAACCCCATTGAACCTTTGGGATGAACTAGAAAAGAGATTGCAAGCCAATGCAAGTGACCTCCCAAATGCCCTTCAGGATGAGTAAGCAAAAAGTCTACAGACACACTCCAAAATCTTGTTTGCTGCTTCTGTTTTATGGTGGCAATTTGCTTTAAAGGGAACCTGTCACCTCCTTTTCTCAAAATGAGCTGTTAACAGTACCTTAAAGTAGAGCCGAGTGTCATCCTAATGTTGTAGTTGAAACTGAGAACTGCCGGATGAAAAGGCTGAAAACAGAACTTTTAATCTTGCTGCGCTGGCTTTCCGGTGTGGGCTTGAAGTCAAGGGGGCAGCGGCCTCCTTGCTTCAAGTCAAGAAAGCCACTCCCCACTTGCGCTTGACTGACAGTTAGCCGGGGTGCCGGGATTGTGCAGTACTCAGTCGCGCGAGATTTCTGCGATCCCCGGCACCCCGGCTAACTGTCAGTCAAGCGCAAGTGGGGAGTGGCTTTCTTGACTTGAAGCAAGGAGGCCGCTGCCCCCTTGACTTCAAGCCCACACCGGAAAGCCAGCGCAGCAAGATTAAAAGTTCTGTTTTCAGCCTTTTCATCCGGCAGTTCTCAGTTTCAACTACAACATTAGGATGACACTCGGCTCTACTTTAAGGTACTGTTAACAGCTCATTTTGAGAAAAGGAGGTGACAGGTTCCCTTTAACTTTGATTGTTATAAAGAGTGATGAGATGAATTGCAATTAATGGCAAAATCATTCCTTGTCATGAAAATTAAGGTAAACACAAAAAACCATCTCCACTGCATTTCTGCCCTGTCACAAAATGTGAAAATATGGTCCCCAATGCACAGAAGGGTCGAACAACAGCCGTGTGCATGAGCCCAAATTGTGATAAATTCCAAGCACTGAAAAACAAAATTGCATACATGCAACAATGTACCCTACAAACATACCATATAATACATGACGATTAGGCCTCATGCACACGACCGTATTTTGCGGACTGCAAAACATACGAATGACGTCTGTGTGCAATCTGTATTTTGTGGAACGGAACAGCTGGCCCCTAATAGAACAGTCCTATCCTTGTCTGTAATGCAGACAACAATAGGACATGTTCTATTTTTTTGCGGAACGGACATATGGAAACAGAA
>ONZH01028275.1:0-33391 GCA_900303285.1 Rhinella marina
AAGTTGTATACAAAATTAGAGACATGTGTTTTTTGCTGTACATGAGGTGCAATTCTTAGGATACTTGCTTTCATCTACTTGCTGTTCTGAACTGGGACCGACCTGAAAATCTGAAGGCTCTTATGCGATTTTAGGGGTTCACCAACTATTACCGAAAATTTATTAAGAACTATTCGACAATAGTTAAACCCTTAACTGACATTACTAAGAAAGGGACGGATGTCTCAGTGTGGTCTGATGCAGCATTGCAAGCCTTCTCCGCTGTGAAGGAGTGCTTTTCTTCTGCCCCTTGGTGCAGCCAGATGTGTCACAACCTTTCATTGTGGAGGTTGACGCATCCGAGGTGGGGGTAGGAGCAGTTTTTTCGAAAAAACTCTCTGTGGCGGAGAGAAATTATGATGTGGGTAACAGAGAAATACTGGCCATTAAGTTGGCTTTTGAGGAATGGCGTCATTGGTTGGAAGGGGCGATTCACCCAATCACGGTATTCACTGATCACAAAAATCTGGCTTACCTGGAGTCGGCTAAACGACTTCATCCGAGGCAGTCCAGATGGTCTTTGTTCTTTACCAGATTCAAATTCATTGTCACATATCGTCCTGGGGTTAAGAATGTGAAGGCGGATGCCTTGTCACGTAGTTTTCGCGGAGGTGGTGATTTTGAAGATCCGAGCTCTATACTGTCTGAAGGAGTGGTGATATCCGCTCTTTACCCTGATCTTGAGGCTAAAGTGTTTGAGGCCCAGGGAGATGCGCCAGAGTCTTGCCCTCCTAGGAAGTTGTTTGTTCCTCCTGATTTGCATCATAAGGTGTTTGAGTAGCATCATTCTTCGGTGCTTGCGGGACACCCTGGGAGTAAAGCCACTGTCGACCTCATCTCTCGTAGATTCTGGTGGCCAGGGCTGCGTAAGTGTGTTGAGGACTATGTGTCAGCCTGTAGTGTCTGTGCACGCGCTAAGGTGACACATACTCGACCTTCTGGACCCCTACTTCCATTACCCATCCCGTCCAGACCATGGACTCACCTATCCATGGACTTCATCATTGATCTGCCTGAGTCGTCTGGTAAGACAGTTATTCTGGTGGTTGTAGATCGTTTTAGTAAAATGACACAGTTTATTGCATTACCCAGACTCCCCAATGCTAAAACTCTTGCACAAGTGTTTGTTGACAACATTGTGAAACTTCATGGCATTCCCACTGACGTGGTCTCTGATCGTGGGACTCAGTTTGTGTCCAGATTCTGGAGGGCGTTCTGTACTCGGCTTGGGGTACAACTGTCTTTTTTCCTCTGCCTTTCATCCCCAGACGAATGGACAGACTGAGCGTACCAATTAGAGTCTGGAGACTTACTTGAGATGTTTTCTCTCTGAGAACCAGGAGGAGTGGTCCTCGTTTTTGTCTCTGGCTGAGTTTGCCATAAATAATCACAGACAGGACTCCACTGGTAAGTCACCATTTTTTGGTGCATATGGCTTTCACCCGCAGTTTGGCACATTTTCTGGTTCTGATACTTATGTTATTCCTGAGGAAGAACTTTTTTCATCATCATTGTCTTCTATATGGCGAAAAATTCAAAATAACTTGATAAATATGGGTAAACAAGTACAAACGTGTGGCTGACAGGAAACGTATGAATGGTCCGGACCTAAGTGTGGGTGATTCTGTGTGGCTGTCTACTAGGAACATTAAGTTGAAAGTTCCTTCTTGGAAGTTGGGTTCAAGATTTATTGGCCCATATAAGATCAAAGGAAAATACATAGATTGCAACCGCACACCGCTACCAGATAAAGCACAAAATGCCATAGTGATATAGAGTATTCCAAAGCTCATGCTATGCTTGTTAAATAAATCAGAGACTCTTGGCAAATATATTTTGTACAAAATTATCTGAGCCCATTCACCGAAATCGTCAAGGTGTTCTCTGCAGAATGGGAACCTAACTAACACTATATCCTACCTGTTACGTGCCAGACTTGGCTTCCATATAATCAGGGGGTGTTTTGTTCCACATGCATGTAGCATCCACTCTGCCTTTTGCCATTTCTGGTGCTTCAAAGGCCTCCCCTAGTTCAGGAATGCAGATACTAGCATGCATGCCGAATCACTCAGCTTTATAGTTGCACTGATTAAAAACAACCTGTAGGGCAAATGGGCTGGTCAGGAGTGCATGACCAAATGGAGTAGCCACACCTCCAGTACAAACTTACAAAGAAAAAAAAGAGAAATTTCAGTCAGCACATCCCAGAGTGCAGGTGCTGGTTGCTATGGCTAAATACATGTCAAAGGAAAATACATAGATTGCAACCGCACACCGCTACCAGATAAAGCACAAAATGCCATAGTGATATAGAGTATTCTCAAGCTCATGCTATGCTTGTTAAATAAATCAGAGACTCTTGGCAAATATATTTTGTACAAAATTATCTGAGCCCATTCACCGAAATCGTCAAGGTGTTCTCTGCAGAATGGGAACCTAACACTATATCCTACCTGTTACGTTCCAGACTTGGCTTCCATATAATCAGGGGGTGTTTTGTTCCACATGCATGTAGCATCCACTCTGCCTTTTGCCATTTCTGGTGCTTCAAAGGCCTCCCCTAGTTCAGGAATGCAGATACTAGCATGCATGCCGAATCACTCAGCTTTATAGTTGCACTGATTAAGTGAAGCCGGGTCTTTCTGCCAGTAACATGATAAATATGGGTAACAAGTACAAACGTGTGGCTGACAGGAGATGTATGAATGGTCCGGACCTAAGTGTGGGTGATTCTGTGTGGCTGTCTACTAGGAACATTAAGTTGAAAGTTCCTTCTTGGAAGTTGGGTCCAAGATTTATTGGCCCATATAAGATCAAGGCCATTATTAATCCTGTAGCATTTCGTCTTTAACTTCCTCAGGCCCTGAAAATCCATAATGTGTTTCACAGATCTTTGTTGAAGAGATATGTTGAACCTCTGGAGCCATCTCCCTTGCCACCCGCGCCTGTCTTGGTGGATGGTAATTTGGAATTCCAGATTGTCAAGATCATTGATTCTCGGAGTTCTCCGTGGGGACTCTTCAATATCTTGTTCATTGGAAGGGTTGTGGTCCTGAGGAGAGGTCATGGGTACCGGCATCTGACGTGAATGCCAGTCGTTTGGTGAAAGCCTTTCACAGGTGTCATCCTGATAAAGTTGGTCCTGGGTGCCCGGAGGTCACCCGTAAAAGGGGGGGTAATGTCACGAGTGGGCTTGCGTCTGGTATTAGACGTTCTGCGTGACTTTCAAAAGTGACATAATTTGACATGCTTTTCCCTTGGTTTGGTTGCTGTTTACCACACCTCTTCCCCTCAGCTGTTGTGGCTGTGGTAATTGTCTTTCCTCTATTTATTCCTTCATCTCCCAGGATTCATGGCGGTTTATACTTTCTGCTCACTTAGTTGTTTGGAGCTGTTCTTGGCTGAGATCCAGTTGCTGCTATTTCTGCACAAAGATAAGTGTCATTTTCCCTATTGTGTTTATCCATCGTTTGGAGTCTCCTATTCCTCCGTCCTGTTGGAGGAACGGGTTGACTTCTTCCCCTATCACTAACTACAGGGTCAGTTAGCAATTAGGTTCCTGTGTATGAACTCTCCTACCACTGAGGCCTGTTCATACTGGTAGTCAGCCAGGGCCTAGTCTCAGGGATTCCTGCAGGAGGTGACCATTTCCCTTCTCAGGTCTGTTCCCTTCCCTCTTACGCTTGGTGTGGCTATACCCTCCACACCAGAGCGTGACAACGTGCTGGTAGTGTCAGGCACACTTGTGTTCTTTTTGCCCCAAAAGAAAAAGAAATGCAGCAAGATATAACAATGGACTTTTGTGTCTTTTGAACAGAAATACTAGCCCTGCCTAGCCAAATCCTATCACTACACTATAAGTCCCTCCTTGTGCAAATGTTATACAGCAAGACGCAAAAGAGGAACTGCGGCCTAAATTAACGGTAGAAAAAATACCAAAGGATGTCAGGTATATAAACTTTTGAAAGGTTCTAATACACATGCTGTGCTCATGCTGGTAGTGTCAGGCACACCTGCGTTCTTTTTGCCCCAAAAGAAAAAAAATGCAGCCAGATATAACAATGGACTTTTGTGTCTTTTGAACAGAAATACTAGCCCTGCCTAGCCAAATCCTATCCCTACACTATAAGTCCCTCCTTGCACAAATGTTATACAGCAAGACTCAAAAGAGGAACTGCGGCCTAAGTTAACGGTAAAAAAAATACCAACGGATGTCAGGTATATAGACTTTTGAAAGGTTCTAATACACACGCTGTGAACGTGCTGGTAGTGTCAGGCACACTTGTGTTCTTTTTGCCCCAAAAGAAATGCAGCAAGATATAACAATGGACTTTTGTGTCTTTTGAACAGAAATACTAGCCCTGCCTAGCCAAATCCTATCACTACACTATAAGTCCCTCCTTGTGCAAATGTTATACAGCAAGACGCATGCTGTCTTCCCCTATCACTAACTACAGGGTCAGTTAGCAATTAGGTTCCTGTGTATGAACTCTCCTACCACTGAGGCCTGTTCATACTGGTAGTCAGCCAGGGCCTAGTCTCAGGGATTCCTGCAGGAGGTGACCATTTCCCTTCTCTGGTCTGTTCCCTTCCCTCTTACGCTTGGTGTGGCTATACCCTCCACACCAGAGCGTGACAACGTGCTGGTAGTGTCAGGCACACTTGCGTTCTTTTTGCCCCAAAAGAAAAAAAAATGCAGCCAGATATAACAATGGACTTTTGTGTCTTTTGAACAGAAATACTAGCCCTGCCTAGCCAAATCCAATCCCTACAGTATAAGTCCCTCCTTGCGCAATTGTTATACAGCAAGATGCAAAAGAGGAACTGCGGCCTAAATTAACGGTAGAAAAAATACCAAAGGATGTCAGGTATTTAGACTTTTGAAAGGTTCTAATACACACGCTGTGCACGTGCTGGTAGTGTCAGGCACACTTGCGTTCTTTTTGCCCCAAAAGAAAAAAAATGCAGCCAGATATAACAATGGACTTTTGTGTCCTTTGAACAGAAATACTAGCCCTGCCTAGCCAAATCCTATCCCTACACTATAAGTCCCTCCTTGCGCAAATGTTATACAGCAAGATGCAAAAGAGGAACTGCCGCCTAAATTAACAGTAGAAAAAATACCAACGGATGTCAGTTATATAGACTTTTGAAAGGTTCTAATACACACGCTGTGCACGTGCTGGTAGTGTCAGGCACACTTGCGTTCTCTTTGCCCCAAAAGAAAAAAAAATGCAGCCAGATATAACAATGGACTTTTGTGTCTTTTGAACAGAAATACTAGCCCTGCCTAGCCAAATCCTATCCCTACACTATAAGTCCCTCTTTGCACAAATGTTATACAGCAAGACTCAAAAGAGGAACTGCGGCCTAAGTTAACGGTAGAAAAAATATTAACGGATGTCAGGTATATAGACTTTTGAAAGGTTCTAATACACACGCTGTGCGCGTGCTGGTAGTATCAGGCACACTTGCGTTCTTTTTGCCCCAAAAGAAAAAAAAATGCAGCCAGATATAACAATGGACTTTTGTGTCTTTTGAACAGAAATACTAGCCCTGCCTAGCCAAATCCTATCCCTACACTCTAAGTCCCTCCTTGCGCAAATGTTGTACAGCAAGACGCAAAAGAGGTACTGCGGGCTTAACAGCAGAAATAATAGCAAAGGATGTCAGATATATAGTATACAGAGAGTATCATATAGCATGCAGCAGCTGCACAGGTGGCATTAATGGCCTAGCGCTATTTTTAACACCCCCAAAATAAAAAAAAAATTGCCAGCAAGATATAATAGCCCTTATAAAAGCTTTTCGGTCTTTTATGAGCAAATTCTATCCCTGCCTAGCGTTCTTCTGTCCCTACTCTATCTGTCCCTGCAGCAGCTCTCCCTGGCTCGGTATGAGCCGGTCACATTTCACCGGGTGCTTTATAGCGTTCCCAGCCAGCCAATCACTGTAATGCCAGTAGCTAACATGGCTACTGGCATTACAGTGAATGCCAGTACCTTCCCGCACGCTATTTGGCTAATTAGCATGTGGGGAGGGGACTCGAGTATGGTGGTCGAACACCGCGTGGACCCGAGTGCCGCCATATTCAGCCGAATACTATACGCGGCCGAACATGTTCGCTCAACACTAGCCCTTACTTCTCTATGTACGCCAGTGATCACCATGATGACACATGCTCTTGATGGTTATGCTGTCTAATGTTGTTTATCCAAAATAAAGCTGCAAGTATTCAAAATCATTACTTCTATGAAGTGCTGGTGATTTCCTTCATCTATGTGAATTGGAAACAAAGTGCAAAAGCACTGTCCTCACTGCTCCTGGGGGCTTGTTTGCATACTATAAAACATTCATTTTCTCCAGAATGTGTACACCTAGAAAGATGGGTCCAATACCACGATGGTCAACTGTCAAGAGCACGTCTCAGGTAAGATAGTTTTATTGAGACATATAAGACTTTTCTTATTCCTCAACAAGACTATGGCTCAAGTTCTTTAGGTGGGCACATGTTGAGCATAAATGTAAAATGTTAGAAAATTTACACAAATATGTCTCTTTAAAATATCACTTTGTTTTTATATATTCATTATGCAGTGTTTGTAATATAATCTTTAATGATCCACTGACCCAATGCCTCTTAAAAATTGTTAGAAAAATAACAAGCATGTTAGTAATTAATTATTTAACACACTCTAATAACATTCAGTAAGCAGAGACTCAGAAGGCCTATAATAGCTCAGAAACTATACCAACGGAGTGAATTTGATGAAGAAGACATAATTATACACAAGTTACAGGTTATCTCGTAATTAGTATCTATAACAGCAGGTAATTGTAAGTTACATGCTGAAGACATGACCTGTAAAGAAAGACTTGCCAAATTGATATAGAATTAGAATTTCTGTTCTCAAGCTTAACATGGGAATTAAGTAACATTATGTGGGTACAATCATTATAAAAATATCTTGAAGAATTTTACCATCAGACCTGTTCTCTGACACAGTTATGGCTTCTGAACTGCTGCAAAGTCAGCACAAAGCCACTCAGGAAAATCTGAGCAGTACATTAAATTTAATTTCCTTAATTTATCATCAAACACTGTTTAACAAAAGCTAAGGTCATAACTAGTGTTCAGGAAATCGAAGCAGCCAAAGTGGAATTTGATCTGAAGTTTATGAAAAATTATATTCACAACAAATTCGAATTTCCTTGCTCTTCGTGCTAACAAATAGTTTTTTCCTAATATGTCAGCGTGTTACAAGGTGAAAACAAGAAGCCCAGGAACATGACATCACCCATAATGCCGTGCAGCCAGCCAGTCCACAGATAGCAATCCCTTGTCAAGTTACAACCCTATAAAAGCCTAATCCCACACGGTTTCTGCCATTTCTCTGTGAGCTGAGCTTAGGGAGAGACATGGCAAGAGCTAGGGACAATGTTTCAGAAAGCTTTTAATTGTAGAATAATGGATAGGGAGAGTGACGGGACAGTGCAGGGACAATGTAAGAAGATCGATGTGAGCATTTTAGACACTGTAGGGAGAGCATAGGCAAACTTCAGGGATAGCGCAGGCTGAGTGTAATCTCCCTGTGAATCTTGTTCACCTGCAGTTCAGTTATACATAGATTTTTTTTTCATCAGAATCAAAAAGTGGTTTAATATATAGATGCGTTTATCTACTTCAACTGCTGCGCCATTCATACTTAACCTGTTCTGTTATACAGAGACTTACTGTGCATCAGACTCAGTGTCAACAGGCAGTCTAATATGTAGGCATGTTTATCTAGTTCAACTGCTGCACCATTCATACTTAATTTGTTCTGTTATACATGGACTTACTGTGTGTCAGAATCAGTATCAACCGGCGGTCTTCTATACTATAGATGCGTTTATCGTGTTCACGTGCTGTGCCATTCATACTTATTCTGTTCTGTTAT
Organism: Rhinella marina; assembly: GCA_900303285.1. Classification (NCBI taxonomy): domain Eukaryota; kingdom Metazoa; phylum Chordata; class Amphibia; order Anura; family Bufonidae; genus Rhinella; species Rhinella marina. The sequence goes on from ONZH01028275.1 coordinate 7,980, forward strand.
ACATTGACTTATTGTGCGTCAGAATCAGTATCAACAGGCGGGGTAATATATAGACGTGTTTATCGTGTTCACCTGCTGTGCCATTCATACTTAATCTGTTCTGTCTGACTTATTGTGCATCACATTTAGAGTCAACAGGCGGTCTAATATATAGGTGCATTTATCAACTGCTGTGCCATTCATACTTAATTACAATACTGATTCAGTTACTATACAATACAGCCAACAGACAGTTGTCTGGGCCCTCAAAAAGAATGGACAGTGGCAAAAATGTAGTTGTAGCCGGCACAAGTAGCAGCAGAAGAAGTGGTGATGGTGGAAGCAGTCACAACAAGCCAGAGCTGCCACTGCCATTCAGCGGTCGTGTTTTGACCAACAATCCAGCTGTACTGGAATGGTTTACTCGTTCTTCAACATCATCTCAAGTGATGTCAGACACACACAGCCAAGAATCGGTGGGTCCCTCTGACACTTAGTTGGCATTGCCCAGGAACAACCTCTGTGCCGTCATCTGTCCTGCAACTGCCTCTTTCTTTTGCTGCTCCTTCTGCTGTGGAAGTAATGAATGCTGCCGGCTCTGCTTTGCTTTTCAGCAAGGACCAGCTTAGTGAGGACAGTCAGCAGCCACATGCAGCACACACTTGGAGGAGAGGTGTGCTGCATCCTCCTTTAGGTGTGCAACTATCGATGATCACAGTAGGATGGGAGCAAGTGTTGCGAGTGGACATGGCCATGAGACTGGTGAGGGTGACATAAGTGACGACCAGACAGTAGTAGATGATGATCCAGCTGATCACATGTGGGAGTGGGGTGAAGAGGCGGCATCACCATCATCAGGTCATTTAGCCCCCAGATGCCGTGGTCAATTGTGACCAGGGCATCTGAGGCAGCTTTTGCATCAGTCACATGCCATTGCAGCTATCGTGTAATTGTAACAATCCTGGATATAAAGAATATGTGCACTAACATCAACTTGGCAGGGAAAGGGGAGATGGCTGGTAGAGACTAATTTGGTTGATGTCTTCAGTCTTTAACAACTCTAGGTGTGTGCAGGATCCGGCAGGCTGTTCCCCTGTACTAACACTGGCCCATATATGCTGCCAGAAGTCCATTCCGGCCCCATTCACTATAATGGGGATGGGACGGAGGTCTGGCCGCAGCATGGCAAACATGCCGAGAGGTGGCCGGACAAAAACTGCAGCATACCATTTGCTGAAGTGAGACAACTCCTTTAACTCCTTTAACAGGTAAAGAAAGGTCAAAACTGACACTGTCTCCCTTTCCATTGGAAAAATCTGAACTGAATTCAATACGGAAGATATAAAAATAGCTTCCAAAAACATTTCCTTCACCAAATATTGCAGCCTCTCTCCCAATTAATACTTTCACACAATGGAAGTCAATTTTCTAAAAACACACAAGTTAAAAGAGTGTGTTCAGACTTTTGCTACACTCTGTATATGAAGCCAGAAATCAAAAGTGGCTGAAAACAATACACTTAAACAAACTCACCCATAGATGACAGGAAAGGAATGCTAAGGGTCAGGGAATAAGAAGTAGTGTTGATCGAGCACTGTACTGGGTGCTCGGGTGCTCGGGTCGAACACTAGGTGATGCTCGAGTGCTCGACCAAGCACACGAGCACAATGGAAATCAATGGGAGAACCAGAGCACTAAACCAGGCACCCCCTGCTCTGAAGAGGGGAGGGTGTCTGGTTCATAGGGAAAGGTGAGAAAATGGTGGAAACACCACTGAAATGGTTTGGGAACAGCATGGGGAGGATGTCTGGACGCATCTTGGACTCCAAAGTCGCTGCTGTTAATGATGTTGTCCGAGTATTACGCCACTTGTACGGAATGACAAGAATACACCCAAAACCGAAGATAACATTTAGAGGAAATATTGTTAGGAAACATATACTTACTTGTACATAAAGCGCAAGTGCTGGCAAAAATTACAAGGAACAGGCACTCCGATACAGCCGGTATATCACATAAAGGAGGGCCTCTTTCACATTGTGGTACAATTGTTCATGTCGTGGGACTCATACACTCATAAAGCCTATGCACAAAGTGAAAGAGCTGTCATAAATTACAAGGAACAGGCATTCAAATACACCCTTTATTACACATAAAGGAGGGCATCAGACACACCCTTGAAAAATTAGGATTGATGGCCTGCTGCTGACCCTCTAAAACATTAGGGGTGAGGGTCTGCTGCTGAGCTGACCCTCTAAAACATTAGGGGCGAATGCCTGCTGCTCATCTGACAGTCTAAAACATTAGGGGCGAGTACCTGCTGCTGAGATGACCATCTAAAACATTAGGGGCGAGTGCCTGCTGCTGAGCTGACCGTCTAGAACATTAGGGGCGAGTGCCTGCTGCTGAGCTGACCGTCTAAAACATTAGGGGCGAGTGCCTGCTGCTCATCTGACTGTCTAAAACATTAGGGGCGAGTGCCTGCTGCTAAGCTGACCAACTAAAAATTTATGCGTTAGGGCCAGCTGCTGACCGTCTAAAAAATTATGGGTGAGGCCCTGCTGCTGAGCTGACCTTCTAAAAAATTATGAGTGAGGTCCTGCTGCTGAGCTAATCGTCTAAAAAATTATGGGTGAGGTCCTGCTGCTGAGCTGACCGTCTAAAAAATGATGGATGAGGTCCTGCTGCTGAACTGACCGCCTAAAAAATTATGGGTGAGGTCCTGCTGCTGAGCTGACCGTCTAAAAAATTATGGGTGAGGTCCTGCTGCTGAGCTGACCATCTAAAAATTTGGGTGAGGTCCTGCTGCTGAGCTGACCGTCTAAAAAATTACAGGTGAGGGCCTGCTGGTTACCGTCTTAAAAATTAGTGGTGAGGGCCTGCTGGTGACCGTCTTATTAATTAGTGGTGAGGGCCTGCTGGTGAGCGTCTTAATAATTAGCGGTGAGGGCCTGCTGGTGAACGTCGAGGGCAGCCTAATAAGCAGTTTCATATGATGGAGGATGAAGAGTAAGAAGACAAGAAGAGGAAGGGGTACATGGGAATACAGTGTATTTAATATACCCTAAAAGCCAGATTTAAAGTTCCTTCATGTTAAGCCGCTTTCCTCTGATGGGGTAGAGAAGTCAGGGGCATTCCAGGCCTTGTTCATTTTGATAAGCGTCAACCTGTCAGCATTTTCAGTTGACAGGCGGTTGCGTTTATCAGTTATTATGCCCTCAGCGGCACTAAATACCCGATCTGACAAAACGCTGGCAGCAGGGCAGGCCAGCACCTCCAAGGCGTAGAGCGCCAGTTCGTGCCACGTGTCCAGTTTTGACACCCAATAATTATAAGGCACAGAGGGATCGCTGAGGACGTTAACACGGTCAGCTAGGTACACCTTCACCATCTTCCAAAACTTTTCCCTCCTTGTGACACTAGGCCGCTCATCAGGGTGAGGGTGCTGGCAGGGTGTCATGAAATTGTCCCAGGCCTCGGAGAGTGTCGCCCTGCCTTTGTTGGAACTGCTGTGTGCTCCTCTCATCTACCCTCCACAGGTGGCCAAGGAACTACGTACTCTGCCGCCAGCGTTGTCAGCTGGAAATTTTTGGAGCAATTTTTCTACAAGGGCCTTCTGGTATTGCACCATTTTGCTAGTCCTCTCCACCAGAGAAATAAGAAGAGAAGTTCTCTTTGTTGCGGGGGTTGAGAAAGGTGAACAACCAGTAATCGGTGTTGGCTAAGATACGTATAATGCGAGGGTTACAGGAAAGGCAGCATAGCATGAAGTCAGCCATGTGTGCCAGAGTCCCAACAGACAAGGCTTCGCTCTCCTCACCAGGAGGATGACTCTCAATCTCCTCATCCTCTTCCTCCTCTTCGCCCCATCCATGCCGAAGAGATGGTGTAAACCTGCTATGGACACTCCCCTCTGTAGCGATGGCAACCGTCTCCTCCTCCTCCTCGTCCTCCTCCTCCAATTCGTGCTGAGAAGACGAACCGAGGGTGGTCTGGCTATCACCCTGTGTAGGGTCTTCTCCCATTTCCACCTCTTCCACATGCAAAGTGTCCACCTTTATTGTGAGCAGTAAGCTTTTTAGTAGACACAGAAGTGGGATGGTTACGCTGATAATTGCATTATCGCCGCTCACCATCTGTGAAGATTCATCAAAGTTGCGTAAAACCTCACAGAGGTTAGACATCATTGCCCACTCGTCTCTTGTGAAGAGCGGAAGCTGACTGGAAAGGCGCCAACCGTGTTGCAGCTCGTATTCCACTACTGCCCTCTGCTGCTCACAAAGCCTGCCCAACATGTGGAAGGTGGAGTTCCAGAGTTTGCTCAGGTTGCACAGCAGTCGGTGAGCTGGCAAGTGCAAGCGCTGCTCCAGCGTTGCCAGACCGGCTGAAGCTGTAGGTGACTTTTGGAAATGGGCACACAGGCGGCGCAGCTTCACCAGTAGGTCAGGCAAATTGGGGTAGGTTTTCAGAAACCGCTGAACCACTAAGTTGAAGAAGTTGGCCAGGCATGGTATGTGTGTGAGGTTGCCGAGCTCCAAAGCCGCCACCTACTTGCGGCAGTTCTCAGACACAACCATGCCTGGCTGTAGGTGGCGAGAGCCACAGCTCAGCCTGGTCCCTTATGCCCTGCCATAGCTCTGTGGTGGTGTGCTGTTTATCACCTAGGAAAATAAGTTTCAGCATGGCCTGTTGCCGCTTCCCGACTGCTGTGCTATACTGCTTCCAGCTACTTACTGAAGTCTGACTGGTGCTGCAAGATGCGAATTCTGCAGTGGAAGTGGAGGAGGAGGTGGAGGAAGAGAAGGAGGGTTTGCAGCCGCCACTGTAGGTGGTGGCAGAAATCCGGATGGAAGTAGGGCCCGCAATCCTTGGCATTGGTAGCATCTGTGCCATCCCAGGGTGCGACTCGCTCCCAGCCTCCACAACGTTCACCCAGTGTGCCGTCAGGGAAATGTAGCGTCCCTGGCCAGAAGCACTTCTCCATGTGTCAGTCGTTAAGTGGACCTTCCCAGAAACGGCGTTGGTCAAGGCACTGGTTATGTTTCGGGACACATGCTGGTGTAAGGCAGGAACGGCACACCTGGAAAATTGTGGCAGCTGGGGACTGCGTAACGAGGGACAGCCGCCGCCATCAGGCTGCGAAAAGCCTCAGTGTCCACCAGCCTAAATGGCAACATTTCCTGGGTCAGCAATTTTGTAAGTTGCGCGTTTAGTGCTATGGCCTGTGGGTGGGTGGCTGGGTATTTGCGCTTGCATTTAAATGCTTGGAGTAAAGACATTTGTACGCTGCGCTGGGACACTGAAGTGGACGTGCTCGCTGATGGAGCATCTTGGACAGCAGGTAACAGAGGGGAAGAGGAGGCAGTGGTGTGACCCACAGACACCGATCGTGGACCCAGGCGTTCGGCCCACCTATTAGGGTGCTTTGCTGACATGTGGCAGATCATGCTGGTGGTGGTCAAGTTTCTAGTGTTCATGCCTCTGCTCATTTTGGTACGGCCCAGGTTGCAAATTACAATTTGTTTATCGTCAGCACTTTCCTCAAAAAAGCGCCAGACTGCGAAACACCTACCCCTTGGCAAGGGAGATTGCCACAAGGGGCTTCTCCAGGGAACAGTTGCGGGCCTGGTTGGCATGGCCTATCTCCTCCCTTTTGCCAACCCACTGCCTCTTCCAGCCTTTTGTGGTGCTGTGGATCCCTCCCTCTCTGTACTGCTGTCCTCTCTCGTCTTGCCACCTTCCCAGGTTGGATCAGCGATTTCATCGTCCACCACCTCCTCTTCCACTTCCTCACTCTGGTCCTCCTTCTCACATGGTGACCTAACAAGAACCTGACTTAACTGCGTCTTATCCTCATCATCAATCTCTTGAGACACTAATTGCCCTTGACTTATTGGCAACTGTGTCTCATCATCATCATGCACCTCATCAGACACTAATTGCCATTCCCCACCATCATCTTCTTCAGACTGTGGATGCTCATGAGTTTGGGAATCAGGGCACAACATCTCCTCATGTCCCTCTTCAAGCGGGCTTGGCGAGAGGCCCAAATCAAGGAACAGCAATGAAAAAAGCTCCTCAGAATATCCGAGTGTGGGATCAATTGTTTGCCCAGACTCTGCATGGTGGGAAGAAGGAGGATCAGGGTGAGGATTTTGTTGACCAGGCTCTTGGCTACTGAGACTGGACTTTGTGGAAGAGAGGGTGGTGCTTAACCGACTGGAAGCATTATCTGTTGCAATCCAACCGACTACCGGGTCGCACTGGTGTGGCGTCAAGAGTGGTGTCTTGCACCGCCCTGCAAACTGTGACATGCAGCTAGGAATTTTGGATGACTTTGTTTCTTGTGCTCTGCCAGCAGGCACAGTTTCACCGCGCCCAGAGCCATGGCCTCTTCGTGCACCATAAGCAGCACGCCCACTTCCCCATCCCTTACTGCTCGCCTTGCGCATATTAAATGGTATATATGCAATTTTGTCACAAGTACAGTAGCACAGACTTTTTTTTAAGTGTATGAGCAGAAAAATTACATCGAATTTCAGAAATATTTAGGATACACAAACGTGCAACAGCACACGCAGCGCAGGTACTGTCGCTGTCACCAACAGCAGGAAAAATTTCACTGAATGTCAGAAATATTTAGGATACACAAACATTAAACAGCAGACGCAACACAGGTACTGTTGCTGTCACCAACAGCAGGAAAAATTTCACCTAATGTCAGAAATATTTAGGATACAAAACAGTAGACGCAACACAGGTAATGTCTCCTTGATGTATCCCTCCTTGCGCAAACGTTATACAGCAGACGCAGCGCTAGTAATGTCGCTTGATTAGCGGCAGAAAAAAATACACTGGATTTCAAGTATTTAGGCAACAGAAACGTTATAATGCACACGCAACACAGGTAATGTTGCCTTGACTAGAGGCAGAAAAAATGACACCGGATGTCAGGTATATAGGATACAGAAACGTTATAATGCACACGCTGTGCAGGTGGTGTTTAGGTCAGGCAAACTTGAGCTACTTTTGCCCCCCCATGAAAAAAAATATTGCAGCCAAGTATAACAATAGTCCTTAAAAGGACTTTTGGGTCTTTTAAACAGAACAACTAGCCCTGCATAGACAAATCCTATCCCTACACTGTCTATCCCTCCTTGCGCAAACGTTATACAGCAGACGCAGCGCAGGTAATGTCGCCTTGATTAGCTACAGAAAAAATGACACCAGATGTCGGGTATATAAGATACAGAAACGTTATAATGCACACGCAACAGAGGTAATGTCGCCTTGATTAGTGGCAGAAAAAATGACACCGGATGTCAGGTATATAGGACACAGAAACGTTATAATGCACACACTGCGCAGGTGGTGTTTAGGTCAGGCAACCTTGTGCAATTTTTGCCCCCCCCCAAAAAAAAAATATATATATATTTCAGCCAGATATAATAGCCCTTAAAAGGGCTTTTGGGTCTTTTCAACAGAAAAAACTAGCCCTGCCTAGCCAATTTCTATCCCTACACTATCTGTTGCTACTTGCAGCAGCTCTCCCTGTCTAAGACTGAGCCGGGTCACATGTCACCGGATGACGCATTCCCGCCAGCCAATCATTGTAATGCCAGTAGCCAATATGTCTACGGCATTACAGTGAATGCCAGTACCTCCCCACACGCTGATTGGCTGCTTAGCAGCCAAGAAACGTGTGAGGAGGGGACTCAAGCATGGTCCCGAGCACCGCCATGCTCGGCTGCATATCGTATTCGGCCGAGCATGCTCGCTCATCACTAATAAGGAGATGATCCAGCAGATCATCCACTTCAGGTCACGAAAGAAGGATATGATGGCAGAAGTATGGCCTACGGCTAGATAATAAATACAAGGACAATGAACACAAATGGAGCAATACAGATAGGACCTTATCTGAATTCAAGTCAGCAAACCAGGCAGGACAATACAGCAAACAAATACAAAACACAGTAAAAAAAAAGCCTGTGGAACTACTGTATACATATCCTAGAACACAGAGCAAAGTACAAACTAGCTGGAAGGGAATGGACCTACCAGCACTATATGAGACAATCAGAATGGACCAAGGCCTGAATATATAAAGGTTAGATCTGCAACTCCACCCTATTTAATCACTCAATGATAAGCTATAACCAAATCCAGATTCAAACAAAATGAGTAACTAGAAGAACCTGAAGCAACAGGGAGACCCGGCTTGCTAGTTAAACAATAAAGGCACATTTACACGTGCCGAGCAGCCAAGGATTGTCGGAAAGGAAGCATGCTTCTCGACAATTGGCTACTCTTTCAGTGGAGGAGGCCGCTGCATTTATATGCAACAATCATCTCCACAATATGAGGACAAGTGATCGCTCGCATACAGTTATATTGTTTCTGGGCAGCAGATCTCTTTTTAGACAGCACAATCTGCTGCCCAGAAATAAAAATTTATGTGCCTACACAAATGACAGGATAACCAGATGAACAAGCATTTTGGCTGCTCATTTAACAAATTGTCGGGATCAAACGTTCTCAGGAACGTTAGTTCCCGATAATCTGCTTGAATATTTGGGCGTCTAAGTCCATCTAAGTAAAAAACATTAATATTGGAAGGTTTTTTCTGTATTATACTACAGTACACAATGTAGGTTGAAAAAATGCTTTCCATTTTAATAAAGTATATTTCAATACTGATATTAAAAATAAATACCTCTTAAAAGTTATATTTGATGTCGGCTCTTCAATTGTTGTAGTAATTGCACAACACTTACTAATTCTTCTTACATGGTGCATGGGTACTCTGCCTACCCAGGCTGTTCCCCTTGATGTGCTTATTATTGTGAAGTGCAAGATGCATTTATAGAACTACAGTATGCACTTAAAAATATACAAGAGAGTATGTGTTCAAAGTGATGCTATGATCATAGACAAATATACCAGACACATTAGGCATTTGGTTTAGATATTATACAAAGTGCTTGAAATTTTCAGGCCACTCTTTGTCTGAAGATGGAGCAAATAATCTCAGACATAAATAAACAACTCTTTGAAATTTTCCTAAAAGCAAAATGACATTTTAACAATTTCAGGCAATTTTTCTAAAATCTTTCTAAGGGCCTGCTCGTACTTCTGGGTAGAGTACATACATGCATTTTGTATTTTATTTTAAAACTAGTAAAACAATAAAACAACAAATTTGCCATATACAGGATAAACTTTGAGGATGCCCAATCATATTGATAACATATATGCCATATACAGGATACACAATATAGATTGTCAATCTTTTCAACAAATGTACCATACACTGGTTAAACATACGGTAGTTTATGTCCAATCATTTTATTAGAAACTGTACAATTATACAGGAACACTGTGGATGCCCAATTATATTGATAACATATATACCATTTACAAGAGGAACATTGAGGTGCCCAATAATCTTACAAGTAACTTTAATATATGCAGGATAAGCACATTCACAATCATCTTACCAACAAATACACCATATACAGGATGCAAATTCTAATCAGATTACTAGTTTGTCATGTTTGTAAATCCTTTAAATTTCTGTATTTAAGTATGAGTGGCTCCTAAGGGTCATTGTACATTGGCAGATTTACTACCTGTGCTTGTTAAATGCCATTTGCATGTAGCAATAATAGATTCTATGTAAATTTTAGATAGGCACTCACTCTTACTGGGTTTGTTGCAGATCACTCATTTAATTAGTTAAACCAGTAAGTAAGTGACAAACAGAACAACCCCCCCTATACTAACCAACTCCCATAGCTCCATTTGAGAGACATTGAGTAGGAGATATAACGGTACGGTATACTCACATTAGCAAGAGACTGAAACACTGTGACGAACCCGGAAGCTCTAAAGTGGATTTTTTAAATATACAGTGACTTTTATATAAATGCAAGATACCATGAATTTTATTTTATTTTATTTTATTTTGATTTAATGAATTTTATTTAGAGCAATAACATTTATTAGATCCGGATCAATTCAAGTTTTTTTTTTTTTTGTTTTTTTCCCCGTGTGTATATTTGGTGTGGGGATTTTATATATCATGTTTTAAGTTTTATATGGTTTACTAATTAATGAGTGATCTGCAACAAACCCAGTAAGAGTGAGTGCCTATCTAAAATTTACATAGAATCTATATATTTTTTGGGCATGTGGGAAGCCTAGGATAGAGCACCCCTTTTTCCGGTGTTTGATATTTGTGAGCTACCAGATATTATATTTACGTTTGTAATATCCCCTTTTTTCCCACACTGGTAAGCTCCGATTATCGAACATGGACATCTGGAGTTGTTTGGAAGATAAATTTAGAAATGGTAGATAATTATGTATTTGATGAAAAAGACGGTATATAACACAAATTGTCACCATCAAGATCCACCACAGAAACATTCAGAACACTAGAAACCCTACTACATAGACAGCTGAGACAAAAGTGGGAAGTAAGGTCATTAAACCAGTATTTAACAATGATGGAATGATACCAAAGGGACTACTCCTGATCAAACATCCGGCACAAGATTTGCGGGATGATTCTTTTGATGAGGAGTGGTACTCATTTTTGAAAACACAATCGGTTACATTAATTAAGATGATTATCAAAAAAAGGACACAGATTTGTGATCAATTATCAGAAGAAATCAAAACATTGAAGGAGACAATAGAGGGCCTTAAAAAAGATGAGGAATATCAGAATTGGCAAAGAGACTGAAACACTGTGACGAACCCGGAAGCTCTAAAGTGGATTTTTTAAATATACAGTGACTTTTATATAAATGCAAGATACCATGAATTTTATTTTATTTTATTTTATTTTGATTTAATGAATTTTATTTAGAGCAATAACATTTATTAGATCCGGATCAATTCAAGTTTTTTTTTTTTTTGTTTTTTTCCCGTGTGTATATTTGGTGTGGGGATTTTATATATCATGTTTTAGGTTTTATATGGTTTAACTAATTAAATGAGTGATCTGCAACAAACCCAGTAAGAGTGAGTGCCTATCTAAAATTTACATAGAATCTATATATTTTTTGGGCATGTGGGAAGCCTAGGATAGAGCACCCCTTTTTCCGGTGTTTGATATTTGTGAGCTACCAGATATTATATTTACGTTTGTAATATCCCCTTTTTTCCCACACTGGTAAGCTCCGATATCGAACATGGACATCTGGAGTTGTTTGGAAGATAAATTTAGAATGGTAGATAATTATGTATTTGATGAAAAAGACGGTATAACACAATTGTCACCATCAAGATCCACCACAGAAACATTCAGAACACTAGAAACCCTACTACATAGACAGCTGAGACAAAAGTGGGAAGTAAGGTCATTAAACCAGTATTTAACAATGATGGAATGATACCAAAGGGACTACTCCTGATCAAACATCCGGCACAAGATTTGCGGGATGATTCTTTTGATGAGGAGTGGTACTCATTTTTGAAAACACAATCGGTTACATTAATTAAGATGATTATCAAAAAAAGGACACAGATTTGTGATCAATTATCAGAAGAAATCAAAACATTGAAGGAGACAATAGAGGGCCTTAAAAAAGATGAGGAATATCAGAATTGGCAAATACGTATATGTAAAAGTTTGAATGAATTAGAGAAGGAAATAATGTACAAGAAAACAAAAAAATTAGCACATAAAAAAGATAACACATCACATGAAAGGGAGATATATCACACAGAACACCGAGGAACAGGAAATCAAAGACAGCAGGAAACTATAGGTGATGGGAATAGTCACAGTAATCAGTTAAGTAGAAATAAGAGAAGGAATGAGAACACAAATGAGAAATATAGCGTACCAGTAAACAATAGGTTTGAACAGTTAATGGGAGAGTCTTTTTTAGACAAAACTCCACCACATTACAGGACACGAAGTCAACATCAACATTATGCACCAGTAGAAGAGGATCAACAAAGAAAAACACGGGAACACGGATACAATTTACGTTACAGGGAGAGAAGTATGGTGAGGTATGGAGAGAGGGATCAATACAGATCACAGAAACCAATGAGAAAGGAATTGAGGAGTTACCAACCACACTTTCAGCCAAAGGACAGTTGGGAAAGAAGAGAAAGACCCGTAGAGGCCAGGGGGAGAGAAACAGAAGGCAATCACAAAAAAACGAGGAAGAGATAAAGAAAGTGGATACAATAGTGAATTTGAGTAAATATACATTGACGGAACCACAGAAAAGTTTATTGAATAAGGGTTTGAAGTTTGCTCCATCAACACCCCTTAATAAGTTTGATGTGTATGTGGGGATAGAAAAATTCATGAGGAAGTTATGTTTAAAGAAATATTTTTTGAAAAAACCATGTGAAAAAGAAGTAAATAGAACCCACTAAATATCAACACTCTAGTTTAAAGCAAAAGTCCAAATTTTTTCCAAGATAATTGATGGGACAAGAACTAACAGCGTTCAGAAAAAATGTTGAATTGGAGGTGAGAAAAATAAAATGCTGGAATTAAAACTTAACATTTAATAAATCACTAAAAAAGTGAAAATTCAAACACATATAACAAATGTACATCCAGTACATGAACACAGATGCGCTGACAAGTCAGCAACTCTCACAAATCTCGTATAGAAGTGCAACAGCAGGGGAGAAAGTGCGATAAATGATAATACTGGGGGCTGGAGGGGAATAGGTAGGGCATAGGACATAACCCTATTGATGACCTGTAATAATCCCTTACCCAGGGGCGTCTCCTGATGATGGTGACCCCCTGGTCCCGTGCCTAGACTCTCTCACCCTGAATTCTCCCTATTAGGTGATGGTAATATAGAACCCGACGCGTTTCCCCTCAAAACAGGTTCATCAGGGGTTAAATAACTTACAGCCGATGCTCATAGGAAGAAAGTAATAATATGGAAATATAATACATAGAATTGACAGCCTGCCAAAATGCACATATGGCGAGAGGATATATCGCCCGAAACTATTGGGCAGACAATGATGCAATACCCACAATAGTTACCACGCATCAATCAAATAAGATCGCTTCTGCCCAGATAAGGGGTGAAGGATACATTGATCATAACTTGTTGGTCAGAAGACCTCTTACGTGACCACGTCGCCCGGCCTGAAAGGTAGTCAGGTGGATAAGCGTAAGTCCGAGAACAGTGATGGAAGGGCGGCTGTTAAGTTTTAATTCCAGCATTTCTGTGACTCAGCTTAATTTTTGGCTGGTATTCTCATTTGATTATCCTATGTACTGTGAGATGCTACTGAGAAAAATAAAACCCTTAAAAAATAGGTATAACAACTTAACATATACAGAAAGGGGAGCGTTAAAACAACTGGAAAAATTAGAGGAAATAACAATCCGCCCTGCGGATAAAGGGGGGGCGATAGTGATTCAAGACACAAACCTTTATATTGAAGAATGTAAAAAACAGCTGGGTGACACAAATGTGTATGTAAAATTAGAAAAAGATCCAACGGAGAAGTATTACAATACTCTGAAGGATTTGTGTAGAAAAGGTTTAGATTGTGGTATTTTGTACGAACGGGAATATAATTATATAATAGGAACCGAGCAGAGGTTACCTCTATTCTACACAATCCCAAAAATACATAAAAATCCTATACAACCACCAGGGCGCCCCATAATATCGGGGATTGGGTCTATAACCTCAAACCTTTCCCAGTATTTGGATCACCTGCTGCAACCGGTAGTGAAGGAGATACCCTCATATATAAAAGATTCAACACAGGTCATAGATATGATTGAGAATCTGGAATACAAACCAGAATGGATATTGGGTACGTTAGATGTTACATCGCTATATACTATTATTAATCATGAGCAGGGTATAGAAGCATTGGGAGAAATGTTGATTCGGAATCAAAATTTGTTAGAGGAACAGATAGAATTTATATTAAAGGGAGTCCAGTACATCTTAAATCATAATTATTTTTATTTTGATGGGGATTTTTATTTGCAGAAAAAAGGCACCGCCATGGGTACCAGATTCGCCCCCAGCTATGCCAATTTATTTATGGCTAAATGGGAGTTGGATACCATAACACCAAAGCTAGGGGGCGGTCTGGTATCCTGGCGGCGCTATATAGATGATATTCTTTTCATTTGGGATGGCAAAGAAGAAGACCTAAATGTATTTATAACATCTTTAAATATCAATGACAAAGGGTTACATTTTACACCTAACATTAACAAAACTAGAGTAGAGTTTTTGGATCTTGTAATCCATATTAGGGATGGAAGACTAATGTGCAGTACCTATCAAAAGGATGTGGCAAAAAATAGCCACATCCTTTATTCTAGCTGCCATCTGCCCAGATGGCTGCTAAACATCCCTACGAATCATTTTCGTAGAATCAAAAGGAACTGCACATTAGACTCCGAATTCCAAAAGGAAGCTATAAAAATGAAAGAAGATTTTTTAAACAAGGAGTATCCTACAAATTTGGTAGAAAAATCCTTAGAACGAGTCATCAATATGGATAAGACAACATTTTTTGACTCTGAAAAGATTAAAGTAAAAGAGAAACAAGAAGGAAATGTGAGATTAATACTTCCATTCAGTGCCCAATACAGAATTCTAGAAAAAATAATAGATAAATATTGGCACCTGCTACTAAATGATAAGTTAGTGGGTGAAATGCTACCGAAAAAACCTAGTATTACCTATACAAAAAACCCCTCTATTAGTTTAAAAGTGGCTCCTACAACACGACAGTTAAATAAAAAAGGTATTAGGAAAGGATGGATCAACTTGAAAGGATTTTATAAGTGTGGAAAGTGTGGGAACTGTAGACTTACACAAAATAGCAAAAAAACTACCACAGTACAATCTACCACAAATGATTTTAGCTGGGATATTAAAGAATTTCTCACTTGTAGTACAACTGGAGTTATATACCTGGTTCAGTGTCCGTGTGGGAAACAATACATCGGACGGACCAAGAGGAGTCTAAAAGAAAGAATAAATGAGCACATTAATAACATACGTAAGGGGTATGAGAAACACACACTCTCCAAACATTATAGGGACCACCATAATAAAGATCCTCGGGGGATAATGTTTGTAGCTCTGGAGAGAGTTAAGCCCCACTGGAGAGGTGGAGATTATATCATGCGTATGTCACGAGCTGAATCTAGGAAAATCTATGAATTTGGTACATTGGTACCTCAAGGTTTGAATGCTGATTTAGAGATATTTGGATTTATTTAAGATTCTAGGGGGGCGGCTGGTGGTGATGGAACATCAGAGTTGGGCTGTATTGGTTACCAGCGCCCTGATCTTCCCTCCCCGCCATCCCCTCCCCCACGTAATATCTTCACTAAGTTGTACTATATTAGGATTATTATACTTGATATTAGTTTTCATATCCATTACATCCATACTGTCTTATCATTCTAGTAATATTACACTTGATATGTTATGAGTTATGTACATTGAATCACATATGTCCATTAATTATCAAAATGACATGAGTTAGAGGGATCTAATATTAATGGAGCATAATACAAAGCAATAAGGAATATATAGAAGAAAAACGCATGGATATCAGAAAAAACGCAATATGGCGTAAAAAAACGCAAGTAAAACGCATGATATAATTTTTATGTCTTTTTGATATTTTTAGGGACTTAGGTTTGAAATATATGCTAAAATATGATGTAGAAATGGTATGAGATGCTTCTGAACACCAAACAATGATGAATAGTAGATCGAGTAAAAAAGTCCTCTTCAGTAAAGGAACAATCCAGTCCTTACATTTGTATCAACCTGAAACAGTATATAAAGAACAGGTGAAAGGTGAATTAGTATGGCTACTGAGGAAGGTACAAGAAGTACCGAAACGCGTCTAGCCACTGGAGTTTACTAATTCACCTTTAAGAAGCTTCTTGTGAAAAGCAGTAAGGATCGATCTTCTTTTAAAAGCCTTAAAAAGATCCCGGGACGGGAGAATTCAAGCCGGAACTAATATCAGCCGGAACTAAAAAGCAGAGGCGACTACAGCAGCGGAAGACCTCCTACAAGCGGGATCCCGCTAGCGCTATCTCCAACGAGGACGCCGCAGTGATATGGAGTTAGAATAATATCGGGAGCAGTAACGTGAAGGGGAGAGGGTAAGTGACAAACAGAAACCCCCCCTATACTAACCAACTCCCATAGCTCCATTTGAGAGACATTGAGTAGGAGATATACCGGTACGGTATACTCACATTAGCAAGAGACTGAAACACTGTGACGAACCCGGAAGCTCTAAAGTGGATTTTTTAAATATACAGTGACTTTTATATAAATGCAAGATACCATGAATTTTATTTTATTTTATTTTATTTTGATTTAATGAATTTTATTTAGAGCAATAACATTTATTAGATCCGGATCAATTCAATTTTTTTTTTTTCCCGTGTGTATATTTGGTGTGGGGATTTTATATATCATGTTTTAGGTTTTATATGGTTTAACTAATTAAATGAGTGATCTGCAACAAACCCAGTAAGAGTGAGTGCCTATCTAAAATTTACATAGAATCTATATATTTTTTGGGCATGTGGGAAGCCTAGGATAGAGCACCCCTTTTTCCGGTGTTTGATATTTGTGAGCTACCAGATATTATATTTATGTAGCAATAATAGTTAGTATGGGGACAACCAAAGGTTTATACAATTGTTTGTCCCGATACAGTGGTTATTTATTAGCAGCATTTTACATGTTTACACAGGGGCGATGCGCTGACGACAATAACGCATTTAATAGTAGATCAAAGATGAGATCATATTGAGTGATCAGGAGAACATTTACATGCGACAGTGATTGGGTGAATAAAATGTTCATAGGAATGTTGGTTCCCAATTATCGGCCCATATAATATGCCCTTTAGGATTTCCTCATATTAGAGTCACAGCCTCTGTTTATAAAGGATCTACACTCACCGGCCACTTTATTAGGTACACCTGTCCAACTGCTCGTTAACACTTAATTTCTAATCAGCCAATCACATGGCGGCAACTCGGTGCATTTAGGCATGTAGACATGGTCAAGACAATCTCCTGCAGTTCAAACCGAGCATCAGTATGGGGAAGAAAGGTGATTTGAGTGCCTTTGAACGTGGCATGGTTGTTGGTGCCAGAAGGGCTGGTCTGAGTATTTCAGAAACTGCTGATCTACTGGGATTTTCACGCACAACCATCTCTAGGGTTTACAGAGAATGGTCCGAAAAGAAAAAACATCCAGTGAGCGGCAGTTCTGTGGGCGGAAATGCCTTGTTGATGCCAGAGGTCAGAGGAGAATGGGCAGACTGGTTCGAGCTGATAGAAAGGCAACAGTGACTCAAATTGCCACCCGTTACAACCAAGGTAGGCAGAAGAGCATCTCTGAACGCACAGTACGTCGAACTTTGAGGCAGATGGGCTACAGCAGCAGAAGACCACACCGGGTGCCACTTCCTTTCAGCTAAGAACAGGAAACTGAGGCTACAATTTGCACAAGCTCATCGAAATTGGACAGTAGAAGATTGGAAAAACGTTGCCTGGTCTGATGAGTCTCGATTTCTGCTGCGACATTCGGATGGTAGGGTCAGAATTTGGCGTCAACAACATGAAAGCATGGATCCATCCTGCCTTGTATCAACGGTTCAAGCTGGTGGTGGTGGTGTCATGGTGTGGGGAATATTTTCTTGGCACTCTTTGGGCCCCTTGGTACCAATTGAGCATCGTTGCAACGCCACAGCCTACCTGAGTATTGTTGCTGACCATGTCCATTCCCTTTATGACCCACAATGTACCCAACATCTGATGGCTACTTTCAGCAGGATAATGCGCCATGTCATAAAGCTGGAATCATCTCAGACTGGTTTCTTGAACATGACAATGAGTTCACTGTACTCCAATGGCCTCCACAGTCACCAGATCTCAATCCAATAGAGCATCTTTGGGATGTGGTGGAACGGGAGATTCGCATCATGGATGTGCAGCCGACAAATCTGCGGCAACTGTGTGATGCCATCATGTCAATATGGACCAAAATCTCTGAGGAATGCTTTCCAGCACCTTGTTGAATCTATGCCACGAAGAATTGAGGCAGTTCTGAAGGCAAAAGGGGGTCCAACCCGTTACTAGCATGGTGTACCTAATAAAGTGGCCGGTGAGTGTATGTCATCTATACCTACACCATTTTCATTTCTGATTCCCCCTATAATCAAGTGATTATGAGTCATTTTTATTTTTAAGCATATGTGACATCTAATGGAGCTTAGAGATTATAAGATATAAGAGATATGTTTATAAGGAGATGGAGACCACCTAATAATGAAATATACAACCCTAGCACAATTGTGTTCACCAACTAACTAAATTTAACACTTATAATGAGGTCCATCAGGTTCCGTTCCGTTTGAGGTTCCAGTATTTTTGATCAGAAAGAATAGCAATGCAGACTGCACTATTCTTGCCATCAAAACTACCTGAATCCTTGATGAAAACCTAAAAAAACGCCAAAGTGAACCTATTCCGTTCAATGGATGCTTAGCTATACAGTGACACTTGGTTGTGCGATGGGTGCCGTGACTAAGGCCCTTGCCTAAGACATCAGAATTGCAAAAAATCCAGTAGTGTTACACAGCGCTGACCTACACAGGGTGTCATGGCCAAGATCTCTGGTAATTAAAACGTGACTTTTAATGGTTCAAGGATAAAATAAAGGTTAGATATACAATCTAAAATTGTGCGCACACCAAAACAAACCATGCAACAAACCAGACACAGCACTACAAATTGCATAAAACAAAGACAAAAATCTCCCATATGGAGTATATATATCAGCCCACAAACTGATTAATGGAATCACAAATATATCCAGTATTATAATTGAACAATCTTACCGGTATGAAGAAGTCGAATTAAGTTCTCATGTTGCGAGATCTATGAGCGATACAAACTTGCAGTACATGCAAAGACCCTATTAGGTGGGAGAATAATGTACTTGTTCCTGCGTGTTTTGTCAATTACTGACTCATGAGGTGATGGAGTTTGATTTCTGTGTATTCCCAACCTAAATACCATGTTCACTTTATTCTGCAATTCAGTAAGATTACGGCAACACCCAATTTACATAGTTTTTTTATGTTTTATGACATATTTTATTAAATGTATAATTACTCTTTTATGTCCCATTTTAACATGTACTGCAGTGTATTATACCTGTCAGCATAATACTTTAGAGTATTCTATTAGGCCCTGCCTCTGACAGGAGTACTAAGATGGCAGACTTGGGGGCATTGTTAGGCCCCTGTCAGCCAAAACTATCTATACTTGCTATCACTACACCAGTACGGCCAATGTGAAGACAAAGGCAGTGCTCTCCCACCACTTCCACCACTTCCACTTCCACAACAGTTGCCACAGTTAGCAGGCATTAAACATCTGGGATAAGAGTTATCTCTGATCCCAGCTGTTACAGCAGGAGCCCATCTTACTCCAACCACTTGCTGATGTAAGGCAGTATTAGGTTTGGTGGATAGGTTGAACCTAACATCATCTTCCGTCAGCTCGAAGTTGGCGTAATTTTCTGAATGCTAGTATCTTTATCAGGCCATATGGATGCATGTGCATGATACATGTGTTATATGTAGATATGTTTATATCTTGTTAGGGTCAGTGCACTGTACACCTGTGTAGGACATCTAGGGCAAAAATGTGGGTCTATATTGCACCACAATATTTCACCCCTAATTCCTCCATGGTCTGTGATCCTGTGTAGTTGTGTATTTGTTTATATGACAATGACAAACATTTGTGATGCACTTTTCTTGCAGGGGCTCAAAGTGCAGGAATAGTTGTGTAACTGGGGTGACTCCCTGGGAAATCAGTAGCTGCCATACAGTGGTGCTCAACTAACAACACACACTAAGGTAAATTTTGTAGGAGGTGTGGAGGAAACCGAGTACCGCAGAAGAAACCCATGCAAACATGAGGAGAATGTACAAAATACATGCAGATGTTGTCCCTGATCAGATTTGAACTCAGGACCGCAGTGCTAAACACTGACCTACCATGCTGCCCTTTATTTTTTATATTCCACAGATTTTTAGTGATTTCGTTATATGAAGTTGTGGAACTGTTCTTATACAATACAATCTTTTTTGCTTCAGTGACAAAATTTATTCTGGCACCAATTGAAAGCAGTCCTGTAGAATGTAGTAGTGCACAATCTAGATGGAGGCAGTCAGTAGCCATAACATAACCTTGCCCAAAGTGATATAAATATGCAGGTGCTAAAATGCTGTGCACTCACTGCATAAGCAAATACAAAGATGCCTACAGAGTGTCTATATTTATAGGTTTTGCCCTACTGTGGTGATGTCCCAGTGGTGAATGTATTAATGGCTTCTGCTCTTGTGATGCTGTCACCCACCATAGTGTATTTATAGGATGAGTTGTTATTAGTATAATTTTATTATATGTGTGTAGTTTTCTTCTTTTCACTGTGATGTCACAGTAGTGGTGTATGTATGTGCATACAGTATATAGACTCACAAATATATAGAGTCTATGCTGTTCTGATGTCATAATGTATAGGCTATGTATTATGATGCAGTCACAATAATGTATATATGTAATTAGCCGACTGCCATGCCAGATTTTTCTGCGTATATTTACAATCAGTTTAATATTCGGTTTACTTATTGCTTCCACCCAACTGAGATTTCTATTTTGAATTTAATGTTAAAGGGGTTGTACACTCTATTCAAACACACTGTACTTGCACTAAACATTCAACAGATGGCAGGTGTAGTGTATTTGAATGGAGGAGACATCACATGGAGGCTGCTGATTGGATTTGCCTCCATAAGTGACCATCTTATGGACAGGGCCTTTGTGTCGACAGCACAAAAGACTTTTTAAAAACGGGGGCATACCTTATAAAATATAGAAAATGGTGCATAAGTTCAACAAAGGCTATATTAGTAAGTGCCATATAATCATCTCACATACACACTGGTCAAGAGTAACCAGAAAGTGGCCAACCCCTTTAAGGAGAGAAATAGGTGGCATCAACAATATCACACAAAGAAAATCCACTGTCGGTATTAGAGAGAGGCTGACCGAATAGAAGATAAGTTAAAAATGAGGAGATATCACAATTGGATTCTAACTCGAGATAGACAGGTCATCGGAAACAAAGATTTGTTTTATTAAATGCTAATAATGCACCTAGAGGGCAACCTACTTAAATTTTACAGTACAGCAATCAGCTCAGTCAAATAAAAGGCAGTTTTAACATATCTTCCAATTGACAGCAGCATATTGTGTGGCATTATTTAGGTTGGCTGTTGTGTAGTCCACAGACGACCACCGTCACTAAGACTATCACTTTCTCCTAACTCAGGGATCAGCAACCTTCGGCACTCCAGTTGTGGTGAAATTACAACTCCCAACATGCTCCATTCACTTTTATAGGAGTTCTGAAAAAAGCCAGGCATATCAGTATGCTGGGAGTTGTAGTTTTACCACAGCTGGAGTGCCAGAGGTTTCTGACCCTTGTCCTACCTTATATATTTCCCACAGCAACAAAGAATTGGACAGTGAATGGATCAGATGCATCGTTTTTCTTCAAGTGTGCTTCACATCGCACCCATACTTTTCAAATTAAAAACTACAATAATTTTAATAGTATGTTATTTACATGATTGTAGGCATACGATGTAGCAAATATTACATAGGATGCACTTGAAGACTATTAAAAACACAAATGTTGCTACATTTAAATAACATCACTAATCCATACAGAACCAATATCGCCAATATTTCACTTCATTTTATAGAAACACACAATAAATCCACTAGGTAGTCCTGAGTGACTAGAAACTTCCAAAGTGGTATTCAATCCGAAGTTTAAGAAAAATTTGCCACAAATCTGAATGTCCTTGCACTGATATGCGACGTTTACACCCGTTTGAACTCCACACTTCATATGTTAGTCCGCCTGTATAAGCAGAGGAAGGCTGTAAATGATTTCTTAATGCAGCAGACGGACAGGTCTACTCCCTGGTGTAATTTCCACATTACCCAGTCATGCATGACACACTCCATTTGCTCAGGCCCTTTGAGGAGGCCACTTTTTTTTCATTCGGCAGAACTAAAGGGTGAATTATGTTACTTCACTCCTTCACGTCCTGGAGGGAAAGCTGAGAAATCCGATTGGCAAGGGGACAGAAGACGTGGCGCCTACATCTCATGGCCATCTGAGCCCTGAGGAGAATGAATTACCAGAGGAAGAGAATAAGGAGGAAGACATAAACACCCAGGAATTTTAAAACTAGGTGGTTTATCTGTCCAAGTGACAGGAGAGGAGCAAAAGGAGCTTGAGGGAGACGATGAAGACAATGTAGATGACTCCTGACCGACCGTTGCAGTATAGTATACAGTCAAAATGGAGGCAGGGAGGCCCTCTGAGTCCCTTGCACAAATGGCCACATGCGTGCTGTCACGGTTATGTAGTGACAGCAGCATTGTCAGGATTCAGCAGAGGGATAAATTACTGGCTATCCACATTGTCGGACCCTCTGTCGGACCAATCCTAAATGGGGGCATTAGACCTTCTGAGAGGGATGTAAAAGTGAACTACGTGCTGTGTAGTCGATTGGTTGCTGTCAATGAGCATCATCGCCTGTTCTTAGGAAGGTCTGACTGGGGGAACCCTATGAGCTCACATTCCACTGCCATGATTGCTGGTGGTGTAGCAGCCCCAGCTCCATGTGCAGCAAATTCAGTGTGGAGTCTCTGATGAGAACTTTTTTTAGCTGCCTACTGAAGAAACCACTCAGCAGCAGCAGAACATGCAGCAGAACCTCAACCAGCAGGTGGTGGCATACTTGGACTGTACTCTGTCCCCCTTGACTGGGCATGCCAAGTTAAAGTGTGGCTACAACTGTCTGAGTTTGCCATGTGCATGCTTTCCTGCACGGCCAGGAGTGTGGCATCAGAATGGGTGCTCAGTGTGGAGGTGGTGCATAGTTATCCCTAAGAGAACTCACCTTTCCTCCCAAATGTTGAGAGACTAAGCTTCATAAAGATGAATCAGATGCAGAATGTTTTCAGACGTTAATGGCCAAAACTGTTTCAAATTGAGCATAAGGCCTCTTTCACATGGTCACTATTTTGCATTAAAAGCAGGAGTTGGTTCAAAACACATTTTATCTGTGCTTTGGACCCACTCCTTTTTTTGTGGCTTACAAATACCGATGCTGAGAAATGCTGACCAAATACTGACCATGAGAAGGAGGATGCTCAAAATACAGGATCTGTTTTTTTAACCTGTTCTTCTGAAGGTTCAGAAGAGGGTAAAAATAAACAGTCATGTGAACACAGCCTTATTGCAATGCTGCTGCCACCCTCCCTACTCTGTCATGGGGCCACTATTGTCACTGTACTGTTGTCACTGTCAGTGCTGCTGCCCCACCCTCTTCCCACTCTGTCATATTGCCTATATTGTCCCCGTTACTGCCACTGCTGTTGGCTTCCATCCCCACTCTGTCATGGGGCCACTATTGTCACTGGTACTGCCACTGCTGTCACCATCCGTACTCTGTCATGGGGCCACTACTTGAATCTTGGGCACTGCACTGGTAAGTCTACAGCAATACATTAGACCTGATGCTAACATTGACCTGTAATACTGATGCACAGTAAATCTACAGCTAACAGAAGGGATTAAAAAGACTGTGTGTTGGACTGCCACAACATGCACTAAAAGAACGTTTTTTTCCCCACTAGTTTATTGGCGCTGCCTCCATTTCTTTATTTGTTCGACTGAGCAGCCATTTGGACACAGCTCCTGCAGGGGTGCGCACAGGTTTTTGGCTTTACTGAAGAGTTCTGTATACTTTTCTTTTTGTTTATCAGTAGGGATTAGCTATGAATAGAGATGAGCAAGCACTAAAATGCTCGGGTGCTCGTTATTCGAGTATTTTTTGCAGGGGACCAAAGCTCTGCATAGGGAAGGTTGCGTGAAAACCTGGAGACCTCAGAAAATGATGGAAACACCACGGAAATGGACAGGAAACAGCAGGGGCAGCATGCATGGATGCCTCTGAGGCTGCATAATCGTACCATTACTCCAAATTCTGGCCAACAGCCTGGTGGTGACCCTCAAGACAGTTGTGCTGACCTAGACCAAGATGGGCAAGGCACCATGCCCTTCCACCATGTGTTGTCAAAGCACCCTAACTAGGTGAACGTGAAGGTCCAATTCACTTGGCCTGCCGGGTGAGCGCACTGCCCATTACGGGCAGCTGTTGTCCTATCCCCCGCCCACCGATTGCAGGCATAAAGGCGGTCTCCCTCCCGTGCAGCCCTACCCAGTAGTCCACAGCGTACACAAAGTTCTCCCAGCACAGTTCCCAGCTCTCCCCATCCCAGACAGGCAAACACGCAGACACAAAGACCTACAAGCACAGTGCCCAGCTTTCCTAATTCCAGACGGGCTAAGACGCACACTGCACCCACCTATTAGACTCCACACGTGGTGGGTGCAGAGCCTTTTAGTGCCCCTCAAGACAATGTTTGTGTGCCAGGGCCTGGTAGTAACCCTCCTTGAAGTTGTGGGGGAGAGGCCGCCGGTGACCCTCAAGACAATTTTGGCCGACAGTGTAGTGGCGAGCCTCCCAAAAATCGTGGGTGAGAGCCTGGAGGTGACCCTCAGAAACAAATGGTTTAAAAAAGCATGGTGGTGCACCCCTGAATGACAGTCTGTGACTGAGATTGCAGGTGAACCCGCTAAAATTGTAGTCTAGCACACCTTGCTGGTGAACCCCTAAATTACAAAGTTTGACTGAGATTGCAGTTTACAGCATGGGGGTGAACCCCAGGATGACTTGTTGAGAACTGCATTGCATGGTTATGGACTAAGATAGCAGCTGAACCACCCAAAAATTTAGCCTGACACAGCATGGCGGTGACTACAGTCCAGTGAACAATTCTGTGGTGTGCGGTACAATAGCCGCAGTCTAGAGAATGTATTTTTTCTCTCACTTATATATACTACAGTCCAGTGAAAAATTCTGTTGTGTGCTGCACACTAGCCGGAGTCTAGAAAATATACGTTTTTTTCTCTCAGTTATATATACTACAGTGCAGTGAAAAATTCTGTCGTGTGCTGCACACTAGCCGGAGTCTAGAAAATATACGTTTTTCTCTCAGTTATATATCCTACAGTGCAGCGAAAAATTGAGTGGTTTGCGGTACAATAGCCGCAGTCTAAAGACTACGTTTTTTCTCTCAGTTATATATCCTACAGTGCAGTGAAAAATTCAGCTGTGTGCTGCACACTAGCCGAAGTCTGGAAAATATACGTTTTTTCTCTCAGTTATAATCCTACAGTGCAGTGAAAAAT
>ONZH01028276.1:0-11644 GCA_900303285.1 Rhinella marina
GTAATGTCTCTGGAGGTTATATCAGTACTGGAGCGTTATAAGAGGAGCGGCTGATATCAGTCACATATGATGTAATGTCTCTGGAGGTTTATATCAGTACTGGAGCGTTATAAGAGGAGCGGCTGATATCAGTCACATATGATGTAATGTCTCTGGAGGTTATATCAGTACTGGAGCGTTATAAGAGGAGCGGCTGATATCAGTCACATATGATGTAATGTCTCTGGAGGTTATATCAGTACTGGAGCGTTATAAGAGGAGCGGCTGATATCAGTCACATATGATGTAATGTCTCTGGAGGTTATATCAGTACTGGAGCGTTATAAGAGGAGCGGCTGATATCAGTCACATATGATGTAATGTCTCTGGAGGTTATATCAGTACTGGAGCGTTATAAAGAGGAGCGGCTGATATCAGTCACATATGATGTAATGTCTCTGGAGGTTATATCAGTACTGGAGCGTTATAAGAGGAGCGGCTGATATCAGTCACATATGATGTAATGTCTCTGGAGGTTATATCAGTACTGGAGCGTTATAAAGAGGAGCGGCTGATATCAGTCACATATGATGTAATGTCTCTGGAGGTTATATCAGTACTGGAGCGTTATAAGAGGAGCGGCTGATATCAGTCACATATGATGTAATGTCTCTGGAGGTTATATCAGTACTGGAGCGTTATAAGAGGAGCGGCTGATATCAGTCACATATGATGTAATGTCTCTGGAGGTTATATCAGTACTGGAGCGTTATAAGAGGAGCGGCTGATATCAGTCACATATGATGTAATGTCTCTGGAGGTTATATCAGTACTGGAGCGTTATAAGAGGAGCGGCTGATATCAGTCACATATGATGTAATGTGTCTGGAGGTTATATCAGTACTGGAGCGTTATAAGAGGAGCGGCTGATATCAGTCACATATGATGTAATGTCTCTGGAGGTTATATCAGTACTGGAGCGTTATAAGAGGAGCGGCTGATATCAGTCACATATGATGTAATGTCTCTGGAGGTTATATCAGTACTGGAGCGTTATAAGAGGAGCGGCTGATATCAGTCACATATGATGTAATGTCTCTGGAGGTTATATCAGTACTGGAGCGTTATAAGAGGAGCGGCTGATATCAGTCACATATGATGTAATGTCTCTGGAGGTTATATCAGTACTGGAGCGTTATAAGAGGAGCGGCTGATATCAGTCACATATGATGTAATGTCTCTGGAGGTTATATCAGTACTGGAGCGTTATAAGAGGAGCGGCTGATATCAGTCACATATGATGTAATGTCTCTGGAGGTTATATCAGTACTGGAGCGTTATAAGAGGAGGCGGCTGATATCAGTCACATATGATGTAATGTCTCTGGAGGTTATATCAGTACTGGAGCGTTATAAGAGGAGCGGCTGATATCAGTCACATATGATGTAATGTCTCTGGAGGTTATATCAGTACTGGAGCGTTATAAGAGGAGCGGCTGATATCAGTCACATATGATGTAATGTCTCTGGAGGTTATATCAGTACTGGAGCGTTATAAGAGGAGCGGCTGATATCAGTCACATATGATGTAATGTCTCTGGAGGTTATATCAGTACTGGAGCGTTATAAGAGGAGCGGCTGATATCAGTCACATATGATGTAATGTCTCTGGAGGTTATATCAGTACTGGAGCGTTATAAGAGGAGCGGCTGATATCAGTCACATATGATGTAATGTCTCTGGAGGTTATATCAGTACTGGAGCGTTATAAGAGGAGCGGCTGATATCAGTCACATATGATGTAATGTCTCTGGAGGTTATATCAGTACTGGAGCGTTATAAGAGGAGCGGCTGATATCAGTCACATATGATGTAATGTCTGGAGGTTATATCAGTACTGGAGCGTTATAAGAGGAGCGGCTGATATCAGTCACATATGATGTAATGTCTCTGGAGGTTATATCAGTACTGGAGCGTTATAAGAGGAGCGGCTGATATCAGTCACATATGATGTAATGTCTCTGGAGGTTATATCAGTACTGGAGCGTTATAAGAGGAGCGGCTGATATCAGTCACATATGATGTAATGTCTCTGGAGGTTATATCAGTACTGGAGCGTTATAAGAGGAGCGGCTGATATCAGTCACATATGATGTAATGTCTCTGGAGGTTATATCAGTACTGGAGCGTTATAAGAGGAGCGGCTGATATCAGTCACATATGATGTAATGTCTCTGGAGGTTATATCAGTACTGGAGCGTTATAAAGAGGAGCGGCTGATATCAGTCACATATGATGTAATGTCTCTGGAGGTTATATCAGTACTGGAGCGTTATAAGAGGAGCGGCTGATATCAGTCACATATGATGTAATGTCTCTGGAGGTTATATCAGTACTGGAGCGTTATAAGAGGAGCGGCTGATATCAGTCACATATGATGTAATGTCTCTGGAGGTTATATCAGTACTGGAGCGTTATAAGAGGAGCGGCTGATATCAGTCACATATGATGTAATGTCTCTGGAGGTTATATCAGTACTGGAGCGTTATAAGAGGAGCGGCTGATATCAGTCACATATGATGTAATGTCTCTGGAGGTTATATCAGTACTGGAGCGTTATAAGAGGAGCGGCTGATATCAGTCACATATGATGTAATGTCTCTGGAGGTTATATCAGTACTGGAGCGTTATAAGAGGAGCGGCTGATATCAGTCACATATGATGTAATGTCTCTGGAGGTTATATCAGTACTGGAGCGTTATAAGAGGAGCGGCTGATATCAGTCACATATATGATGTAATGTCTCTGGAGGTTATATCAGTACTGGAGCGTTATAAGAGGAGCGGCTGATATCAGTCACATATGATGTAATGTCTCTGGAGGTTATATCAGTACTGGAGCGTTATAAGAGGAGCGGGCTGATATCAGTCACATATGATGTAATGTCTCTGGAGGTTATATCAGTACTGGAGCGTTATAAGAGGAGCGGCTGATATCAGTCACATATGATGTAATGTCTCTGGAGGTTATATCAGTACTGGAGCGTTATAAGAGGAGCGGCTGATATCAGTCACATATGATGTAATGTCTCTGGAGGTTATATCAGTACTGGAGCGTTATAAGAGGAGCGGCTGATATCAGTCACATATGATGTAATGTCTCTGGAGGTTATATCAGTACTGGAGCGTTATAAGAGGAGCGGCTGATATCAGTCACATATGATGTAATGTCTCTGGAGGTTATATCAGTACTGGAGCGTTATAAGAGGAGCGGCTGATATCAGTCACATATGATGTAATGTCTCTGGAGGTTATATCAGTACTGGAGCGTTATAAGAGGAGCGGCTGATATCAGTCACATATGATGTAATGTCTCTGGAGGTTATATCAGTACTGGAGCGTTATAAGAGGAGCGGCTGATATCAGTCACATATGATGTAATGTCTCTGGAGGTTATATCAGTACTGGAGCGTTATAAGAGGAGCGGCTGATATCAGTCACATATGATGTAATGTCTCTGGAGGTTATATCAGTACTGGAGCGTTATAAGAGGAGCGGCTGATATCAGTCACATATGATGTAATGTCTCTGGAGGTTATATCAGTACTGGAGCGTTATAAGAGGAGCGGCTGATATCAGTCACATATGATGTAATGTCTCTGGAGGTTATATCAGTACTGGAGCGTTATAAGAGGAGCGGCTGATATCAGTCACATATGATGTAATGTCTCTGGAGGTTATATCAGTACTGGAGCGTTATAAGAGGAGCGGCTGATATCAGTCACATATGATGTAATGTCTCTGGAGGTTATATCAGTACTGGAGCGTTATAAGAGGAGCGGCTGATATCAGTCACATATGATGTAATGTCTCTGGAGGTTATATCAGTACTGGAGCGTTATAAGAGGAGCGGCTGATATCAGTCACATATGATGTAATGTCTCTGGAGGTTATATCAGTACTGGAGCGTTATAAGAGGAGCGGCTGATATCAGTCACATATGATGTAATGTCTCTGGAGGTTATATCAGTACTGGAGCGTTATAAGAGGAGCGGCTGATATCAGTCACATATGATGTAATGTCTCTGGAGGTTATATCAGTACTGGAGCGTTATAAGAGGAGCGGCTGATATCAGTCACATATGATGTAATGTCTCTGGAGGTTATATCAGTACTGGAGCGTTATAAGAGGAGCGGCTGATATCAGTCACATATGATGTAATGTCTCTGGAGGTTATATCAGTGCTGGAGCGTTATAAGAGGATGTAGTACCCCAGAGCAAGCATGGCCATTCCTACTCTTAGCTACTGTCTGTAATGGCTAGCAGAGAATGTCATTTGTCCAGGTCCTATAATACTGTGCTTTAATAATATATTATACAATGGTTATTACATGTAATGTGCCTGGTTGTCCAGCAGCTGGCAGATTTTCTGGCATAGGGAGATCTTTAGTCAGAATGGAGCTATTCCTTTTGGGTAGAAGTGGGCTAGTCCTTCCCAACAAGGTTGCAGGAATCTGTAGTTAACTGAGAGTTGGAAGGAGACCAGAGAACATGGTGCAGGGAGGGGAGCATCCTTCTCCTGCAGCAGGAATCTTCCAGGGGAAGCAGCTCACAGAGCACCATGACTCAACGGCACCAGAACCTCCAAAAAGTCCAGCAACCAGACTGAAGCCAGAGATTAGCACAGCAGCAGAGATGAAGCAAAGTATTCAAGTTCACCTGCCAGTTTACCCTTCGCCTGCTGGAGCCAAGAGAAAGATCAAGTATTGTTTCGATGACACAAGTTTATTCAAGTAAAACTTCACCAAGCCTGGACTCTGCTTATTCCACCAACTACAACTCCTTTGTGGCTGCGGAGCCTAACCCCGGAGAGTATCAGTATCCAGGTAAGAGCAGCGTGACACAAGGCCACAACATACCACTCAGCATTCCTAACCACTGGGACCCGATCCCCCGGGGGCCGCCCGCGGTCATCTAGCAGAAGGAATGAGCACAGCAGATGAGTGCAGTAGTGGACGACGTACATACCTGATGGGGATGATTCTCTCAGGGACGTCTGGCTCGGTCTGGGTTTCTGAAGAACTGACCTCAGGATGAGCTTCTGTGGCCTCGCTGACAACTGGTGCCTTCCAGGCTTCATCTAAGACAGGAGTCAGGTGTCAGAAAAGTTACAAGTAAGTACCCCCCAGTATACAGCCTGTGACCAACCTTGTGTCCACTATCCCCTTCTCCTCTCCTGAAATCCTCTGTGCTGCTGGGACCCTCCTCCTTCCACTATGTAACTCTCATCCTGTGACCTCCACAAGAACAGAACACTCCTCTCCTGAAATCCTCTGTGCTGCTGGGAGGACCCTGCTCCTTCCACTATGTAACGCTCATCCTGTGACCTCCACAAGATCAGCACACTCCTCTCCTGAAATCATCTGTGCTGCTGGTTACCCTGCTCCTTCCACTATGTAACTCTCTGCAGTGCCCGGGAGCCAGGAGCACTTAGAAATTGGACATTTGTATATTTCCCCTATGCAAAGTTAAAAACTTCTTACTTTATTTGACCTACAAGGGTTAACGTGCACATTTTATTACTGTGTAACTGCATTTTGTATATGTTTTGATATATACTCTGTTCATTATCACTGTACTTAAATGGCTCTGTGGAAAGGGTTAAATGAACATTGAGAGACTGTTAGAGCTTGGATTATGGAGCTGGTAATTTTCCACTGCTACCATAAGAGAAAAACAGACTTGTTTACCACTATGTTTTGGAGGGAAAAACCCAGACTTGTTTACCACCAAAATTCAGACAGCCTAACCTTTTAACCCCTTCCCGCCCAGCGCCGTACATGTACGGCGCAACGGGACGTGACTTACCGCCCAGCGCCGTACATGTACGGCGCGCTGATCGGGCGGGTGCAGGAGCTGCGCCCGCCTGATCAGCGGCGGGTCCGGCAGTGCCCAGGTGCCGACCCCTGGGGAATGCACCAGCATCGGTGAAAACACCGATGCGGCGCATTAACCCTTCATGTGCCGCGGTCAGCGCTGACCGCGGCACATGAGGTGTGCCGCATGTTCAGATGCCGAGCGGGGGGCCATCGGGTTCCCCGCGCTGCTGTGACGGGGACCCGATGGCTTGGATGGCAGCCCGATGCCTTCCTTAGGCATCGTGGCTGCCATCCCTGCGAGCCTGTGCGATCCAGCCCCCTGTATTACTGTGAGTAATACACTTACAGCCAATACAGTAAAAAGTTGAAAAAAATGTTAAAAAATAAAGTTAAAAAAATAATAATAAAAGTTTCAAGTAAAAAAAAAGAAAAACGCCAATTTTCCCCCAATAAAGTAAAAAAAAATTGTTAAAAAAAGAAAAAAAGAAAAAGTAGACATATTAGGTATTGCCGCGTCCGTATCGACCGGCTCTATAAAAATATCACATAATCCATCCCGCCAGGTGAACACAGTAAAAAATAAAAAATAAAAACAGTGCCAAAACAGCCATTTTTTGGTCACATTCCCCCATAAAAAGTGTAATACTACGCGATCAAAAAGGCGTATTTACCCCAAAATGGTACCAATCAAACCGTCATCTTGTCCCGCAAAAACGATACCCTACCTGAGACAATCGCCCAGAAACTGAAAAAATATGGCTCTTTGAAAATGGCAACACAAAAAAAAGATTTTATTCTGTACAAAAGTAAATCTAATGTGTAAAACTTTCCAAAAATAAAAAATGTTAGACATATTGGGTATCTCCGCGTCCGTAACAACCTGCTGTATAAAAATATCACATGATTTGCCCCCCTTGGTGAATGCAGTAAAAAAAAATTTTTTTAAAAAACCATGCCAAACAGCTATTTTTTTTTCACCTTGACTCACAAAAAGTGTAATACCAAGTGATCAAAAAGTGTTATGTACCCCAAAATGGTACCAAATGAAAACATCAGCTCATCCCGCAAAAAATGAGCCCCCACATAAGACAATAACTCTAAATAAAAAAAAAAACGTGGCTCCCGCAAAACCATTCCAACAAAATCTGTGTTGTAAAATTCATATGGCGCTCCTTCTGTTCTGAGTCCTGCCATGTGCCCGCACAGCAGTTTACCACCACATATGGGATGTTGCCCGCATTCAGGAGAAAATGGGTAACTAATTATGGGGTGCTTTTCTTCCTGTTACCCTTATGAAATACAAAAAATTTGGGGCTAAAGCAACATTTTATTGGAAGAAATAAAATTTTTCATTTTCACAGCAGTGTTTCCAAATTCCGTAAAACACTTAGGGGGTCAAGTGGCCAGTACCCCCCTTAATATATTCGTTGAAGGGTGTAGTTTCCAAAATGGGGTCACTTTTTGAGGATTTCCACTGTAGGGGTACGTCAGGGTCTCTCAATTACAAAATGGTGCCTAATAAAACTATTCTAGCAAAATCTGCCTCCAAAATCCATATGCGCTCCTTTCCTTTTGACCACTGCCACAAACCCATAGAGATGTTTACCACCACATATGGGGTATTCTGTAAACTGCAGGATCAGAGCAATGTATATTGAGGTTTAGTTTTGCTGTTAACACCTACTGTGTTGCAAAGAAAAAAATTATTAACATGAGTAATCTACCAAAAAAGTGAAATTTTGAAATTCACCTCCATTTTCCACTAATTCTTGTGGAACACCTCAAGGGTTAACAAAGTTTGTAACAGCAGTTTTTTATAATTGGAGGGGTGTAGTTTCTAAAATGGGGTCATTTATGGGGGGTTTCATTATGTAAGCCCCTCAAAACACTTTAATATCTGAATTGGTGCTTAAAAAAAATGGTTTTGGAAAAATGTGGTGAAATTTGAAAAAATGGCTTCTAAACTTCAAAAGCCCTCTAACGTCCTGAAAAAGTAAAATGACATTTATAAAATGATGCCAAACATAAAGTAGACATATGGGGAATGTAAAATAATGACTATTTTTGGAGGTATTACGGTGTATTTTGAAAGTAGAGAAATTGAAATTTGGAAATTTGGAAATTTTTCCAAATTTTTGGTAAATTTGGTATTTTTTTATAAATAAAAATGAAATATTTTGCCAAAAATTTACTACTGTCGTGAAGCACAATATGTGACGAGAAAACAATCTCAGAATGGCCTGGATAAGTAAAAGCGTTCCAAAGTTATTACCACATAAAGTGACACATGTCAGATTTGCAAAAAATGGCCTGGGCAGGAAGGTGAAAACAGGCCCGGGGTTGAAGGGGTTAACTGTCTGGTTTTAGCTGTTGTTATGTCTGAAAACTTGTTTGTGTCAGAAACACCTGCTGAGTCATTACCATTAACTGCAACATTGTATCTGTTTGTGCTGAGCTTCTCCACTCCACCCCTCCCACTAGAAGGTTCTAGTCTAGCAGACACAGTATATAAGGAGAGCAGTCAGAGCCCTTAGTGTTGTTGCAGTTAGGGACCAGTGCTTGAAGAGGAGAATCTGACGGACTACTGAGGGACGAGAAGAAGACACGGACGGGGATACGCTGCCACAGACCCTGGATCATCAGCCTTGGACCAGGGTACCAGCTTTCTGAAGAGAAAGAGGGACAGCTAGCTCAGGCCTTTCCTCAGCACCAAACCCTTCTTCTGCCAGGGAGGAGATTGGAGAAGCCAGTCCTATGCCTCGCCTGTATTGTTTTGCACCTGAATTCCAGTAAAGAAGCACCCTGGTTTACTGCAGACCCTGACTCTCTGGACTTATTCCCATTGGGGTGCACCACGCCTTAACAACCCTTCCGGAGAGCAGTAACACGTGGTGACACCTCGACGGTGTCCAGGGGACCCCAAACCCGGACACTGCATCTCATCCTGTGATCTCCACAAGATCAGCACACTGCTCTCCTGAAATCCTCTGTGCTGCTGGGAGGACCCTGCTCCTTACACTATGTAACACTCATCCTGTGACCTCCACAAGATCAGCACACTCCTCTCCTGAAATCCTCTGTGCTGCTGGGAGGACCCTGCTTCTTCCACTATGTAACTCTCATCCCGTGACCTCCACAAGATCAGCACACTCCTCTCCTGAAATACTCTGTGCTGCTGGGACCATGCTCCTTCCACTATGTAACTCTCATCCCGTGACCTCCACAAGATCAGCACACTCCTCTCCTGAAATACTCTGTGCTGCTGGGAGGACCCTGCTCCTTCCACTATGTAACTCTCATCCTGTGACCTCCACAAGATCAGCACACTCCTCTCCTGAAATCCTCTGTGCTGCTGGGAGGACCCTACTCCTTACACTATGTAACTCTCATCCTGTGACCTCCACAAGATCATCACACTCCTCTCCTGAAATCCTCTGTGCTGCTGGGAGGACCCTGCTCCTTCTACTATGTAACTCTCATCCTGTGACCTCCACAAGATCAGCACACTCCTCTCCTGAAATCCTCTGTGCTGCTGGGAGGACCCTGCTCCTTCCACTATATAACTTTCATCCTGTGACCATCACAAGATCAGCACACTCCTCTCCTGAAATCCTCTGTGCTGCTGGGAGGACCCTACTCCTTACACTATGTAACTCTCATCCTGTGACCTCCACAAGATCAGCACACTCCTCTCCTGAAATCCTCTGTGCTGCTGGGAGGACCCTACTCCTTACACTATGTAACTCTCATCCTGTGACCTCCACAAGATCAGCACACTCCTCTCCTGAAATCCTCTGTGCTGCTGGGAGGACCCTGCTCCTTCCACTATATAACTTTCATCCTGTGGACCATCACAAGATCAGCACACTCCTCTCCTGAAATCCTCTGTGCTGCTGGGAGGACCCTGCTCCTTCCACTATATAACTCTCATCCTGTGACCTTCACAAGATCAGCACACTTCTCTCCTGAAATCCTCTGTGCTGCTGGGAGGACCCTGCTCCTTCCATTATGTAACTCTCATCCTGTGACCTCCACAAGATCAGCACACTCCTCTCCTGAAATCCTCTGTGCTGTGGGCACTGACAGGAAGTTGTTCAGAGTCTGACACACTTACCATGAGTGGCGTGTTCGGGCGTCTGGGTGTTGGCATCTCTGAATATGTCCGCCGTTTCCCGCCCTTCCTCGAGGACTCTGTGCTCTGCACTTTTTGCCGTTTCGGTATTTGTTGGGGGGGGATCCTGGGGCGTGGTGACCCCCGGTGCAGGGCTCGTTAGCTTCTTCAGGACTTGTCTGATCTCCTGGTCTGCACGTTGTAAAGAAGCCCAGATAGAAGTATCCAACAAAGCTCCGCCTCCTGTGTGTGGGCACAATGGAAATAATACGTCACATGACCACGTACCAAACATTTTGGTCATGGGACGGACTGGCCATAGACCCTGCAGAGAACTGTCCTGTGGGCCACCCGAGCCCTTCTCATGGCCGCCAGGGGCCCTCATTAATGGCAGGAGCATCAGCTACTTATACATGGGATCGGGGGCCACAGGGCAGTCATACGGGTGAATACTGCAGCGGGGGGGGGGGTGTCAGTATTTCATGCTGTACTGTGTATTTGGTTTTGCTGGGGCGGCATTTTGTGCTGCACTATGGTATTGCTGGCCCCACCTACTTGTGTTGCCACGCCTTCTGTCAACTTGGACCCGCCTACAACATGGCAACTGTTTTACAATTTTTATATTTTATACAATTTTTTCATACCGCTGTCCAGCACACACCCCCTCATACCGCTGTCCAGCACACACCCCTCATACCGCTGTCCAGCACACACCCCTCATACCGCTGTCCAGCACACACCCCCTCATACTGCTGTCCAGCACACACCCCCTCATACTGCTGTCCAGCACACACCCCCTCATACTGCTGTCCAGCACACACCCCTCATACCGCTCTCCAGCACACACACCCCTCATACCGCTCTCCAGCACACACCCCTCATACCGCTCTCCAGCACACACCCCCTCATACCGCTGTCCAGCGCACACCCCCTCATACCGCTGTCCAGCACACACCCCCTCATACCGCTGTCCAGCACACCACCCCTCATACCGCTGTCCAGCACACCCCCACTCATACCGCTGTCCAGCACACACCCTCATACCGCTGTCCAGCACACACCCCCTCATACCGCTGTCCAGCACACACCCTTATACCGGCTGTCCAGCACACACACCCTCATACCAGCACACCGCTCATACCGCTGTCCAGCACACACACCCTGCTGTCAGCACACACCCTCATACCGCTGTCCAGCACACACCCTCATATTCCAGCCGCACAGCACACACCCTCATACCGCTGTCCAGCACACACCCTTATACGCTGTCCAGCACACACACCCTCATACCGCGTCCAGCACACCGACCCAACACACACCCCTTATACCGTTGTCCAGCGCACACACCCACATACTGCTGTCCAGCACACACCCCTTGTACCACTGTTCCAGCGCACACACCACTTATACCGTTCCAGTCCAGCGCAGCACACCCCTTGTACCACTGTCCAGCACACACCCCCTCATTACCGCTGTCCAGCGCACACACCCCCTTGTACCGTTGTCCCCACACACCCTGTACCGTTGTCCAGACACAGTTCCCCCTTGTACGCTGTCCAGCGCACACACCCCCTTGTACATTGTAACCGGCTGTCTGTCCAGCGCACACCCCCTCATCCGCTGTCCAGCGCACACCGGCTGTCCAGCACACCGCCCCTTGCACTGGCTGTCCAGCG
>ONZH01028277.1:0-30056 GCA_900303285.1 Rhinella marina
AGTTTTGGATAAGATAAGAAAATAAAGCTGTGACCGACCCTTACCCAACTTAAGGAGGTGTGTGTTTTATTGGCCGGCTGCGAGGGTGGTTTGGTGGGGGGTTTAGAGAGGTCAGTCTCGGCAGTCTACCTACCTTCTACCTCGGGGGCTGTTGGAGTGGCAGGTGGGCTCCTCTGTGGCTGGAGTTCAGGCGGGGTAGAGGGCCCCTGTGGTGGTGCAGCAGCTATAAAAACACATTAAATAATGGCATTTCATTCAACTCAAATGAACAGTTGTAATTGCTGATGTTGATACATGTGAATAGTTTGGTGCTGGATCCCATTCCTAAACACTAGTGCTCTTATATCACTGCTGCTGCACTCCCACATAGCCTGGATAAAAAATTATTTAAATATGTTTACACTTACATGAAGCTGCAGGTCCTGCCGGGGCCAACTGGCCTTGACGTCGTTGACGTCGCTGACGTCGCTCTGCAACATAAATCCATACACAATTGTTATGATGACCGTTTTTAATACTAACACTGTATACTACTATGAAGATATTATGGGTGAGAGGAGGGCGATATGATGTGGAGTGGGCATTTAAAGTTAAGGGATCATAGAATATCTGGGATGCATATTTGATGGAGGGGGCATTTCTTGGGAGGGTTGAATGAATGAATAAAAGATGTCTGTGTGTCACATTCTGCAGGTACAAACATAACAAATATAAATACAGCACATACAATGCACTAGTATACCATAGCTCCCGTCCCAACCGTTCAGGATTAGGCTGGACTGTCAGGATTTTAGCGGCTGAGTCCGGGAATGGGTGGCTATGTCCCGTGGTCAGCTGTCTTTGCATCCATAAGAAGCAGAGACGGGTGACGGTAAGCAGGGAGCAGTCCCTTCACCTTCCCCGACGTCCAGTGTAATGTCTCCTTGTGTCTGCCCACATACAGTATAATGTCTTCTCCTTGTGGCCCCAAGTGTTTTTTTTATTCTAAATGGGTATTATTTATTGCAATACATTTCTTAATATCTTTATTGTGGGAATATTTTTGATATCGCCCACTCCAGACACATTAGATGCAGCATGAGCACGTCTTTGAGTCTGTGTGTTGGAGGAGGAAGCACTAACTATGAAGGGGCATATATTTAAGGGTACTTTCATACTAGCGAGAGAGATCCGGTGGGCTGCTATGGCCAGGAACAGCCCAACGGATCTCTCCGGATCCAGCATTTGCCTGACACAAAAAGGAGAATGGCCCAACCCCATCAACAATAATGGGTGACGGTGCTGAACCGTCCGCTATCCAGCAAGAACGCCGGGAATTTGCAGGGCAAATACCGCGGATCAGCCTGCCGGATCACCACCACATAT
Source organism: Rhinella marina (assembly GCA_900303285.1). Taxonomy (NCBI): domain Eukaryota; kingdom Metazoa; phylum Chordata; class Amphibia; order Anura; family Bufonidae; genus Rhinella; species Rhinella marina. Next base: position 1,366 of record ONZH01028277.1, read on the forward strand.
GTGAAAGTAGCCTAAGGCAAATTACTGTGAAGGGGCACGTATCTGAGAATATCTTCACTTGTTTGAGTGGAGTAAGAGGCGTGGCCTAGCATGAAAGAAAATTTCTGCAGCGCACCACGCACGCCCACGTTGTCCTTCTATACGGTTTTCATTGTTGGCACTGGTATCAGGGTTGCCAACCAAAATTTTTTTTTTTCTGGACAACTTTGGACAACATCCCAAAATCATGGACGGTTAACATTTTTAAAGGAAAAATTTGAAAACCATAATGAAGGATAAATATAAAGTAATAAAGGTCTATAGCTCAATATACTGATCAGAACTCATTACCACCATTTACTGTAAGCTGAAAAATGATGATAATTACCACCAAAATAATCTAGTATAACCAGCCTCTAAAAAATCACAGACTTTTTTCAAGGACATTGGAAAAAAGTTGCCTATTTTTACGGACTGTCCAGAAATTTGTGGACAGTTGGCAACCCAGACTGGTATATATACAATACAGTACACTAATTTATTAACATGATTTTACTTTTTAAATATTTTGTTACTTACCCCTTCTTATCTCCTCCCGTATCTCCTTTAGCCACTCTGGGGTTTTTATTTTTAGATCCGACCATCGGCGTTGGATCTGGCCGGAGGTCCGCACAGTCCTACACCTATGTAGGAGGCCTCGGATCACCACCTCTATGACCTCCTTTTTGTGCACATGTTTATGGGGGTGTGGTCCATCATAGTTCTCCCCGTCCATGACACGGACCATGTATTTGAGCTCCTCTGAGCTAAAAGCAGCTGCTCTTCTTGCCATCGCTAGGCCTCTACGTCGTGCGTGCGTGCGTACGTGCGTACGTACGTGCGTACATACGTAACGAATATTACGCTAAAGATTTGTACGCTAATGCGTACGTATTCCGTCAAGTAGCGTACTTTTAACAACGCTACACTGTATGTTCGTTATTATGAATGTTCGCATTAGCGTACGCATTAGTTTAAATTCTTAAATATGCGTATATTTTGCGTCGCCGTTGTACAAATCACTTTAATTTTTTCTACTTTTTTCATTGGAATAGCAACTGCAAGTAAACGAAACTATACCCTACCAGACTCCCATTATTGTTGCAGCAATTATTCAGCCGTTATAGCAAGGTTCGTTTTAGGTTCGGTTCGTACGAATCCGAACTTCAAGAAAATTCGCCGAACCGAACCGAACCGAACTTTTCAAAAGTTCGCTCATCCCTATCTCCAGCAGACGTTTGGCCTCCAGGCGAGCATTTTGGAGATCACGCAGAATGGATTGGGAAAGAGTGCGTTTGTGGGCCAGTTCAAGAGAGGCAACTTTTTGAAGTGCCATAGTGACCGAGTGAGCCTTCTCCCTCTTGAGACAGGCCCCATGTTTAATAAAGACACCACGCAAAACACATTTGAGAGCCTCCCATTGTATAGGTAGGGAGGTGGTATCTTGTGAATGATCAGATAGGAAGTTTGTGATGGTTTGTGAGATGTCTGCAGCACAGACTGTGTCAAGAAGAAGGGACTCATTCAGTCTCCATGTCCACTGGCCTTTCATAAGATTGGGGACTTTAAGAGAACAAAATATTGGTGCATGGTCGGACCACAGGATATTACCTATGCGGGTGGACTCTAGCCAGGCAAGGGCTCGGTGTTGAACTAGTATGTAATCAATACGGCTGTATGAGGAATGAGGCGGAGAGTAGAAGGTGTAATCTCAGTCTGTGGGATGCTGGATACGCCATGCGTCACCTAACTGCAATTGCAGGAATGCCCGTTTAACTTTCTTAATTGCATGGTATGAGAGCGCGGCCCGTCCTGAAGAGTTATCAAGCATGGGGTCTAGAGTTAAATTTAGGTCCCCACACAATATTACCGTGCCTCGGACCAAGGGTAGCACTTTATCTATGAAGTCAGTGAGGAAAGAAACCTGGTTTTGGTTAGGGGCGTAAACGTTGAGGAAAGTAAACTCCTGGCCACTTATAAGGAGGGAAAGTACAATGTACCTAGCCTCGTCATCAATCGTACAACTGAGCACTTGGTGAGTCAAGGATTTGTGTATTGCTATGGCGACCCCCTTGGTTTTATTCAGCTCAGAGTTAGCAAAGTGCCAAGTTGTATAATATTTATGCCGAATGTTAGGAGTAGCACCCTTTTTAAAATGGGTTTCCTGAAAACAAATAAGCTGTACCTGTTGTCGGTGGAAATGGTGAAGGACTTGCGATCTTTTCTCCGGAGTGTTGAGACCTTTGGCATTAAAAGACGCAAAGTTCAGGGAAGACATGGATAGGGATATAGAAAAACACAAGAGGAAAGAGTTTAGGAGGGGAGAGATGGATAAAATAAAAATAAAAGAAAATATAAAAAACCCCAAATGAAATAGATGAAGCTTTTTATACAACTATAAAGTCGGTTGCCGCACCTTTTAACTAATCACGTGTAAACACCGTGTATCAAGAAAGGACCAATAGGTCAGTAGAGGCAGTCACCGGGAATACCAGATCCCGGGCAAGCGTCTCAGCAAATTTGGGGTATGTAGCGGTCACGCAGAAGAGAGTCCGCCACATCCCCCAGTAGTGAAACAAGAAAGGTAACATATGATAACCATCCACTCAACATGAATCTGAAAATAAAGAATAATAGTTAATGTAAAGGCAAACATTTAGAATGGGCGATGTAATTAGAACCTTGAAAGATACATATCTGAACAATTGGAGTCCTGTTAGGCAGAAACTTTAGTTATGTGGGACCTGCAAGGGGGAACGAGAAGAGTCCCGGATATTTTGCCGTCGTCTTCTGTGGGAACGAGTAGGCATTCCCGAGTCTCTGTCTCCCAAAACCTGAGATGAAGGCAACCGTTGGAAGGAACCAGAAGATGTTGTGAGCAATGTGGGCCACGGCCCAAGCTTCATTATTGGGAGCTCAAGCTTCTGGAGAAAGGAGGAGAGATCTGCTGGGCTCCGGAACGTTGCGGTATGGCCTTTGTGACCAGCGATAAGCATAAAGGGGTAGCCCCAGCGGTATGGGATGTCATGATCCCGAAGCATATTGAGAAGAGGCTTCAAGGCGGCCTGCTGCGCCAGGGTGTGACGAGAAAGGTCCTGTAAAATCATGACGGGGGCTCCGTCAAAAGTCATCGAGGGATGTTGGCGGGCATTGTAGAGGATCTGCTCCTTGATCGCGTAGAAGTGGATACGACAAATAACATCTCTTGGTCTGCATCCATCCGGCGCAGGGGGCCGTAGTGCCCTATGCCACAACCGTGGGAAGCAGGGAAGAGGTAGAAACTGTTTCAGGCAGTCCCCGTATACGAAGGTTATTTTGACGACCTCGGTTTTCAATGTCATCAAGGTGTTGCTGAAGGGCAACCATGTGCTCTCCGTGAGCTTGCGTTGTAACTTGCAGGGCCTGAACCTCAGCAGCCAAATTGGTATGCTCTTGTGTAATCGTGTCTACTCGGCCAGAAAGGGCAGACACATCTGTGCGAATTTGAGAGAATTCTTGCTTACATTCCTGCAGTATGTTAGCAGCAAAAATGGATAGATCTGCTTTTGTGGGTAAAGAATGTAGAAGAGCACGTAAATCCGCCATAGTAGGTGGTCTGGAGTTGTCATCAGGTGTTGTCAACCCAAGTACAGAGGGAGGGCAGGAGATGTTTTGCTGAGGTGGTAAGGCCAAGCCAAAGGCCACATTAGGGGGGGCTTTAGGGCCCAAAGCCTTGGCCCCAAAACCTTCATCAGAGGCCGACCGATGGGAACCTTCCCAGGAGGATCCCATGGACCAGTGGGGAGATGCCGCCAGTGAGGGGTCTGGAGAGGAGGGCGGTGATGGAGGTCCCCTGGCCACCGCTGTGGGGGAATGGACGAGTGGAAGGGTGCCGGTCTGGAGAGATTGGGCTGTATCCAAGCTGTTGGGGCCCACTTGAGGGCTGGGATCGAGGAGATGTCACCCTCATGGGAAAGGGGGCTGATCCAAGAGGGCGGAAGGGGGTTGCTGCGGCACTAAGGGGCATTGCAGGACAGCTGATGGGTCCATTGATTGCTGGAGAAACCAGAAGGGGCCCCAGTTGAGGCAGTACTTGCCTGGAGTCTTGCAGAGAGGTAGGCGCCGAGTAGCTCACAGCGCCACTGGGAGCCGGAGCTGCGTCATCTGGACACACGTGGCCGTCACGTCGCGCTGCCCGGGCTCCTCCATGTCTCCTCTCAGAAGCAGTGAAGAGGAGAAACTCCGCTGTTGCAGCCTGTCAGGTGAGTGGATCAAGGGCGCCGACTAAGAGTGGCGTCCCCGTGGCTGAGACATATAGGGAGAAGCCGGGGGGGTTGCAGTGCCGTGTCGGCGGGAAGCGCCGCCGCAATCTTGCGTGCCAGCAGGAAGGCCCGCCAGGCTCCCTGTGGAAGAAGAGGGATGCCTGGCGAAATATTCATCAAGGTCGCCCTGAGAGGGATCCAGGGGAGCAGCTGGCCTTGCTCGACCCTTCCTTGTCGATTTGCCCATGGTGATGAGTGGATGGGAGCAGATTGTAGCAGTGGATGTAGCGGAGCTCCTGTGGTAAGCGTCCTCACTCCTCCATGTCCGGCCACGCCCCCGCAAGTGTCATATTCTTTACACTATATCTTCAAGAACGTGCTGCTCACCAGCTTCTTATACTTACCTTAACGCATTTTTACCTGCACCTTATTTTTATTGCTAATTATACCGGTCCACCTACTGATGTCGCATACATTTATTTAATTTTGTAACTGTATACATCATTTTGACGCATATGCTGTGAATATACTCACACAACCTCTTTATATACAGTACAGACCAAATGTTTGGACACACCTTCTCAGTCAAAGAGTTTTCCGTATTTTCATGACTATGAAAATTGTAGATTCACACCGAAGGCATCAAAACTATGAATGAACACATGTGGAATTATATACTTAGCAAAAAAGTGTGAAACAACTGTAAATATGTCTTATATTCTAGGTTCTTCAAAGTAGCCACCTTTTGCTTTGATTACTGCTTTGCACACTCTTGGCATTCTCTTGATGAGTTTCAAGAGGTAGTCACCTGAAATGGTTTTCACTTCACAGGTGTGCCCTGTCAGGTTTAATAAGTGGGATTTCTTGCCTTATAAATGGGGTTGGGACCATGAGTTGTGTTGGGCAGAAGTCAGGTGGATACACAGCTGATAGTCCTACAGAATAGACTGTTAGAATTTGTATTTTGGCAAGAAAAAAGCAGCTAAGTAAAGAAAAACGAGTGGCCAGCATTACTTTAAGAAATGAAGGTCAGTCAGTCCGAAAAATCGGGAAAACTTTGAAAGTGTCCACAAGTGCAGTTGCAAAAACCGTCAAGCGCTACAAAGAAAGTGGCTCACATGAGGACCGCCCCAGGAAAGGAAGACCAAGAGTCACCTCTGCTGTGGAGGATAAGTTCATCCGAGTCACCAGCCTCAGAAATTGCAGGTTAACAGCAGCTCAGATTAGAGACCAGGTCAATACCACACAGAGTTCTAGCAGCAGACACATCTCTACAACAACTGTTAAGAGGAGACTGTGTGCAGCAGGCCTTCATGGTAAAATAGCTGCTAGGAAACCACTGCTACGGACAGGCAACAAGCAGAAGAGACTTGTTTGGGCTAAAGAACACAAGGAATGGACATTAGACCAGTGGAAATCTGTGCTTTGGTATGATGAGTCCAAATTTGAGATCTTTGGTTCCAACCACCATGTCTTTGTGCGACGCAGAAAAGGTGAACGGATGGACTCTACATGCCTGGTTCCCACCGTGAAGCATGGAGGAGGAGGTGTGATGGTGTGGGGGTGCTTTGCTGGTGACACTGTTGGTGATTTATTCAAAATTGAAGGCATACTGAACCAGCATGGCTACCACAGCATCTTGCAGCGGCATATTATTCCATCCGGTCTGCGTTTAGTTGGACCATCATTTATTTATCAACAGGACATTGACCGCAAACACACCTCCAGGCTGTGTAAGGGCTATTTGACCAAGAAGGAGATTGATGGGTTACTACGCCAGATGACATGGCCTCCACACTCACCAGACCTGAACCCAATGGAGATGGTTTGGGGTGAGCTGGACCGCAGAGTGAAGGCAAAAGGGCCAACAAGTGCTAAGCATCTCTGGGAACTCCTTCAAGATTGTTGGAATACTATTTCAGGTGACTACGTCTTGAAGCTCATCAAGAGAATGCCAAGAGTGTGCAAAGCAGTAATCAAATCAAAAGGTGGCTACTTTGAAGAACCTAGAATATAAGACATATTTACAAGTTGTTTCACACTTTTTTTAAGTATATAATTCCACATGTGTTAATTCATAGTTTTGATGCCTTCAGTGTGAATCTACACTTTTCATAGTCATGAAAATACAGAAAACTCCTTGAATGAGAAGGTGTGTCCAAACTTTTGGTCTGTACTGTATGTATTCCAGTATCTCTGATGAAGGCCCTTTGGCCGAAAACGTTCAGAATTTATTATAACTGGATTTCACTGGAAATAAAACCAATTAATTGCATACTACAAGTGGAGTACAGGAGTCTTTTCTTGATTGTATATTGGCCTGGGAACCATCTCCTGGAAAACCCACAATTTGATATCAAGTGCTATCCAAGCCTCTTCCAGATCACTACCCCCTTTTGGATAAGCACAACTTTATGATGTCTACCTTCTCCTACAACGATGAAGAAAGGGAGCGCATCCTATCACAGGTGACGACATCACGTGATTTTCTACAAATCCCTACTACGGAGATCCGTAATAGAGACCTGGAACGTGAGTCTCGCCGCTTGATTAATCATGAACTTCACAGTGCAACACTGGCAGAATATGTCAACTCTTTTCAAAGATGATCTCGAATATTGTACGCAATTCGAACAGATACTTAATAGATGTTCATTCGATCTTATGATTCTGACTATCCTACAAGATAGCATTGCAAAGACCAAGAGCCAGATCAACACAGCTGAACAGCAACTCCAGGCAACACTTTCTACCACAGAATATACGTCCATGAAAGAAAAACTCTCTACCATACTCGCTAATCATCGCCGGGATGTGTAAGACCAAAAACGCAAGAAATTCCAGAGGGACGCAGAGGATTACAGAACTAATCGCATCTACAAATGGCAAGGTGACTCTAACAGACAATACGGATATCCACGTGATTACTCCTCCTCCTCTGAATCCTCCTACTCCAGCAGAGAAGGAACTAATCAGCTACAAAGACAAGCCGAGTCTTCATTCATCAACAGACGTAGAAGGATGAGAGCACCAAGAGCAAGATACGAGTGAGATCCCGTTGGACCAAGCGACCATCTACCGGGTCACCCGGTCACAGGTAGGAACACCTTCTTCTGATTCCTCCTTAGTCGTTAATATTTCTTTCAAGACACTTAGTCCGTCACAAATGATGGTCTTACAAAAAGGCCTATTATTTTGCCCTTCGTACAAGTTTGACTCCTTTAAAATGGAATTGGACTTACAAAGGTTCTATAGGAATCTGAGACTTAAAGTCCACTTCAATGAAGAACCACGACTTCAGTTTTTTAACAGAGAAATGAGTGGCATGGAAAAAACACTCATTTCCTGCAAAGAACTTGGTCTTAAAAAGTAAAGCTCTCTCCTTCCACCTAAAAGATCGAACCCACTAGAAACCTTCATTTCACTCGTGAATCGGGACGTCAAAACCCTTTATAAGGATATTGATAAAGGAAAATATACGTGTCCCCCTAACCTGTCCAGCGAGGAACGTCTAGCCCTCCGGGCACTAAGGGAGGATAAGGAACTTGTAATCAAATCTGCGGACAAGGGAGGAGCGGTGGTTGTTATGAACAAACACGATTATTTGGAAGAGATTTCCAATCAACTAAACGACATTGAGGTTTACGAATTACTACCTAGTGACCCTACACCCTCTATCAAAGCTCTCATACAAGAAGTCCTCAACACCCACCTAGCACAGGGTAATATAGATTCCGACACATTCTCATATCTCACCAAGTCAGACCCTATTATACCTGTTCTGTATACAGTACATTGCCCAAAATACACAAACGCCTCAATAAACCTCCAGGCCGGCCCATTGTAGCCTCGACAGACTCTCTACTCTCACCATTGTCCATCTTCCTTGAGAAAATACTTACTCCACTAGTCAAATCTACTTCTTCCTTCCTTCTAGCCACCTCCACATTTTGCAGATCATTAGAGAGATCAAACAGATCCCCTCTTAATGTATCTTAGTAACATTGGACGTGGTGAGTCTATACACTTCTATCTCACACACTAAGGGCATAGCTGCTGTGACCAGACTACTTGAAGGGGCCAACATTAATTCCAACATAATTAGACTCTGTCAAGATCTGTTGCAGCTTGTACTTACCAGAAACTACTTTATGTTTCAAGACTCCTTCTACATTCAGAAACGGGGCACTGCTATGGGGGCGTACATAGCGCCCCCTTATGCTAATGCATATATGGCAATGTTTGAGGAGGACTTTATTTATAGTGACCCAAATTTTCAACTCAATGCTTTATTATGGAAACGTTACATCGATGATGTATTTTGCGTTTGGAATGGGACAGTTGATTCCCTACTTACATTTACATCCTCCATAAATGCAGTCTGGCCTGAATTAAAATTTACTTTATACTATGACCCTAAAACAATCAGTTTCCTTGACACTACCATTATTAAAGAACAGGATGGCACCCTACATACTGACCTCTACATTAAAGTCACTGACCGCAACAGCTTACTCCAATTTTCAAGTTTCCACCCTAAAAACACCAAAATTTCCCTTCCTAAATCGCAATTCACAAGAATTAACCGGATTGTGGACACTATTGAAACAAAACAACTACGTATTAAGGAAATGAGTAAGAGATTCCAAGAAAGGGGTTATCCTGACAAGGTTATCCAATCATGCCTCCAAAATAAACCGAAAGATAAACCTACTAACACAACCAATAGAATTCCTTTTGTACACATGTACCACCCTTTATCCACCAAAGTCCAACATATCATACGTAAACACTGGTCCATACTGCACAAAGCCTACCCTCAGATCTCTGAATTTTCCCTGCCTTTCATGCCTTGTACAAAACGCCCTAGTAACCTGAAAGATTCTCTGGTTAGAGCGGATATAGGCCCAATCCCCAAACTTCCGATCCAACAATTCTTACAAACCCGTCGCAAAGGCACTTTTCCTTGTCTTCATTGCACACAGTGTTCACATGTAATGAAAGGTGACAAAATCTACCACCCCCTTTCTGGAAAAAGTTTCCCTATATGTGGCTTTTTCACATGCAACAGTTCTAACGTAGCTTATGTCATCAAATGTCCATGTGGATTGGCGTATGTCAGTGAGACCACACAGACAATCCGCGACCGCATTTGCAAGCACAAGTCCACAATCCGATGTGAAAATACACTACTACCAATTCCAGCACACTTTATCTCCAGACATCACAACATCTCGCAATTACACTTCCAGGTTCTAGAACAGATTGAACTACCAAGGAGAGGTGGCAACATTACTCAATTATTAAGGAATAGAGAAGCATTTTGGATACACCACCTCCAAACACTGGAACCTAAGGGATTGAACCGAGAATATGAATTGTCTAGTTTTTTATGATCTTTTTATGATTAATCTTATCATTTCTTGAATTTCAGACCAAACTGTGACTACACTATCTGTGATGGAGCCGCCCTACTGGTTGGGTAATAATCATGTATCTGTGTATTTACTTGCATGCACATAGTGTATAAGCCCACCCAACCCCCCCCCCCCCCGTCCCACTCCCTTTCCTTCTGTCTCCTAATCCGTTCCTTTTCCCCTCTCTTCTCCGTTCTTCCTCCATTTCATCCCCTTCCCGTCTATCCGTCCCCCCTCCTCTCTACATCCTCTCATCTATCCTCTTTACATTTACTTCTATTTTCCAACTCATCCCTCTTTCTCTCCTTCTTTGTCCTTCCATTTTCCTTTTTTTTCTATTTCTCTCTCTCCAGTTCCCCTTTACCATTTCACACTATTTACATACCCTCCGGCTTATATTCACCACCCATACCGATTCTCCTCTTTAATATGACAAGATTTGTAATATTTACACAGCATGAAGAACATGTCTACAAACATTCCACTGCACATAAAAATGCCTCCCCCCTATTCATTCCATTCCTATGGTGTTCGCACAACTCCCGATCACATGACACTGCTTCCGATCATGTGACATTCCACTACCACACCCTTGTACTGGCACGCATGCGCCCATACACTTCTTGTAAACGGGCGCCATCTTTAGTATTCCCTGTGCCCTCGACCTGTGTTCCTTTGGCCCGCCTCTTCCTGCACAGGCTTCCGGTCTATGGCACTTATTAAACGCCATACGCTTGCACCTTATCAGCGCTAGAAATATCTGGGCTATTGCCCTATTACATAACGCTGCCATACACGGGCTAGACACCCCCTTACTCAACCTCTCAGTCCAGCGGCTCATCCAGGTAAGCACTAATGCTCAGATTGCACTACTTACTTTCCTCCTGGCTCCTACTCAGTCTAGTCTCCTAATCAATATTGTATAATATATATTAATATGTTGTGTGCTGCTATTAATTTATTACTATCTTTCAAATCCCCAGAGGTCTTGACTTCCTTGTACCGCATCCCTTTATCCTGGTTTGCCATCAAAGGATATCGAGCAGATCTTCTCTGTATCTTGCCCGCTGTATCAGCCTTGATCATGTATAAATCTTTTAGTTTACTGACACTGGTTTGCCTCTATATTGCTACAATCAAGCGTCATATTCTTTACACTACAGTATATCTTCAAGAACGTGCTGCTCACCAGCTTCTTATACTTACCTTAACGCATATTTACCTGCACCTTATTTTTATTGCTGATTATACCGGTCCACCTACTGATGTTGTATACATTTATTTATTTAATTTTGTAACTGTATACATCATTTTGACGCATATGCTGTGAATATACTTACACAACCTCTTTATATATGTATTCCAGTATCTCTGATGAAGGCCCTTTGGCCGAAAACGTTCAGAACTTATTATAACTAGATGTTCCTGATGACATATTCTCATCGATATTAGATGATGTGGAAATGGAGGAACAGCAGATGACAGAAGAAGGGCTCCCACCTGTAGGGTTGAAGAAGTTGGTATGCTTGAGCTAATCAACAGTCTGTGCTTACTGTCAAATAACCTGCAGGAGATTGCAGGCGAAAACAGCAATAATAATAATTCACCTACATCACGCACACACTTTATAAACAGAAGGCTATTGGAAAACATGCATGGTCTTGGTAATACCAAACGTGGCAAGTAAATACAATGTAATGGAAGCACTATACATCTAGGGTCCTAACACTATTAAAAGGAGATTGTTAGTAAAACGAAAGAAACTTAACTGTACTAAGAAATTGTTTTTTTTTATTTCAAAAACGAAATTGAATACATTTAACTGTTTCCATATTTAACCTCTTCCTATCCTGAGATTAAAATCGCTGCCAGCTGTGCCCTAACAATCAGATCTGTACAATATTTAAATCACAAATCTGTAATGCTACATAAATAACAACTAAAGATAGAGAATAGTTGTGTTGCAATTGCAAACTTTTGAATACAACAACCCCTTTTTTTTCACATGTAGGGCTTAATGTGTACTTTACAATAAGTGCTTTGCACCAAAAATGCCCATTCTTGACATGTGCTACATATATTCCCTAAAACATACTTTTTATTGATTCAGTTTAAAAAGAAACACCCCTTTTTTCACCTTTTAAAATTATCAGTGTACTTATCCAGATTGCTTAATATTATCAAAGTTACCTTCACAATGCTCCGTAGGTGTTGGAGGACACTTTGCAAAATTATATCACTAGTAGTTGTGGCCGCTGGCTGGTCCCTTGCCTACAATATTCCTTTTGTACACACTCTTTTATTAAGCTATGGATAGCACACTGTTAAAAATCCCTCAACTACTGCCCCCGACATGTTTCGCCATCTTGCTGGCGTCTTCAGGGGTTTGGGTGGCGCTGAACGATGAGGGGGTGGGGCGGGAATTTATAACTTTGCTCTCTAACAGAGCTCGCCCAATACCTATCAGTCACCTTGATACTGGACTTCCAGATTGGTGACCCAATGGTCTAATCTTTTAGACCAGTTCTCCCCTCCCTCCAGCTGACGTGCTTACCTTCGTCAGCAACCCTGTCTCCCTGCGCATGCCGGCGAACATAGTCTCTGGATCGCGTTCTATCAAACGCACTCTGCGCATGTCCTGGGACTTAGTCTGTATTCCACTGCTCTTGCTCTATTGCGCATGTCAATATTGCGCATTCTCACTGTTTCTTCTTCTAGAGTGGCTACATTGTGCCACTTGTTTGGTGGTTAACTATTTATATTATACCTATGGCAGTTCATCCCATAATTTTTAGGACTCTACATTATTCTTATTTTAAATTTTTTGTTATTATTTATTTTTCTTTATATGAATTCCATTATATATTAGCTATTGATCATTGTCTAATATTATGGTCCTATAGGATTTGATTGACCATGGTCATGATCCTATTTTGGTCATTCTGACAGTAGCAGCCATTTTTTGTAGTGACCAGATTTATTTATTTTTCATAGGAAGCTAGAGAATAAAAATCAGGAAGAGGGTACGAGAGGGCTGGGAGAATTGGCCACAGTATCTTTTGCATGCTAGTATCAATTCCCTTCATATCCCACCTTTCTACTTGGGTTAATTATAGTGATAGTAATAGTAATTTAAAGAGGGGAATTAATGATCCTCATAAATATGAGGCGAAAGTGAACCCCTCATTTAGCCCATTGGGGGCCAAGCTTTTAAGTCTATAAATTTATAGTTTATAGATTTACAGTGTGCTATCCATAGCTTAGTAAAAGAGTGTGTACAAAAGGAATATTGTAGGCAGGGGACCGCGGCACGATCTACTGCAGGCCAGCGGCCGCAACTACTAGTGATATAATGTTGCAAAGTGTCCTCTAACACCTACGGAGCATTGTGAAGGTAACAATGTCTCTACAAACTTGATAATATTAAGCAATCTAGATAAGTACACTGATAATTTTAAAAGGTGAAAAAAGGGGTGTTTCTTTTTAAACTGAATCAATAAAAAGTATGTTTTAGGGGATATATGTAGCATATGTCAAGAATGGGCATTTTTGGTGCAAAGCACTTATTGTAGAATACGCAATTGCAAGCTAGCGCAACACGATAGCAGTAATCCAAACTTTCTTAATCTCCATGCACCTATATTAACTATTATTTGTTCTGATTGTAGCAGCATCACATTGCAATCTTCATGCAGCCAAGGCAAGCGAGAAGCTCTAGTCTTAGGGTGTTCTCACAACACAGAAAGGCCGGGTTCAAATCTGCGTTTGTGAAATCCGGCTTTCAATAGCCAAAAAGTACTATGCAAACCATTTTTTGTGTGGCTGAAAGCCGGCATACCTGTATATGCTGGAAAGCAGCCGGAATCTCACCGAATCCCATTACAGTAAATGGGACTGCTGGAGTTCACAGCGCATATGTGAAACCGGCCTAATTGTACTTTAGCAATCACCTTCTAAGGGTTATCAACCTCTAAGTTGTACAAGCCATAAAATTGTCGGTTTGGTTTTCTGATCCAACAAAAAGAAATTGTGCTGTTGAATGCTATATTATGACTGTTGTCTTCCATAGAGGGATAGTTATTGGTTCATAGTATGGAACAGCAGCAATTCTATGTGTTTTCTTATAGCTTCCGTATTACAGTATTTACCCATCCAGTTCCTAATCTGGCTCTTCCACATTTCCTGCCCTAGTCCGGCTCTTCTTCATTCTGGCACTTGGTTACCAAGGAAGCCAATGTCTGAAGATGATTAGAGATGAGCGAGTAGTGTTCGATCGAGCTGGTATTCGATCGAATACTACGATATTCGGCGTACTCGATTTAATTCGAGTATAACGGCAATGGCGCACCTAGAATTCGTTTCCCCTCCCACCTTCCCTGGCGCTCTTTTTCCACCAATCACCATGCAGGGGGGGTATGACAGGCACGCTGAGCACGCTGGCAGCGCGAAAACGGCGTCTACATGCATTGGCTGGAAAAACCATGTGACCTCGAATATTAAAAACTCAGCTCTTCCTGCTCGTACGCATATGCTGCGTGAACTTAGTCAGGGACAGAGGCTGGAGAAGGGAGAGACAGATTTTAGCTGTTGGATAGGCAGGAGCGTGATTAAAAGCCCTTATCAGGGCTACTACAGTGGACTTCAGTGATAGCTTACTACAATATAGACTTTACAGAGAACGGCTGCTGTATTCAGGGATAGCTGCTGGAGTAGGGACAGAGAGAGGCATTAGTGGTGTATTAGGTGCTCTGCTACATACCAAACTATATTTGGCACTACTGCTGTGTACCTTGAAAAATACAATATATAGGCCTTATAACTGGCAACTGTACTGTGCGTTCTCTTGCAAAGTAATTTCTCATAACTGGTGTTCATACACACCGTCTGATCACTCAGTACACGGCTGTGTACCTTGAAAAATACAATATATAGGCCTTAACTGGCAACTGTACTGTGCGTTCTCTTGCAAAGTAATTTCTCATAACTGTTGTTCATACACACCGTCTGATCACTCAGTACACGGCTGTGTACCTTGAAAAATACAATATATAGGCCTTATAACTGGCAACTGTACTGTGCGTTCTCTTGCAAAGTAATTTCTCATAACTGTTGTTCATACACACCGTCTGATCACTCAGTACACGGCTGTGTACCTTGAAAAATACAATATATAGGCCTTAACTGGCAACTGTACTGTGCGTTCTCTTGCAAAGTAATTTCTCATAACTGTTGTTCATACACACCGTCTGATCACTCAGTACACGGCTGTGTACCTTGAAAAATACAATATATAGGCCTTAACTGGCAACTGTACTGTGCGTTCTCTTGCAAAGTAATTTCTCATAACTGTTGTTCATACACACCGTCTGATCACTCAGTACACGGCTGTGTACCTTGAAAAATACAATATATAGGCCTTAACTGGCAACTGTACTGTGCGTTCTCTTGCAAAGTAATTTCTCATAACTGTTGTTCATACACACCGTCTGATCACTCAGTACACGGCTGTGTACCTTGAAAAATACAATATATAGGCCTTAACTGGCAACTGTACTGTGCGTTCTCTTGCAAAGTAATTTCTCATAACTGTTGTTCATACACACCGTCTGATCACTCAGTACACGGCTGTGTACCTTGAAAAATACAATATATAGGCCTTAACTGGCAACTGTACTGTGCGTTCTCTTGCAAAGTAATTTCTCATAACTGTTGTTCATACACACCGTCTGATCACTCAGTACACGGCTGTGTACCTTGAAAAATACAATATATAGGCCTTAACTGGCAACTGTACTGTGCGTTCTCTTGCAAAGTAATTTCTCATAACTGTTGTTCATACACACCGTCTGATCACTCAGTACACGGCTGTGTACCTTGAAAAATACAATATATAGGCCTTAACTGGCAACTGTACTGTGCGTTCTCTTGCAAAGTAATTTCTCATAACTGTTGTTCATACACACCGTCTGATCACTCAGTACACGGCTGTGTACCTTGAAAAATACAATATATAGGCCTTAACTGGCAACTGTACTGTGCGTTCTCTTGCAAAGTAATTTCTCATAACTGTTGTTCATACACACCGTCTGATCACTCAGTACACGGCTGTGTACCTTGAAAAATACAATATATAGGCCTTAACTGGCAACTGTACTGTGCGTTCTCTTGCAAAGTAATTTCTCATAACTGTTGTTCATACACACCGTCTGATCACTTAGAACACGGCTGTGTACCTTGAAATATACAATATATACAATATATAGGCCTTTCAATTGGCAACTGTACTGTGCGTTCTCTTGCAAACTAATTTCACGGCTGTGAAGGCAAAATATTGTAAAAAAAAAAAAAATGCGGCGGGGGGCTAGCGGAATAGGACGTGGACGAGGACGGGGGCGCGGAAATGCTGTTGGGGGCCTTGTTGAAGCCAGTGGGGATACAATGCGTGCTGGTGAGGGTCAGCCAGGATCCCGCTCATCCAGAATCCCTGCCTTTATGGGACAGTTAAGCAGGGGGCGGGTTACACCGCTGTTGAGGCCTGAGCAGGTTGAACAGGTGGTGCAATGGATAGCCGATAGCGCTTCCACACAGTTGTCCACCAGCCAGTCATCCACACAGTCTCACTCTGACCCTCCTTCCTCCACACCTGGCCAACAGAGTCATCCCACCATTGACCCCTCCCAGGAGCTCTTTTCGGGTCCTTTTTCAGATGTGCCGGAAGAATCCCAGGAGCTAGCAGAGGAATTTGTTTGTAGTGATGCCCAAACACTTGAGTTTTCGCCATCTCCTGCTGATGTGGACCCTGAGCCAGCATCTGTTATCATGAGCGATGATGATGATGAGACGCAGTTGCCATCAAGGGAGGCTGTTGGAATGTCCAGTGGGCAGGAGGAGGAGCAGAGTGAGGAAGAGGAGGTGGTGGATGACGAAATGACCGACCCCACTTGGCCAGGGGTGATGTCCAGCGGGGAAAGCAGTGGAGAGGTGGTGGTCTGCGCAGCACCGAAAAAGGCAGCAAGAGGCAGAGGGATGTCCAGAGGCAGAGGGATGTCCACAGGCAGAGGGATGTCCACAGGCAGAGGGATGTCCACAGGCAGAGGGATGTCCAGAGGCAGAGGACAGTCCAGACAGAGTAGTGAGGCCACAGCCAGCACGGCCGAAGCTGTTCCCGGCAGCGGGCAGTCGCGTGAAGCTCCCCCATCGAGGCCTCGTACTTCTGTGGTGTGGAGATTTTTTAATGTTTGTGCGGATGACAAACTGAGCGCGGTTTGCACACTCTGCCACTCAAAACTGAGTAGGGGCTCTGAGAAGAGCAATCTGACCACCTCAGGCATGCGGCGTCACTTGGAAGTCAAGCACTGGGCTGAGTGGGAGAGAGCAAACGCAATACAAACTGCGCCCGGTCCTGCTGCCACTGCCTCTTCCCCTTTGTTGTGTGCTGCCACTGCGGTCCAGACCTCCAGCCAGGACACCTCCACATCTGCCTCTGCCTCGGCTACTTTGGGGCCTTCTCCTTCAGCCTCCCCTTCCCCCGCCTCTTCGCCTGCACCCTCACACTCCTCGTCCCAACAACTGTCCATCTCGCAGGCGTTCGACCGCAGGCGGAAGTACGCCTCGAGTCACCCCCAAGCCCAAGCCTTAAACTGCCACATCTCCAAACTGCTGGCCCTGGAGATGTTGCCGTTTAGGCTTGTGGAGACGCAGGCCTTCCGCGACCTGATGGCGGCTGCCGCACCTCGCTATTCCGTCCCCAGCCGCCACTACTTTTCCCGGAGTGCCGTCCCCGCCCTGCACCAGCACGTGTCGCGTAACATCAGGCGGGCCCTGAGGTACGCAGTCAGCGCAAAGGTCCACTTGACCACCGACTCGTGGACAAGCGCTTGCGGCCAGGGACGCTACATCTCTTTGACGGCACACTGGGTGAATGTAGTGGAAGCGGGGACGGGGTCGCAAACAGAGACGGCCTACCTACCACCCCCGCCCAAGATTGCCAGCATGGGTTCTGATAAACCCCCCTCCTCCTCCTCCTCCTCCTCCTCCTGTGCCTTAACATCTCCCTCAGCCGCTAGCTGGAAGCGTTGCAGCACTGGCGCGGGGAGACGTCAGCAGGCGGTGCTAAAGCTCATCAGCTTGGGCGACAGGAAGCACAGCGCCCCAGAGGTGAGGGACGCCATATTGCAGCAGACGGAGATGTGGCTGTCGCCGCTGCAGCTAGGACCAGGCATGGTCGTGTGCGATAACGGCCGTAACCTGGTGGCGGCTCTGGAGCTTGCCGAACTCAATCACGTACCATGCCTGGCCCACGTTTTTAATCTGGTAGTCCAAAAATTTCTGAAGACTTACCCCAACCTGGCAGAGCTACTGGTGAAAGTGCGGCGCTTGTGCGCTCACTTTCGGAAGTCAACTGTAGCTGCTGCTAGCTTAAAAAAACTCCAGCAACGCCTCCATTTGCCTGAACATCGGCTGTTGTGCGACCTGCCCACTCGCTGGAATTCCACCTATTCCATGTTGGCCAGGGTGTGTGAGCAGCAGAGAGCATTGATGGAGTACCAGATTATGAATCCACGCGTGCCTCCAACTCAGCTCCCTCAGTTTGCCAACCACGAGTGGCCATGGATGGCAGACATATGCGATGTACTGCGTATCTTTGAGGAGTCCACCAAGAAGGTCAGCAGCGAGGACGCTATAGTGAGCGTAACCATCCCGCTCCTAGGCGTCCTTAAAGAATCCCTCATCGCAATAAGGGAGAACGCATTGCACGCAGAGGAGACGGGGGTTGGAGGAGACGCAACGGAGCTACACAGTCAGTCCACACTTTTGTCTGCTTCACGGTGGCAGTTGCAGGAGGAGGAGGATGAGGAGGAGGACGACGTGGAGGTGGCTGTGGAAGAGGAGGAGGATGCTGGCGGCGAGGGTAGCAGTCAGGCTGTGTGCGTCCCATTGGTTCAGCGCGGATGGGGCGGAGAGGAGGCGGAAGAGGAAGAGGAGGAAATGGCAAGTGATCCTTCTGGTGGGGGCAGTGAGGTCATGCCTATTCAGAGTCTGGCACACATGGCTGACTTCATGCTGGGCTGCTTTTCCCGGGACACACGTGTTGTCCGGATAGTGGAGGACAAACTGTACTGGGTCTTCGCACTCCTGGACCCCCGGTATAAAGATAACGTCTCCTCTTTTATTCCGGTAGAGGAGAGGACAAATCGATTGCTGGAATACCAGAGGGAACTCGTGCAGAACATGATGGAGATTTTCCCACCCACCATCGCTGGCGGCAGAGAGGAGAGGGTCTCCCAGAGTCCCACAACATCCATCAGGCCCACAGCCACCAGGGGAACACTCTCCAAGGTGTGGGACACGTTCATGGCACCCCCTCGTGCAACTTCCATCACTGCGGGGCCCGCTATCAGCAGGAGGGACAAGTATCGGCGGATGTTGCGGGAGTACCTGGCAGACCGTAACCCTGTCCTCCCCGATCCCTCGGCGTCCTACACTTACTGGGTCTCCAAGTTGGACACGTGGCTGGAACTGTCCCTGTACGCCTTGGAGGTGCTTGCCTGCCCTGCCGCCAGCGTGCTATCAGAAAGGGTGTTCAGCGCAGCCGGGGGCATTATAACCGATAAGCGCAGCCGCCTGTCAACCGACAGTGCCGACAGGCTGACGCTAATCAAAATGAACAGCAAGTGGATTGACCCGGACTTTGCTTCTCCAACCGTGGAAAGCAGCCAAAAGTGAAGTGCCATCTGTATGAAGTGCCATTTCCTCCTCCACCTCCTCCTCCTCCTCCTCCTTAACCGCCGTAGAATTGCTCCGTAAATAAGAAAAATTTATATGTTTATGGCTCACCTCTTGGGCCTCCACAAAATGTTTAAGAGGTCTCACCTCTTGGGCCTCCTCATAATTTTTAACCGGTCTCACCTCTTGGGCCTCAACATAATTTTTAACAGGTCTCACCTCTTGGGCCTCCACATAATTTTTAACAGGTCTCACCTCTTGGGCCTCCACAAAATGTTTAAGAGGTCTCACCTCTTGGGCCTCCACATAATTTTTAAGAGGTCTCACCTATTGGGCCTCCACATAATTTTTAACGGGTCTCACCTCTTGGGTCTCCACAAAATGTTTAACAGGTCTCACCTCTTGGGCCTCCACAAAATGTTTAACAGGTCTCACCTCTTGGGCCTCCACATAATTTTTAACACGTCTCACCTCTTGGGCCTGCACAAAATGTTTAAGAGGTCTCACCTATTGGGCCTCCACATAATTTTTAACGGGTCTCACCTCTTGGGCCTCCACAAAATGTTTAACAGGTCTCACCTCTTGGGCCTCCACAAAATGTTTAACAGGTCTCACCTCTTGGGCCTCCACAAAATGTTTAACAGGTCTCACCTCTTGGGCCTCCACAAAATGTTTAACAGGTCTCACCTCTTGGGCCTCCACAAAATGTTTAACAGGTCTCACCTCTTGGGCCTCCACATAATTTTTAACAGGTCTCACCTTTTGGGCCTCCACAAAAGGTTTAAGAGGTTAACAGTGGAAAGCAGCCAAAAGTGAAGTGCCATCTGTATGAAGTGCCATTTCCTCCTCCACCTCCTCCTCCTCCTCCTCCTTAACCGCCGTAGAATTGCTCCGTAAATAAGAAAAATGTTTATATTTATGGCTCACCTCTTGGGCCTCCACATAATTTTTAACAGGTCTCACCTCTTGGGCCTCCACAAAATGTTTAAGAGGTCTCACCTCTTGGGCCTCCACATAATTTTTAAGAGGTCTCACCTATTGGGCCTCCACATAATTTTTAACGGGTCTCACCTCTTGGGTCTCCACAAAATGTTTAACAGGTCTCACCTCTTGGGCCTCCACAAAATGTTTAACAGGTCTCACCTCTTGGGCCTCCACATAATTTTTAACACGTCTCACCTCTTGGGCCTGCACAAAATGTTTAAGAGGTCTCACCTATTGGGCCTCCACATAATTTTTAACGGGTCTCACCTCTTGGGTCTCCACAAAATGTTTAACAGGTCTCACCTCTTGGGCCTCCACAAAATGTTTAACAGGTCTCACCTCTTGGGCCTCCACAAAATGTTTAACAGGTCTCACCTCTTGGGCCTCCACAAAATGTTTAACAGGTCTCACCTCTTGGGCCTCCACAAATGTTTAACAGGTCT
Organism: Rhinella marina; assembly: GCA_900303285.1. Taxonomy (NCBI): domain Eukaryota; kingdom Metazoa; phylum Chordata; class Amphibia; order Anura; family Bufonidae; genus Rhinella; species Rhinella marina. The sequence continues at coordinate 22,195 of ONZH01028277.1, forward strand.
CACCTCTTGGGCCTCCACAAAATGTTTAACAGGTCTCACCTCTTGGGCCTCCACATTATTTTAACAGGTCTCAACTTTTGGGCCTCCACAAAAGGTTTAAGAGGTTAACAGTGGAAAGCAGCCAAAAGTGAAGTGCCATCTGTATGAAGTGCCATTTCCTCCTCCACCTCCTCCTCCTCCTCCTTAACCGCCGTAGAATTGCTCCGTAAATAAGAAAAATGTATATATTTATGGCTCACCTCTTGGGCCTCCACATAATTTTTAACAGGTCTCACCTCTTGGGCCTCCACAAAAGGTTTAAGAGGTTAACAGTGGAAAGCAGCCAAAAGTGAAGTGCCATCTGTATGAAGTGCCATTTCCTCCTCCACCTCCTCCTCCTTAACCGCCGTAGAATTGCTCCGTAAATAAGAAAAATGTATATATTTATGGCTCACCTCTTGGGCCTCCACATAATTTTTAACAGGTCTCACCTCTTGGGCCTCCACAAAAGGTTTAAGAGGTTAACAGTGGAAAGCAGCCAAAAGTGAAGTGCCATCTGTATGAAGTGCCATTTTCCTCCTCCACCACCTCCTCCTCCTCCTTAACCGCCGTAGAATTGCTCCGTAAATAAGAAAAATGTATATATTTATTGCTCACCTCTTGGGCCTCCACATAACTTTTTAACAGGTCTCACCTCTTGGGCCTCCACAAAAGGTTTAACAGGTCTCACCTCTTGGGCCTCCACATAATTTTTAACAGGTCTCACCTCTTGGGCCTCCACATAATTTTTAACACGTCTCTCCTCTTGGGCCTCCACATAATTTTTAAGAGGTCTCACCTCTTGGGCCTCCACATAATTTTTAAGAGGTCTCACCTCTTGGGCCTACACAAAATGTTTAAGAGGTGTCACCTCTTGGGCCTCCACATAATTTTTAAGAGGTCTCACCTCTTGGGCCTCCACATAATTTTTAACACGTCTCTCCTCTTGGGCCTCCACATAATTTTTAATACGTCTCACCTCTTGGGCCTCCACAAAATGTTTAACAGGTCTCACCTCTTGGGCCTCCACAAAATGTTTAAGCGGTCTCACCTCTTGGGCCTCCACATAATTTTTAAGAGGTCTCACCTCTTGGGCCTCCACATAATTTTTAAGAGGTCTCACCTCTTGGGGCTCTACAAAATGTTTAAGAGGTCTCACCTCTTTAGCCTCCACACAATTTTTAAGACGTCTCACCTCTTGGGCCTCCACAAAATTTTCCATGAGCCTCTGGCCAGCCCACGGCCTCTTCCTGCCTTTTGCGGTCCTACGCATCCCTCAACATCCCCACTGCTTTACCTGCTAGACATGACACTGGGCCAGGTCGGGTCACTGACATCTCAAGCGCCAACAATTTGGGCATTTTAAGGCTTCTGCATGTGTTTGAGTTGTTTTTACATTTTAAAGAAGACATGTCTGACCACATCTCACACACACACACAATGACAATTAGGGGTGGGGTCTATTTGCTTTCCCCCTTGCCTATGCCATCTGTGGTTGTCATAGGCAACGTGATTTTAAGGGGTGCAGAATTTTATCTTCTTTTTTGTCTAGTTTGGCTTGGGGTCCATGGCAATGTTGAGGAAAGAAGGTTTCCTTGTATGGTCTCACTTTACAGAGAGGTTATATTGTGTTTGGAGTGTATTGTTGAGAGGCTGTGATAGTGGCGTAATAGTGCGACTTGGGCGCGTTATATGCACCCAGACATGCTTCCCCTGCTGTCCCAGTTGCATTCCAGCAGTGTTGGCATCCTTTTCTGAGGTTCCAGGGTGGACGTGGTGACCTCCAAGTGGTCGAATTGAGATTTCCAAGTGGCGAGCATTTTTTCCCCATAGACTTTAATGGGATTCGATATTCGGTCGAATAGTCGAATTTCGCGGTCTATTCGAATCGAATTTCGAACTTTCGAATATTTCACTACTCGCTCATCTCTAAAGATGATATAATAGGTGTCAGGTTTAAAATCACCTACTGTTCTGCAGACTTTGCCAAATTATAGGGTTCAGTGCTAGTTTCTATATGAGGAACCCATTTGTTTCCTGATGCCTCATGATGGCTGACTCTTGCACATTTCACTGACCTGTTTATTAGGCCTCGTTCACACTTCAGTGTTTGTCTGTTCCAAAGATTTGGACTATTTCTACATTGCTGTCGTCAATCTAAAGCCTCATTCACACGTCAGTGTTTTGGTCAGTGATTTCCATCAGTAATTGTGAGCCAAAACCAAAATTGGAGCCTCCATGGACATAAGGTATAAGGGAAAGATCTGCACCTGTTCTGTGTTTAGAGCCACACCTGATTTTGGCTCAAAATCACTGATGGAAATCACAGACCGAAACACTGACGTGTGAATGAGACAGGAGACTACTTGGGGTATAAGTGCAACATGTGGATTCACTGTGGGAAAGTCCATGTCTCCTTGTAGGAGGCAGAACCTGAAAAATGCATGATCTCCTAGACTCTACACCCAAATTTAGCCTGTGCCTTTTGGATTAAAGGGGTTATCCCATAACTAATGTAAAAAATGAAAATCAGAAATCATATAGTATATGGCAACCTCTTTCTAAGAAAGCCAGAACCAGCTCTGTACTTCACATGGATCCAGAGATCTCTCCATTCATTGCTCAGCTAGATTTATATCAAGCTAGCAGCTCAAGATGAGTGTCTTTTCTGCTGCAAATAAGGGGGCATGTCTGTGCTCTATCACAGCTCAGGAAGTATTTGAAATATGAAACTGAGCATGTGCGGCCTTCTCAGTGAGCAGGACAAAGAAATAAGAAAAAAACTAAGAACAGGAGGCGCTATACAGATACATTTTATTGAATAACTCAGTGGCTATGCTATATTTTTAATAACATGTAATTGCAAAATAATTTAGACCCATGTGCTGGTTTGAAAACTGTAGAATATTTTTCATGGGACAATCCTTTTAAGTCTAGAGCAAGGGTCAGCAACATTCGGCACTCCAGCTGTTCTGAAACTACAACTCCCAGTATGCTCCATTCATTTCTATGAGTTCTGAGAAGAGCAGATCAAGTATGCATGTTGGGAGTTATAGTTTCATAACACCTGGAGTGCTGGAGGTTACCTACCCCTGGTATAGTGGATCCACCACTAGACAAGCTTTCTAACATTGTGCTGGGCATGAAACCTTTGATTTATTCATCTTTGTAGTGCAAACAGAGAAAAAAGTAGGTCAACTTTTTGAGGAATAAAAAGTATAGTGGCACAGAATATAACATTTGTGTGTGAGCTGTAGCAAATTAACTCAGAGCTACAAAGGGAGCTAACTTATTCATCAGTTAGGAGTACTTTCGTTTAGAAGTAGCCCATCAGCCCATTGAATTTATTATGTGAGAAGGTGTCACCATGAGCCACCTTTTATACTAAGTCTGTTGCCTCTAAATAATAATGAAACAGGAATCTAGTTACACGACCTTGTAAATGTTTTATCTAACGTAATTTAAATATAAATTTCCTCTTAAATTATTGATCACTTATGAAGGTGGTGTCTCACTTCTTGTGAAAAAAGTCCTCCATTTATTTCATTTACCACAGCAGGAATGAGCTCTAGAAAGCATATTAGTGATAGTTAAATATTATCTACATGAAATCAGACTTAACATTCAGGGTTTACCATTATGCATTAAAGATATTATAGCACAAATGAATACCTTCATGACAAGTCATGGAACTGTATAATACCGCACGAGCAGACTCCACTCCTTAATGAATTCATATTAGAGAGGCTGTACTGTGTCACCTCATATTAATTATATTTAGTAATGCATATAAAAGCTATGCTTTCAATCACTTGTTCTAAATTCTATTTCAGCACATATTTTCATAATCACATTCATCCTTTGCATTTCCAGGCAATGTAATAAATGTATTATCTCTGCTCCTTATATGTTTGTCTGGAAATGTCAAATTTTAAAAATTACCACACACAAAGAGAGCTTATTTTTAGTGGTTAATATTTTGTATTCTGCAGCTTTTTGCCTCCTTTTAGAGATGTGATTTGAAACTCCTTAGCCTAGAGATGGGAACCAAATCTACTGATTCTGAATTCGCCCCAAATTTCCCCCAAAAATTCAGAATCTAGTGGACTTCTTGTGATTTGTTTTGGGCGAATAAGAGAGAGATGTGCTATGCTTTTCTTTTTGGAAAGAAAGCTAATTTGAATATCTTTCCCAGAAACCCAAAGTTATGCAGATAACATTCCATTATTTAAAATAAAAAAACAACCACACACTAATTGAACAGTTCGAGGCTACCACCAAGGGAAATATATTCATATGAAAATGCACTGACTAAAAGAATTTGGGCTACCACAGGGCTAAGATCTTATTAAGAAAAAATACTGAGGGAATAAATATCACATGTTCTATCCCCCAACTCTTCCAGCACAACTATCTTCCCCTTCTAGAAACGATCAAACAAGACATCTCTTCATACAGTAAGTTATACATATAGTGGATAGGCCGTATAGCCACTTTACAAATGATGACTGTGCCTAAACCTTTATTTATAATTCGAACAGTCCCTATAAAGGTCCCCTCCCATTTTTTTATTAAAGCTCAGAAACTCCTTAACTCCTTTATTTGGAATAATGGCAAACCCCGAGTTTCCTCCACTCTTCTAAATAAAACCAGGCGTGGGGGTGGTTTGGGACTACCCAATATAGCTGACTACTTCCTAGCAACACAAATCAATCTTCTCCGGGGGTGGTGGACCGGTGACACATCCACTCCATGGATCCACATCGAGTCCACTTTATCCCCTACAAAGCATCTCCAAGCTTTGCTCATAGACTGTTTGAATCCTATGCCAACTAAAGCTACGAGTTTGCCTTACCTGGTGAACGAAGCCTTATACCATTGGCGTACTTTTCATTGTAGATGCACACATGACACCATATCAGCTATATCCATATCTCCTTTACAATTGTTAGAATTGAAACTCCCTGACACAGATCTCTCATTCTGGAGATCAAGGGGCATACAGTGGATTTCTCAATTATTTAAAGAGGACCAATGCAAGTCCTTTGTGGATTTACATTGTAAGTTTACAATCCCCCATAGGGAATTTTACAAATACTTACAGATTCGTCATCTGTTACAATCCAATAATCCTTGTGTAATAACTGCACAAAGGCAGTTACTGGAGATATGGGGGTCCCCCAAGATGTCCCTGAAAGGCTCGGGTATTAGGCCACTATACATGAGCTTGGGAGACAAGCAATCCTTTCAGAAACTTACTCCCTTTCAGGCGTGGGACAAGGAGTTGCAATGTAACATCTCTGTAGCTCATTGGATACCTGCCCTAAGATTAATTTCTAATATATTCTTTAGTGTCTCTCTATTTGAGGCGGCAGTGAAGACATGCCTGAGATGGTATTTAACCCCATACAGATTAAGTAAAATTTACCCTGGTTTTTCCCACCTTTGTTGGCGTCAGTGTGGAGCAAAAGGTACACTTTTGCATACCCTATGGACCTGTCCTAAACTATCTAACCTGTAGAGCAGTGTTTTCCATTTAGCGTCTCAACTATGCGGCCTTACCCTTGAGCCTTCACCTTATTGGGCCCTATTCTTTATGGATATGCATGTATTCCCTGTAGCTTATAGAATCCCAATTGCACATCTATTCATAGTCCCGAAACTCAACATTACTAGATGTTGGAAATCCATTGAAGTCCCGACCTTAGCGGACACGGTTGCACGCGTGCAGCAAAATTGTTTATATGAAAAAATGATGGCCTATAAAGATCATAAGATTGACCGATTTCATCTTCAATGGCAAGCTTGGTTGACGTTAATGCCCATGAAATAATTGGACACCTAGTCTATATACGACTCTTTTCACCACATACACCTCTGAGACTAGTTTGGTTCTAGTTTTGTTTCTTTATTTCATGACTGTGTTATAGCTTTATTATGATATCTTTACAGTTGTGGATAACACAGGGTACTCTCTACTGATGTAGATTGTCAATTATTGTATGCATTAGTTACCTTGTACTTACCTTAACTATTTGAGCGCTATGAGGTCGACACAGCCATCTCGCTTGAAGATCCAGTGCAAAATTCTTTTCTGAGGAGAGAACATGGGTTCTGGCTCTGGACGTCCATGCTCCATGCCTTATTAGAAGGCTCCATGCAAAATTTCCATTAAAGCCTGCTGCCCAGGTTGAGGGTTTGGTGGCCCCTCGTAAGAGGGGAGATAATGTCACAAACTTGCCTGTCTAGGCTCCAGCAGTAAGATCTCCAGCTTCGCAGTGCAACTGCGCTGGGAGAGAAGCTCTACGAAAACAACACCCCTTGGTCATGTGACAGCATCCCTAACAACAGGATGCAATGCTCCGTTTCTCTCCACTATGGGCCTGTGTTGGAGGAAAACTAGCAGCGATTGATTATTCAGTTGTTATGTTCCTGTGTGCTGTGTCTGACTAATGGAGCACTGAGTCATGGACCTATCAGGTTCTGATACTGGGACTTGATGCTCTATTTAAACCCTTTTCTGGCCATATACCTTTACCAGTGATAGCTTCAGACTCCCTAGATGTGCTACTGGTTCCTGGTGCATGTGGATTGCTATTATTGTTATTGACTTCAACTTGTATTTGAGCACTCTTTGTCTCATGTTTTGGTACTGTCTTTCTCTTTTGGTTCTGACTTGGCTTTGTGACTACCCTCTGTCTTTTGATTTTGTACTGTTTTGTCCTTCCAGTTCTTCCCCATTCCAATACAACTCAGTCTCTGTGTCGTTCTTTCTCTGTGTGTGTCTGTCTTGCACTGTAGCAGAGTAGGGAATGTCAACTAGTTGCGGACTTGCAGTGCAAGCCATAGGCCGCAAGTAGGCAGGGAAAGCGGGCTGGATTCCTGTTAGGGTTCACTACCCATGTGTCCCTGCCTACTGTGGTAACAGGTAGATTGTTGCCACAACTTGCAGCTTAATTAAATTGAAGCCCCCCCCCCCAAAAAAAAAAAAGTGTCTTGCAACTGTGTGGAAACTGAATATACGTAAACGGCTGATTGACGCTTGATACTCAAGTTCACCTTAAAGGGGTTTTCTGGGATTTTAATACTGATGACCTATCCTCAGGATCCTGAGGATAGGTTATCAGTAGTAAAATCCTGGAAAACCCCTTTAATACACACAGGTAGATTGCTGCCACACCTTGGGTATTGCTGCAGTAATAATGTATATATGCAGCTGAATTAAATTCAACTCCCCCCCCCAAAAAAAAAAAAATTAAAATTAAAATTGTGACCATGTGGAAACTGAATATATGTAAACTGACAATTGAGGCTTAGCATTCAATTTTACCGTAATACACACAGGTAGATTGCTATCACACAATGTGTATTGCTGAAGTAATCTAATACACCATGTTCCAAATGATTATGCAAATTGGATTTAAGTGTCATAAAGATTAATTTTTTTGTTTTTCAACTCATTGATGGTATTGTGTCTCAGGGCTCTTTGGATCACTGAAATCAATCTCAGATACCTGTGATAAATAGCTTGCCAGGTAACCCCAATTAAAGGAAAACTGGATGCTCCACAATATTAAGCAGGCCACTGTTTTCAAGTAAAATGGGAAAGAAAAAGGATATCTCTGCTGCCGAAAAGCATCAAATAGTGCAATGCCTTGGACAAGGGATAAAAACATTAGATATTTCACGAAAACTTAAGCGTGATCATCGTACTGTGAAGAGATTTGTGGCTGATTCAGAGCACAGATGTGTTCGTGCTGATAAAGGCAGAATGAGGAAGGTTTCTGCCAGGCAAGTCATCAGATTAAGAGAGCAGCTGCTACAAAGCCATTACAAACCAGCAA
>ONZH01028278.1:0-24001 GCA_900303285.1 Rhinella marina
TCCACTAGCTCCATGCTAGGAAGAGTATGTTCTCTCAGCGGTCATGAAGTGAAAATATGAGTTTTAAAAAGACATGCAAAAGAACAGGACAGCTGCTTAAAGAGGACCTATCATTTCTCCTTACATTACTGTTATAGTAAATACCTGATTTCCCATTTAAATAATAATTCTTGAAAACACTTTCTCAGAATTCTGGATTCTTGTTATTCCTCCTGGAAATGTATGAATAAATTGACAACTGAGTGAGTACAGACAGTGGCTGATTTTGTAAATTAATTTTCAGGAGGAATAATAAAGGAATGATTGGTCAAACAAGTCACAGGTCCCCTTAGAGGGCATCTGTCAGCAGATTTGTACCTATGAGACTGGCTGATCTGTTACATGTGCACTTGGCAGCTGAAGGCATCTGTGTTGGTCCCATGTTCATATGTGCCTGAATTTCTGAGAAAAATGAATTTTTAATATACGCAAATAAGGCTCTAGGAGCAACAGGGGTGTTGCTTTTACGCCTAGAGGCTTAGCTCTCTCTGCAATTGCTGTGCCCTCCACTTTGATTGACAGGACCAGGCAGTGTACATGTGATCATGCCTGGCCATTGCTTCTCCTGAAGCCTCGTGCTTCAGTATGCGGTGCAGGCACATTACAGGAAAGAGGCTTTCAGTACAGAAGAGGTTGCCATCCATGGGTTGGTCTATAGGACAGGGGTCATCAACCTTAGGCACTCCAGCTGTTGTACAGTTCCCAGCATGCTCCGTTCACTTCTATGGGGGTTCTGAGAAGGGCAGAGCAAGTAGGCATGCTGGTAGTTTTGCAACAGCTGCAGTGCCGGAGGTTGCCTAGCCCTGCTATAGAACAAAATAATTCCCTTATAACCCAATTGTGTCACTTTTTTCAATCATTTTTTCTTATGTTAATAATCATTCTACAAACTAATTAAAGTATATAATAAAAAGTGACAGAACAATGTTATGGTTAACAACTAGAGATGAGCGAGCACTAAAATGCTCAGGTGCTCGTTATTTGAGTCAAATTTTTCCCGATGCTCGGGTGCTCGTTTCGAATAACGAACCCCATTGAAGTCAATGGGAGACTCGAGCATTTTTTGCAGGGGACCAAGGCTCTGCCTAGGGAAGGCTGGATGAAAACCTGGAAACCTCAGAAAATGATGGAAACACCATGGAAATGGACAGGAAACAGCAGGGGCGGCATGCATGGATGCCTCTGAGGCTACCTAATCCCACCATTACCCCAAATTCTCGGGCAACAGCCTGGTGGTGACCCTCAAGGCAATTGTGCTCACCCAGACCATAAAAATTTAGCGTGGCCCTGTATGGCTGTGACTACAGAGTGACCAAGTTACACTGCAGGAGCAGGCGAAGCACATAAAAATTTACAGTGGCCCTGTATGGCTGTGACTACAGAGTGACCAAGTTACAATGCAGGAGCAGGCGAAGCACATAAAAATTTATCGAGGCCCTGTATGGCTGTGACTACAGAGTGACCGAGTTACAGTGCAGGAGCAGGCGAAGCACATAAAAATTTATCGAGGCCCTGTATGGCTGTGACTACAGAGTGACCGAGTTACAGTGCAGGAGCAGGCGAAGCACATAAAAATTTATCGTGGCCCTGTATGGCTGTGACTACAGAGTGACCGAGTTACAGTGCAGGAGCAGGCGAAGCACATAAAAATTTACAGTGGCCCTGTATGGCTGTGACTACAGAGTGACCAAGTTACAGTGCAGGAGCAGGCGAAGCACATAAAAATTTATCGTGGCCCTGTATGGCTGTGACTACAGAGTGACCGAGTTACAGTGCAGGAGCAGGCGAAGCACATAAAAATTTATCGTGGCCCTGTATGGCTGTGACAACAGAGTGACCGAGTTACAGTGCAGGAGCAGGCAAAGCACATAAAAATTTATCGTGGCCCTGTATGGCGGCGGTGACAACAGAGTGATCGAGTTAGACTAAGGTAGCAGGTGAACCACCCAAAAATTTAGCCTGACACAGCATGGTGGTGACACCACTAATGCCTTTGTCCGACTGAGATTGCAGTCAAATGGCTGTAGGTGAGCCTCCCAAAAATTTTTTTTTGGAGTGTGTGAAGTCGACCCTCCGAAAAAAATTTTTTTTGTGTCTGTGGTTGACGATACTGAAAAATTGTTTTAGAGTGTCTGTAGTTGACGCTCCTGAAAAATGGTTTTAGAGTGTCTGTAGTTGACGCTCCGGAAAAATTGTTTGGAGAGAGGGCCTGTAGGTGGCCCTCCGGAAACATTGTCTTAAAAGAGTGCCAGTTGGCCCTCTAAAAAAATTCCCTTTTGGGTCAGCGTTTGGCAATGAAGAGAAGGAGGAGGAGGAGTAGAGAAGAGGAGAGGAATCGGATACATAAGAAATCTTATTCTTTAGCTGCTTTCCCCCGGAGGAGATTTGAATTCCGGTGAAATCCAGGCTTTGTTCATTTTAATAAGCGTCAGCCTGTCAGCGCTGTCAGTTGACAGGCGTGTACGCTTATCGGTGATGACGCCACCAGCTGCACTGAATACCCGCTCTGACAACCCGCTAGCGGCAGGGCAGGCCAGCACCTCCAAGGCGTACAGCTCCAGTTCAGGCCACGTGTCCAGCTTTGAAACCCAGTAGTTGTATGGAGCAGAGTGATCACGCAGGACGTTGGTATGGTCAGCTAGGTACTCCCTCACCATCTTTCTGTACAGCTCCCCCCTACTCTGCCTAGACTGGGGACAGGTGACAGTGTCTTGCTGGGGTGACATAAAACTGGCAAAGGCCTTGGAGAGCGTTTCCCTACCAGTGCTGGACAAGCTGCCTGCTTGCCTCCTCTCCCCCGCTACTTGGCCCACAGAACCACGCCCTCTGCCGCTAGCGGCGTCAGATGGGAAGGATTGTTTCAGCTTGTGCACCAGGGCCTGTTGATATTGATTCACTCTCATACTCCTTTCCTCTACAGCAGGGGTGCACAACGTTTTCTGGGTGGGGGCCACATTGTCTGACTGAAACAACATCAAGGGCCGAAAATAAAATTTAAAGGGGCATTACCAAATGAAATACTGTATTTATGGCAAATTGAACACACAGTGTATACCATTAATGTCTAGTTACAGTTCCAGGAGTCCCATCTAATGGGAGAAATACATGAAAAATGCATGTGAGCAGCCTTAAATCATGGACATACATGTCTGTTACCAGATGGATGGGGCCACACAGAATGGTATCAAGGGCCGCATGTGGCCCCCGGGCCGCAGGTTGTGCACCCCTGCTCTACAGGGATGAGAGTGGAAAGGTTCAGCTTGTACCGTGGGTCCAGGAGAGTGAACACCCAGTAATCGGTGTTTGAAATAATGCTTCTAACGCGAGGGTCACGGGATAGGCAGCCTAACATGAAGTCTGCCATGTGCGCCAGAGTCCCAACACGCAAGAATTCCCTCTCCTCACTGGCCTGACTCTCCATTTCCTCCTCCTCCTCCTCCTCTTCAGGCCATACACACTCAAGAGTTAAGAAGGACTGAGCATTGGTACCCTCTTCTGTCTCGCCAACATTCTCCTCCTCTTCCTCCTCATCCTCATCCCCCTCCTCCAATACGCGCTGAGAAACAGACCGGAGGGCGCTCTGGCTATCAAGCGACGTATCTTCTTCCCCCATCTCCTGTGACAAGCGCAAAGCTTCTGACTTCATGCTGAGCAGTGAGTTTTTCAACAGGCAAAGCAGCGGGATGGTGAGGCTGATAATGGCATCGCCGCTGACCATCTGTGTTGACTCCTCAAAGTTGCTCAACACCTGACAGATATCAGACATCCACGTCCATTCCTCATTGTAGACTTGAGGAAGCTGACTGACCTGACTACCAGTTCTGGTGGAAGTTGACATCTGGCAGTCTACAATCGCTCTGCGCTGCTGGTAAACTCTGGATAACATGTTTAATGTCGAATTCCATCTCGTGGGCAAGTCGCACAACAGTCGGTGAGCTGGCAGTTGTAGGCGGCGCTGCGCTGCCCTGAGAGTGGCAGCATCTGTGCTTGACTTGCGGAAATGCGCACAGATGCGGCGCACCTTGGTGAGCAAATCTGACAAATTGGGGTATGTCTTGAGGAACCGTTGAACTATGAGATTGAACATGTGGGCCAGGCATGGCACATGTGTCAGTCTGCCAAGTTGCAGAGCCGCCACCAGGTTACGCCCGTTGTCACACACAACCATGCCTGGCTTGAGGTTCAGCGGTGCCAGCCACACATCGGTCTGTGCCGTGATGCCCTGTAACAGCTCTTGGGCGGTGTGCCTTTTGTCACCTAAGCTCAGCAGTTTGAGCACCGCCTGCTGGCGCTTACCCACAGCACTGCTGCTGCGCCTAGAGCTACCGACTGAAGGCGCCGTGCCCACGGATGGTAATTCGGAGGAAGAGGGGTTGGAGGAAGAGGCATAGTACATTTGAGAAACCGTGACCGAGGTAGGCCCCGCAATCCTCGGTGTGGGCAGTACATGAGCGGCCCCAGGGTCAGACTCGGTCCCAGCCTCCACCAAGTTAACCCAGTGTGCTGTCAGTGAGATATAGTGTCTCTGCCCGGCAGCACTTGTCCACGTGTCCGTGGTTAGGTGGACCTTATCACTAACCGCATTGGTCAGGGCACGGATGATGTTCTCTGACACCTGCTGGTGTAGGGCTGGGATGGCACATCGGGAAAAATAGTGGCGGCTGGGGACCATGTACCGAGGGACAGTCACCGCCATCAGGTTGCGGAAAGCCTCAGTCTCTACCAGTCTATAGGGCAGCATCTCCAGGCTCAACAATTTGGAGATGTGGACGTTTAGGGCTTGTGCATGTGGGTGGCTGGAATTGTATTTGCGCTTGCGCTCGAATGTCTGCTGCAAAGACAGCTGAATGCTGCGCTGGGACACATTGGTGGAGGTTGTGGAGGATCGTGGAGGTGAAGGGGTGGTTGTAGGGCGGGAGGCGCTCGTGCCGGGGTCCTGGGCGGGGGGTTGACTCGTCGAGCCAGCATGTGACACAGGGAAAGGGGCAGTGGTGTGACCCGCAGGCGGTGAACGGCCTTGGTTCCACTGAGTCGGGATTTTTAGCACTCATATGCCTGTGCATGCTGGTAGTGGTTAGGCTGGTAGTGGTCATCCTCACTTTCTTTAAAAAACCTCCAGACTTGCGAACATCTAGGCCTCGGCACGGGAGCTTGACTCCGTGAAACAGTTGCTGATCTACCTGTTCTGGCCCTGCTTCTCCCTCTGGCCACCCCACTGCCTCTTCCAACCTATTCTGGTGCTGCACTTGCTTCCCCCTCAGAAGCACTGTCTTGAGTTGGATTACCAACCCAGCTCGGGTCAGTCACCTCATCATCCACCAGCTCTTCCTCCGATTCCTCACTCTGCTCCCCCCTCGGACTTACTGCCCTGACAACAACATCACTGTCTGACAACCGTGTCTCATCATCATTATCATCATTATCATCCGACACCTCTTCACGCACTACTTGCAAGTCCACACTCTCATCACCCACAGACTGTGAAAGTTCTAAATTTTGGGCATCGGGACAGAGCAACTGCTCAGGTTGCTCTTGAGCAGTGGTTTGTGTCTCTGGGTAGGGTCCTGAAAAGAGTTCCTGTGAGTATGCCGGATCTGAATCCATATTTTCCGTGGGGGGGGGCAGGCTGAGGGGAAGGAGGTTGAGCTGGAGGAGCCAGAGGTCTGCTCCCTTGGCTAGCGTGGGTGGACTGCGTGGAAGACTGGGTGGTGGATAAATTACTGGACGCATTGTCCGCTATCCACGTCATCACCTGTTCGCACTGTTGTGGTTTCAATAGTGGTGTACCACGTGACCCAGTAAGTTGCGAGATGAAGCTAGGGAGCGAAACTCTGTGGCGTTCCACTGCTCCCTCATCAGCATGTACAGTGTCACCCTGCCCAGGACCATGGCCTCTGCCCCCTACACTACTTGAACGCCCACGCCCTCGACCCTTAGCCTTTGGGTTCAACATTTTGTATATTCACCAAACTGTCGAGTTAATATCTGAGGCCAAAACCGTATTCAGTAGACAGTAGAATTACTATCTAAGGCAAAAAAATTTAGTCTTTAGACTCCAGCTATCGCACCGCAAACCACTCAATTTTGCACTGGACTGTAGTTTATATAACTGAGAATAAAAACGTATTCTCTAGACTTTGGCTAGTGTATCGCACACCTCACAATTGTTCACTGGACTGTAGTTTATATAATTGAGTGAAAAAAATTATTCTCTAGACCGCGGCTAGTGTATCGCACACCTCACAATTGTTCACTGGACTGTAGTTTATATAATTGAGTGAAAAAAATTATTCTCTAGACTGTGACTAGTGTATCGCACACCTCACAACTGTTCACTGTACTGTAGTTTATATAATTGAGTGAAAAAAATTATTCTCTAGACTGCAGCTAGTGTATCGCACACCTCACAATTGTTCACTGGACTGTAGTTTATATAATTGAGTGAAAAAAACGTATTCTCTAGACTGCGGCTAGTGTATCGCACACCTCACAATTGTTCACTGGACTGTAGTTTATATAATTGAGTGAAAAAAACATATTCTGTAGACTGTGGCTAGTGTATCACACACCTCACAATTGTTCACTGGACTGTAGTTTATATAATTGAGTGAAAAAAATTATTCTCTAGACTGTGGCTAGTGTATCGCACACCTCACAATTGTTCACTGGACTGTAGTTTATATAATTGAGTGAAAAAAACGTATTCTCTAGACTGCGGCTAGTGTATCACACACCTCACAATTGTTCACTGGACTGTAGTTTATATAATTGAGTGAAAAAATGTATTCTCTAGACTGCGGCTAGTGTATCGCACACCTCACAATTGTTCACTGGACTGTAGTTTATACAATTGAGTGAAAAAACGTATTCTCTAGACTGTGGCTAGTGTATCGCACACCTCACAATTGTTCACTGGACTGTAGTTTATATAATTGAGTGAAAAAAACGTATTCTCTAGACTGTGGCTAGTGTATCGCACACCTCACAACTGTTCACTGGACTGTAGTTTATATAATTGAGTGAAAAAAATTATTCTCTAGACTGTGGCTAGTGTATCGCACACCTCACAATTGTTCACTGGACTGTAGTTTATATAATTGAGTGAAAAAAATGTATTCTCTAGACTGCGGCTAGTGTATCGCACACTTCACAATTGTTCACTGGACTGTAGTTTATATAATTGAGTGAAAAAAACGTATTCTCTAGACTGCAGCTAGTGTATCGCACACCTCACAATTGTTCACTGGACTGTAGTTTATATAACTGAGTGACAAAACGTATTCCCTAGACTGCACTACAGATCCCAGCAATCCAAGGTACAGTAGCAGCAAAAATGAGTACTGAGAGGACTTTGGGCAATTTCATTGGGGTCTGTGTGGACCATGTGCTGTCCCCTTTCTGCCATCAGTCGCTGTGCACAGTGTGCAGCCAAGATGGCAGTAGCTGCACTACAAGTCCCAGCCAGCAGCCGAGAGGAGGCCAAAAAAAAAATGTCGTTGTAGCCCTTAGAAGGAGCGTTGGGTTCTTTGTGGATGATTCCTGCCTAACCAGATTCTAATTTCACGCCCTAACAGTGTGCAGCCAAGATGGCGGTAGCTGCACTACAAGTCCCAGCCAGCAGCCAGGAGGAGACCAAAAAAAAAAGTGCTTGTAGCCCTTAGAAGGGCTGTTGGGTTCTTTGTGGGTGATTCCTGCCTAACCAGCAACTAAATTCAGGCCCTAACACTCTCCCTGACAGACAGCAGCTCTATCCCTAATCTCATGCAGATGGTGTATGATGCGAGCAGCGTGGGACCAGATTCTTATATTCCCAAGTCATCTGATCTGGCCAGCCAATCCCTGCTATCGACTTGTAGGGGCCCCACCTGGTGCTAGGAGGTACCAAAGACTCTCCTGCATGTTGATTGGCTGAAAAAAGGCGGCTAACATGCAGGAAGAGGAAGTTGCCATTTCCTCGAGGATCGCGATATGCTCGTCTGAGTAGCGAGCATATGCGAATACCCTAATACTCGAACGAGCACCAAGCTCGGACGAGCATGTTCGCTCATCTCTATTAACAACGTTTCTACTTCCTTTGACAAAGAGAGACAAATTGTGGCAAACAGTTTGCGACTATAAGGAATGGATAATATAATGATTTAAATACTAAAATGATCTGCCTGGTGAGCTTAATAGATTGTTTCAGTTTTATACAATACATTCATTGATTTTTTTTTCTTTAATTTAGGTCTTCTTTAGGAAATGTATTTTAGTCTCAACACTTCCATTTTTGAGGATATAAAACTGTAATATGATTTTGTTAGCAAGAGGTCGTTATGCTGTTTCAGACTTGGAGAGAAATAATTATACAGTTATTCTCTAGGTGAGAGGCTATTATGCAGTTCTTTCATTTACTTATTGACTCTGTGTTATGATGGTGAACATTTATTTGCAAAAACACAAATATATGAAAATAAGAATAGCATTAGGTTAATGTATTTCTCCTGAATTACCTCCGGAGAACGTTTAATCTTTATGGGATGCAGCTGAAAGACACCAGAAATGAATTCCCCTAGAGTAAATGATAAAAAAACACTCTAATCAAACAGTCAAGCTCAGATTTACTAACTAATTTCAATTTAAAATTTTGTTTGGTTTTGGATTTGTGGTGATTTCTAATCTTGGTTTGGGGAAACATCCTGCAGACAACCAACAATGCTATGAAAATCTTAAAAGGAAATTGTCTTTCAGTTTTTATTTAATATAGTGTAGGACAATGATGTTAAACATTTTTGTAATATACTTTATTAGGTAAAGTTGTTCTTTGTACTAGAAAACTGGTTGTAAAGAGTCTTCTTAGCAGAGCTCTGAGTGTTGCTAAGAAAAGCCTGTCCTTAGTCTTCAGTTCTACTGAGCGCTGAAGAAGGCTGTGTGTAACATACAGAGACTTTCATCCTGCCTCCTGTCACTAACCCAGTGCCTGACTATGTACATGTATCCTAACTATCACTGCCCATCATGCTGCCCGTTTGGCTTGTTACACACAGGCATCCTCAGCACTCTGTAGAACTGAAGGCTGAAGACAGACTCTCCTTATCAATGCTCAGCTAGAGCTTTGCTAAGAAGACTCTTTACATTACGTTTTCTAGAACAAAGAAATATTTCCTTATTGAAGTATGTTCCAAAAATATTTAACATGCCTGTCCCTACACAATATTAAAAATAAACTGAAATGATAGTTACACTTTAAAGAGTCACTGTATTTCCCACAATTTCATTTCATTTAATAGAAAATGGTGTAACTACCAAATTTCTAAATCACTTCATTAAAAAAAATATATGCCTGCATTCACCTGAAAAAAGCTGTAAAGTCATGGCCACTAGGGGTCCACATAATTTGCGTCTGAGATCTTAAACCTGAGATCTTAAACCTGATAAAAGAACTGCTTTTAAACAGCTTTTGAAGATTATTCAAGTCTCCTCTGTCTTTGTAAATAAGATTTTCCCCTTCTTATCTGTTCCGTGATTTCTGGAGCTGTAAAAAATCATAGTGGAAAGTAAGGGGAAGGATGTCACAGCAGTACAGGGCTGGCAAATTTCACAGAAAGGATATATCCCTGCTTCTAAATGAAATGCATCTACCTGTGCAGTTGAAACAGGGAATGGTATAGCTGAAAAAATCTTTAGGGAAGTCCAAAAAACACCAATTCCTTCACAGTTATGATTGTACAAATAAGCACAGCCATTATTCAACCTTTTTTTTTTAAAACTGAGGTATACGTCTCTTTCTCCCTGGCTGTAGCGCAGTCCAATTGCAGCGGAGAGCGTCACAGCCAGGGAGAAGGTGAACTGTTTTTTCTCTCCCTGGCTGTGACGCTCTCCGCTGTGATTGGACTGCGTTACAGCCAGGGGGAAGGAGATGCCCATTGAGAACACCAAATGCCTCCCTGTGCCGATAGTTTAAATTAACATATCAGGCACCAAAAACAGCGGGGGACACAGTGGCGGAAAGGGGTACTTTAGAAAAAAAAGTGCTTTCATCTGTATAGGATGCCCTATCTGGTAAGCATACCAATTTGTACTACATAATCCCATGAAAGGTCCTCTTTAAAGAAAGAGTGTCCACAATCATAGTGTACCATTCATTTACTCATTGGTTTTACTATTATGGTGGGGCATCTGTGGCCATCAGAATTGCATCTTTGGCTGGTGCCGGCTGTAAGAGAGCCTATTACAATATATTATAGCTGACACTTACTGATATCAAAGACGTACATCCTGTGCCATTTCCATTTTTGTGCCATATATTTACAGGGATATCATTGCAAATGTATGGCATGATGAAGGGCATTAAAGAGACTTTCAAGTAAAGAATACCTTTTTAATGTAGAAAGCATACAAAGCATATATCAAATTTTTTAAAAATGTGTCACAACGGATTAATTAAAAAAATAATACTGGTTTAATAAAATCTCATACACACTGGGCTATATTGAAATCATGTTTTCTTCAGTATATAAGGGAGATCATTTTGTACTTTGTACTGAGACAATGGTCATCCTTTTTTGTTTTTTCCGTAAGGTATATAACTGCTATAAGTATGACTAGTTTCACAATCCATCATTATCCAAAGATCCTTCAAAATATAAAGTACACTCTGTAAAATTTTCTTGGGCTCTTCTACACCTGAATTCACTTGTGTAGCGCAGCTGTTCTCTCTTGTATATATACATAATTTTGAAGCGCTTTTCCTATGAGAGTACTGCAGCTCTCTAGGAATTGTGGAGAAGGGCTATGGACAGTACAGTTTTGTTTTGGACACAAGAGGGTTAGTTTGCTTGTTTGTCCGAGTCTAACCTTAATAAAAAACCTATATACAGTAAGCTGTAGTGTAAGTATGTGCAGAACATCTTCACTTACAGTCTATTGCTACGCTTACTGTTGGACAACAAGACTTGAGAGGGAAGATTTATTATCTCTCTGATGAGTGAATGAAGCTCCTCATGGAGGTAGCAGGATATAGTTGCAGGCATGGAAACAGACACTTCATTGTAAATAGTATGATATGATCAGTGCTATAGACATAAAATGCTGAGCATGACTACAGTAACGGGAAGAGTTAAAGGAATAAGTGTGTCATGGACATGATACAGAGCTTTGTATCTCTGGCATATAACTAGAAAATGAAAATGGAACTACTGACAGCAAAAAGTAAAACTTAGTCTTATGCTGTTTAACCCCTTCAACCCCGGGCCTGTTTTCACCTTCCTGACCGGGCCATTTTTTGCAAATATGACATGTGTCACTTTATGTGGTAATAACTTTGGAACGCTTTGACTTATCCAGGCCATTCTGAGATTGTTTTCTTGTGACACATTGTACTTCATGATAGTCATAAATTTGAGTCAATACATTTCACCCTTATTTATGAAAAAATCCCAAATTTACCAAAAATTTGGAAAAATTTCCAAATTTCAATTTCTCTACTTTCAAAATACACAGTAATACCTCCAAAAATAGTTATTATTTTACATTCCCCATATGTCTACTTTATGTTGGCATCATTTTGTAAATGTCATTTTACTTTTTTAGGACGTTAGAGGGCTTAGAAGTTTAGAAGCCATTTTTCAAATTTTCACCAAATTTTCCAAAACCATTTTTTTAAGCACCAATTCAGATATAAAGTGATTTTGAGGGGCTTACATAATGAAACCCCTCATAAATGACCCCATTTTAGAAACTACACCCCTCAAGTTATAAAAAACTGCTGTTACAAACTTTGTTAACCCTTGAGGTGTTCCACAAGAATTAAAGGAAAATGGAGGTGAAATTTCAAAATTTCACTTTTTTGGTAGATTATTCATGTTAATATTTTTTTTCTTGCAACACAGCAAGGGTTAACAGCAAACTAAACCTCAATATACATTACTCTGATTCTGCAGTTTACAGAAATACCCCATATGTGGTGGTAAACGTCTCTATGGGTTTGTGGCAGTGGTCAGAAGGAAAGGAGCGCCATAGGGATTTTGGAGGCAGATTTTGCTAGAATAGTTTTTAGGCACCATTTTGTAATTGAGATACCCTGACGTACCCCTTCAGTGGAAACCCTCATAAAGTGACCCCATTTTGGAAACTACACCCTTCAAAGAATATATTAAGGGGGGTACTGGCCCCTTTGACCCCAGCAGAATTTGGAAACACTTGGCTGTGAAAATGAAATGTTTCATTTCTTCCAATAAAATGTTGCTTTAGCCCCAAATTTTTAATTTTCACAAGAGGTAACAGGAGAAAAGCATATGTGGTGGTAAACTGGTGTGGGGGCACATGGCAGGACTCAAAACAGAAGGAGCGCCATATGGATTTTGCAGAACAGATTTTGATGGATTGGTTTGCGGGTGCCATTGATTTTTAATTTTTTGAGTTATTGTCTTATGTGGGGGCTCATTTTTTGCGGGACGAGATGACGGTCTGATTGGTACCATTTTGGGGTACATAAGACTTTTTGATCTCTTGGTATTACAGTTTTTGTGAGTCAAGGTGAAGAAAATAGCTGTTTTGGCATGGTTTTTTTTTAATTTTTTTTTTACAACATTCACCAGGGGGGCTATCTCATGTAATATCTTTATAGAGCAGGTTGTTACGAATGTGGCGATACCCAATATGTCTAACTTTTTTATTTTTGGGTAGATTTACACATTAGATGCATTTTAGAACAGAATAAAATCTTTTTTTTGTGTTGCCATTTTCAAAGAGCCATATTTTTTTAAGTTTTCAGGCGATTGTCTCAGGTAGGGTATCGTTTTTGCAGGACAAGATGACGGTTTGATTGGTACCATTTTGGGGTAAATACACCTTTTTGATCGCCTGCTATTACACTTTTTGTGAGGCAAAAGGGAAAAAAATGTCTGTTTTGGCTTAGTTTTTTTTTTAAATTTTTTTAACCGTATTCGCCTAGGGGGCCATCTCATGCAATATTTTTATAGAGCAGGTTGTTACGGATGCGGCGATACCCAATATGTGTATAATTTTTATTTTTGGAAAGTTTTACACATTAGATGCATTTTTGAACAAAATAAAATATTTTTTGTGTTGCCATTTTCTGAGAGCCATATTTTTTTTATTTTTCAGGAGATTGTCTTAAGTAGGGTCTCATTTTTTGCGGAACAAGATGACGGTTTGATTGGTACCATTTTGGGGTACATATGCTTTTTTGATTACCTGCTATTACATTTTTTGTAAGGGAAGGTGACCAAAAAATGTCTGTTTTGGCAGTTTTTTTTTTTTTACTGCGTGCACCTGACGGGGTGGATCATGTGCTATTTTTATAGAGCCGGTCGACACGGACGAGGCGATACCTAATATGTCTTTTTTTTCTCACTATTTTTTACAATTTTTTTTTTATATTATTTTGTAAAAATGGCGCTTTTTTGGGGGGGGAAACTTGAAACTTTTTTTTTGTAAAACTTTATTTTTTTAACTTTTTTTTACTTTCTTATTTTACACTTTTTTTTCACTTTTGGGGGTCTGATCCCCTTACAATGCATTACAATACTTCTGTATTGTAATGCATTGGCTGGAAGTGTATTACTCAATGTAATACACTTCCAGCACACTGCCTGTGAGAACCAGGGGGCTGGATCTCACAGGCCTCCGTAGATAGCAGCCGGATGACTAAGGAAGGCATCCGGCTGCTATCTCAGCCATCTGGTCCCCGTCACAGCAGTGCGGGGACCCGATGGCAACCCCTTCCCACCGCCCGCATCGCATGTGCCGCGGTGAGTGCTGACCGCGGCACATGAAGGGTTAATGCACCAGCATCTGTGTTTTCACCGATGCTGGTGCATACATCAGGGGTCCGGTTACTGGGCACAGCCGGACCACCGCCGCTAATCGGCCGGGCGCAGCTCCAGCACCCGCCTGATCAGCGCGGCGTAGCAGTACGGCGCTGGTCGGGAAGTCACTTCCCGCAGCGCCGTACATGTACGGCGCTGGTCGGGAAGGGGTTAATTGAGATTTTTTTTTGGTGCACCTCAAATATGCCATTAATGATAAATGGTAGGCACCATATAAACAGAATCTGCTACAGCTTACTAGAGCTTGAGGCTGTCTAAACATTGCAATAATTAAAGCACACAACAAGTTCATCATACCCAAGCAGGTACCCTGTATGACAGGCGGACTCATATCTTACCAGTACTGTTTACACTATATATCTCAGCTACAGGTGACAACATGAGAAGAAAGTATAATAGAGCTAATAGTATGGCTTGTATTTAGTTTAAATTAGGCTGATAAGAGTATAATAGAAAATAGTGCTGATCAGCAGAGCATTTAGAACACGTTGGAGTGTACAAGTGACTGCAGAAACAGTCACAGACTAGATTTAGGGTGGGTTTACATCAGCCTTATGGATTCCGTTTGTGTTTTCTGTTATAACATGGTTATAAGGTAAAATAACGGAATCCATAAGACGAAAGTCAAAACGGAAGTTTTAGAGGCATTCCGTTTCGATCCGTCATAATAGAGGCCTATGAGAATCATAACGGATCCGTCTGGTTCCCGTTATGCAAGACGGAAAGCAAAGTCCTGTCGACTTCCACCTAGCAGTGTTGCCAGTGATGTTACAGGCTAAGTCAGCACTAAAGCCCATCCATTAGTGCCGGTGTTGTCACCCGGCTCACTGCTAGGTGGAAGCCTCCACCTAGCTTTCCCCATTGAGCACCCGGTACATCGCCCGATCTCCTAAAAAAGCCTTTGTCCTGCACGATTCAGCGCAAGGCAAAGGAGAGCATCGGAGTATGAAATGCTCTGATGCTCATATCAGGGGGCTGCCTGGGTGAAAATGGGGGTATGTCTGGGTTCAGCTCTGGACCCAGACAACCCCTTTAAAGGGGTTTTCTGAGACCTTTATACTGATGACCTATCCTTTTCATAGGTCATCATTATCTGATCGGTGGTGGTTCCACACCTGGGATCCCCACCGATCAGTTGTATGAGAAGGCATCGGCACTGGCAGTAGCACCACGGCCTTCTCTCAGTGGCTGTGCTTGGGATCGCAGCTCAGCCCCATTCAATTCACTTCTCTGTACATACCGCAGTTTCCTTCAGATCTGGTGTCTTGAGACTAGTTCTTGCTCACTCTCCCCCCCATCCATAGACTTGTATTGATGTAATCTGATCCTTCAGTAAGCAGGCAGCCATCTTGGTCGCATAGATTTCAGTGGCAAACTCATTGGGATGGCAAGGTGGCCAAAACTGCCAAATGACACATTGTTTTTCCGTTATGTCATTCAATATGCAGGAAGAATATATTTTAAAGGAGTACTCCAGGATTTTTATATTGATGGCCTATTCTCAAGATAGGCCATCAATATGAGATCAGCAGGGGTATGACCCCCAGCACCCCTGCTTATTAGCTGGTTGAGAAAGCTGTGGCGCTCACTGGAGCTCCACTGAGCACTGCGGACTCCTCACAACTTACTAAGCACAGCACCATCCATTGGATAGAGGCTATGCTTCATATTGCAACCTATAGGCCTCACTTGAATGGGGATGAGCAGCTTTCAATAGCTGATCAGTGGTAGTGATGGGAGTTGGATCACCATCAATCATATTGATGACCTATCCTTAAGATCTAAGCTGAATATAATGATACCTTTAACATAACGATCAGTTGCTTAATCCTGGAAATAAGTACTTTCTATTCATATGCAAATGATCTGTTAAGTGTACTGAGGGTTGGTCCAAGCCACTCTTTGCAACTCCTTTCCTCCTACTTCCTTTGCCAGCCCCTTTCTCTACTTTTCTATTTTTTTTTTTTTTGTGGCTTTCACTCAGCATTCTCAGGTCTGTGAAGATGCCAGTAGTTATCAGAATATGAAAAATGCCCAGTAGATACTATGTTCCAGCCAATATTAGAACCAAATCACAGACAGCTAGAAAACATAAAACTTAACCTTTATTATCTCCAATGTATTTAAGAAGCTCATTATTCGAGCACATAAAGCTCAAGTGTGCACCCAAAACAGTAAGTGATTATAACAAAAAAACCAAAAGGAGGGTAAAATGCTAGGGTACGGGAAAGAGGCGTATTAGGAGGATATCCCTATAACAAATCCTCATTCTAAGCCTTCACCCAGGGACGGGTCCTAATGGTGGATGCTCCCTAGTCCCCAACCTAGCCTGTCTATCCCTAAAATTACCCTAATGGTCTTCCAACACGTTTCCCCTCCCAGAGGTTCATCAGGGGAGGAGATTATTGGGTAACATCAATTCAGATACCAAGCAGATACATGATAAGGGAATATTCAAGATAATTATAAATAAATAATCAAAATGCAATGATTTATACAGTCAAGGAATCATATACACATGATTAAATAGGCATATAGGAAAAATACCACATGATTCAATTCAATAAATACCACATGATTCAACTGAATACTAAGTTAATCACCGAGACTTGATTGTCAACATCAAACTGATAGAGATATATCATATATAATCAGGTGAAAAAACGAGATGTCCCCTCCTATAGCTCCATATAATCAAAGGCACTAGGGATAATGAACAGATAAATAATTAGCCCCTACATAGAGATACTGCACATGATTAAAGTAAAAGATACATAATTAGGGAGGTAGTCTAAATTAGTCATCCAGACCTGATTGTCAAAATTGATCACAACAACATATTTGATGTCAGATGAAAACGCTCTGCCATGTCCTGCTCATCCCAAAAATCGCCAGCAGTCAGGTAATGAACACAAAGATAATAAACCCCTACAACAAAAGCGCTACCAGCCTTGGTGCTTTCATCGATTCGTATAAAAGCATACCAGCAGTACTTATTGGCTAATAAACAAGGACAACATATAAACCAATACAGTCCGAAGACCTCTTACACATGTCTCCACGTAGCCAAAGTGTAGGTAGGTGTCTGCTCTGGTAGGGAGAGTCAGGACATAGAGGATGGATCAAGTGGCAGGGTTCAGCTAGCCTCAACTAGCCGCTTTATATACTAGTTGATTCGTGCCAACCTGTTGCGCTTCCTGCCTGTGGAGGAGTGCTTCCTGTGTTTGAGCGGCACAGACACTTCCGGTGACATGATAGCGCATGTCCCTGGTGAGAGGCGGATCGTAAAGGAGAATGAACGATGCCTAAAAGAGACATCAGGTCAGGAGGACTTAGATAATCAAATAAGATGTATTATCCACAGTGAAACATCCTCGAGGGGATAATTCATATGATAATTATCAAGCCATCTCCTTATATGCAACAACGAAGGCTAGTCCATCATATATATCCAGATGATGTACTGGATGACAAAACTAAAAAGAATAGACAATAAAGAACATACACATGTTCTATAGTATATGTATCAGTGGCAAATATTCCTTGACCCACCAGTGCTACATCTTAAGGTGAGGGAAACCACCAAATCTTTGTGGATTCACATATATATACATTAAAGTTTGATACACTATTGATATGACCATCAAGAAGATGCTTCACGCATCGATGTATATGGCTGGTTACTGATGGTCAAGAAGCTAACAAATGAAATTGGATAAACCAAAAAGAAGAATGAAAAAAAAAAAGACAAAAGGAGAAATCAGGTAACATATGACCCTTACAGTTAGAGGAAACAAGAGAAGGTCAATCTTTCATTTAGTCCGAGAGGCGACTGGGATCTAAAACGATAAATCTATTCACATTCTTTTTGTAGGATACGTTGATCCCAGTCGCCTTTCCTCTGGGACTCATGAACAACTTCGAGTGCAGAAAATCTCAAGGCCTCTGGCCTCCCCTCATGGTTTTCAACCATGTGATTTGCCACGGGTGTGTTCCTCTTATTGATTACGTCATTGACATGTTCACATACCCTACGTCTGAGTTCTCTAAAGGTCTTGCCAATATAGTCACGTGGACATGGACATTGACACAAATAGATGACACCTCTAGTCCTGCAGTTGACAAAGTCTCAGATCAGGTATTGACGTCCAGTTACTGAGCAAGTATTCTTTTTAGTATTCACAATGAATCTGCATGCCTTACAGTTACCATACCTGAATATTCCATTGGGCTTACTATCAAGCCACGTTCCTACCTGTCTAGGGGACGAGTAGTGGCTCTGTACCAACCTGTCCTGTAGACTTCTACCTTTACGAAACGTGATACTGGGGTAAGACTGTATTGCATCTGCCAGATCAGGATACATCAACAAAATAGGCCAATAGCAGAAGGACCCAGCTTCGCACGGGTAGATTTAATCTATTTCATTTAATGTTTCTCTTTGTCGTTGAAAGATATTGACAGAATCCCCCATAACAGTGACCTCTACAGCACCCTGCCCCCTTAACAGTGAACTCCACAGCCCCCACCCCTTAACACTGACCCCCCCCACAGTGCCATGCCTCCTTAAAATGGTACCTCCACAGCAGCCCATCCCCTTAACTTTGACCTTCACAGCAGCCCGTCCCTTTAACAGTGAGTTTCACAGCAACCCATTACCTGGATAGTGACCTCATCAGGGGTCCGCCTCCTTAACAGTGACCTCTACAGCACCCCGCCCCTTAGCATTGCCCTCCATAGGGGACCTTCTCTTTATTTGTGACCTCAACTGTTCCTTGCCCCCTTAATGAGACCTCCACAGCACCCGTCCCTTTAACAGTGACTGCCACAGTACCCCGTTCCCTTAACAGTGACCTCACAGTACCCTGCTGCCTTAACAGTGCCCTCCAAAGCAGCTGCTACTTTAACAGTGGCCCCTTCCACGTTAACAAAAACCTCCATAGTGCCCGCCCCTTTCAACAGTGAACTCCACAGTGGCCTGTCCCCTTAACGCCCTTTTAATAGTGGTCTCTGCCCCTTAACAGTGACCTCCACAGCAGCTGATCTTTTAACAGTGGACCCTGCCCACTAAACAGTTTCCTCCACAATCCCCTGCCCCTTTAAGGCTAGGTCTACATGATGACATTTTGTCGCGCAACAATTTTTATAATGATAGGCTATGGTGTCACAGCATGTCGCATGCCGTAGTGCAACACCATAGACTATCATTATAATAATTGTTGCACAACATTGGTGCAACATCAATGTCTCGCGACACGTATAGCAGTGTAGTTGTGCCCTATGTGTCATGCGACTTATTGTCACGCAACACATGTCGTTGTGTAGCCCTAGCCTAAAGCTGACCTACAGCAGTAAATAAAAATGGCTGGGTTGTTATGGAAACCTGGAGTAAAATTGTGTGCATGTGACCGTGTGTAAGAAGCAGGCTGCGCCAAGGCCTGTGGGAGGTAAGCACTGAATTTACCTATTTACCAGAACTCCTCAGCTGGCTGCTAATTACCTCTTATTACAAGCCTGGTTACTGGGCTGGGTTGTTATGGAAACCTGTAGTAAAATTGAGAATTAGTCTAAAACATAAGTTATATTTATGGTAACGGAATACCCCTTTAACAGTGTCATCCACAGTGCTCTGCCCCTTAAAAGCAGTGAAGAGAAATGGCTGGGTTGTTATGGAAACCTGCACTAAACCTGTGTGTGTCTGTGGAGAGTATGGCAGTTGGGATTTGAAGAGAAAGGCTGCCAGGCTAATATTGGCTAATGCAGGTCATATTTTGGGAATATCTCAGGAACAGTACGTCCTAGAGAGCTGAGACCCAGTCTAAAACCTTCCCGGACACCTGATGTACCTGTGTGCCGAATTTGGTGAAAATCGGTCCAGTGGTTTGGTCGCACATAAAGAACAGACAGACAGACAGAAACTCGTTTTTATAATATAAGGTAAGGAGCAGAAGGACCCGAATTCGCACAGGTATATTTAATTTAATGTATGTGTGTGTCGTTAAAAGATATCGACAGTATCGCCAATAACAGTGACCTGTACAGCACCCCGCCCCCTTAACAGTGAACTCTACATCCCCCCATAATAGTGACCTCTACAGTACCCCGCCCCTTAACAGTGAACGCCACAACCCCCTACCCCTTAACACTGACCCCCCCACAGTGCCCCGCCTCCTTAAAATAGGACCTCCATAGCAGCCCACCCCCTTAACTTTGACCGTCACAGCAGCCCGTCCCTTTAACAGTGAGTTTCACAGCACCCCACTCACTTGACAGTGACCTCCTCAGTGGTCCCCCTTACACTGCCCTCCATAGGGGACCGTCTCCTTATCTGTGACCTCCACTGTTCCTTACCCCTTTAATAGAGACCTCCACAGCACCCATTCCTTTAATAGTGACTTCCACAGTACCCCGTTCCCATAACAGTAACCTCCACAGTACCCCGCTCCCTTAACAGTGACCTCACAGTACCTTGCTACCTTAACAGTGACCTCCACAGCAGCTGCCCCTTTAATTGTGGCCCCTGCCCCCTTAACAGTGACCTCCACAGTGCCCACCTCTTTAACAGTAACCTTCATAGCGGCCTGCCCCTTAACAGTAACATCCATAGTTAATACCCCTTTAACAGTGACCTCCACAGTGCCCGCCCCTTTAACAGTGACCTTCACAGCGGTCTTCCCCCTTAACAGTAACATCCACAGTGCCCAATCCTTTAACAGTGACCTCCACAGCAGCTGCCCCTTTAAGAGTGGCCCCTGCCCCCTTAACAGTGACCTCCACAGCAGCTGCCCCTTTAATAATGACCCTTGCCCCCTTAACAGTGACCTCCACAGTGCCCTGCCCCTCTAAGGCTAGGGCTACACGACGACATGTCATACATTTTGTTGCACCAATGTCGAACAACAATTTTTATAATGATAGACTATGGTGTCGCACTGCAACTTATTGCGACATGCTGCGACTGCGACACGACAATCGCAAAAAATCCATTCAAGACGCATTTTCGTTGCAGTCGCAGCATGTCACATGTCACAGTGCAACACTATAGACTATCATTCTAAAAATTGTTGCGCGACATTGGTGCGACATCAATGTTGCGTGACAAATGTAGCAGTGTAGTTGTGCCCTATGTGTTGTGCGACTTATTGTTTTTGTGTACCCAAGCCTAAAGCAGACCTACGGCAGTGAAGGAAAATGGCTGGGTTGTTATGGAAACCTGGAGTATGTGCATGTAACCTTGTGTAAGAAGCAGGCTGCGCCAGGGCCTGTGGGAGGTAAGCACTGAATTGTGTTTTGGGGAGCTATTTACCTGAGCTCCTCAGCTGGCTGCTAATTACCTGGCTGAGTTGTTATGGAAACCTTTGTGTATGTGGAGAGTATGGCAGTTGGGATTTGAAGAGAAAGACTTCCAGGCTAGTATTGGCTAATGCAGGTCATTTTTTGGGAATGATATGGCTTCGCATGGGTATATTTCATCTATTTCATTTAATGTTGGTGTGTGTCGTTAAAAGATATCGACAGTATCACCCATAATAGTGAGCTCCACAGCCCCTTACTCCTTAACACTGACCCTCCCACAGTGCCACGCCTCTTTAAAATGGTAACTCCACAGCAGCCCATCCTCTTAACTTTGACTTTCACAGCAGCCCGCCCCTTTAATAATGAGTTTCACAGCACCTCACTCCCTTGACAGTGACCTCCTCAGGGGCCCGCCTCCTTAACAGTGACCTATACAGCACCCCGCTCCTTAACCCTGACTTCCATAGGGGAACGTCCCCTTATCGGTGACCTTCACTGTTCCTTGCCCCCTTAACAAAGACCTCCACAGCACCCATCCCTTTAACAGTGACTTCCACAGTACCTTGTTCCCTTAACGGTGACCTCACAGTACCCTGCTGCCTTAACAGTGACCTCCACAGCAGCTGTCCCTTTAATAGTGACGTCTGCCCCCTTAACAGTGACCTCCACAGCTCCCTGCCCCTCTAAGGCTAGAGCCACATGACGACATGTGTCGTACGACATTTTGTCGCACCAATGTTGTGCAACAATTTTTATAATTATAGGCTATGGTGTTGCACTGTGACATGCTGTGACATGACACAATGGATTTTTCTGCTACTGTCACGTTGCAGCATGTCACATGTCGGAGTGCAACACCATAGGCTATCCTTATAAAAATTGTCCCCCGACACATGTAGCAGTGTAGTTGTAGCCCTAGCCTAAAGCTGACCTACAGCAGTGAAGAAAAATGGCTTGGTTGTTATGTAAACTTGGAGTAAATATGTGTGTATGTGACCGTGTGTAAGAAGCAGGCTGCGCCAAGACCTGTGGGAGGTAAGCACTGAATTGTGTTTACATGAGCTCCTCAGCTGGCTGCTAATTATCTCTCATTACCAGCCTGGTTATTACACAGAGCAGAAACCTATTTCCAAAATCTTTCTTGTTCTCATCCAGTTTCCTCTGCCCTGCCCCTTTAAAGCGGACTTACAGCAGTGAAGGAAAATGGCTGGGTTGTTATGGAAACCTGCAGAAAAGCTGTGTGTATGTGCAGACTAAATACCTGTAAACTTCTATTGGCTGATAAGGAACATGTGACCGTGTGTATGGCAGTTGGGATTTGGAGAGAAAGACTTCTAGGCTAATATTGGCTAATGCAGGTCATTTTTTGGAAATGTCTCAGGAACGGTAAGTCCTAGAGAGCTGAGGCCCGATCTAAAACCTTCCCGGACACCTGATGTACCTGTTTGCCAAATTTCATAAAGATCGGTCCAGTCGTTTGGTCACACATAAAGGACAGACAGACAGACAGAAACTCATTTTTATAATATACTAGCTGAAGGACCCGGCTTCGCCCGGGTATATTTAATTTATTTATTTTACTGTTTGTGTGTGTGTGTGTCGTTAAAAGATATCGAGAGTGCCCTCTACAGTGCCTGCCCCTTTAACAGTGACCTCTACAGCGGCCCGCCCCTTTAACAGTGACCTCTACAGCGGCCAGCCCCTTTAACAGTGACCTCTACAGCGACCCACCCCTTTAACAGTGACCTCTACAGCGGCCCGCCCCTTTAACAGTGACCTCTACAGCAGCCCGCCCCTTTAACAGTGACCTCTACAGCTGCCCGCCCCTTAAACAGTGACCTCTACAGCAGCCCGCCCCTTTAACAGTGACCTCTACAGCAGCCCGCCCCTTTAACAGTGATCTCTACAGCAGCCTGCCCCTTCAACAGTGACCTCTACAGCAGCCTGCCCCTTTAACAGTTTAACAGCGCCCCCAGTTCCCATGAAGACACATCACTAAACATGAGGCTACGCCCCCCTGGCTCCGTGAAGACATGGAGGAGAAGCTGTCTGAGTGTGAGCTACTGAAAGGGTGGACATCCCTGTGTCTGTCCAGGCACTGCGTCGGATGGAGAACAGGTAGCCAGAAAACTGGACTGTCCAGCCTAAAGCCGGACATCTAGCCACCCTAACATCAGCCTGCCCCTAGGGTGGCCAGAGGTCTTGTTTTAGGCTGGACGGTCTGGCTTTCAGACTCCCTGTCCTCTGTCATGCGCAGGGCCTGGATGGACACAGCAGCAGCACTCTCAGCAGCAGCACTGTGCAGTCTGAGCAATGAGCTGCAGGGAGAAAGTCACCCTCCCCCCACCCCTGCAGCTGACAGAAGGTGATTTTTACCAATATTTTTAATCCCGGTCAAATGCAGCATGGAAGGGGCGTGGCCTGACTGAGTCAGGGGCGTGACTTAGTGGGATCTGGGGGTGGTGCTTTTAAGTCCTTCTTTTGATGGTGGCCAGAATTACAGGTCGATGCCATAGTAATTTAGGAGGAAGGTGGGTAGCAGTGGAAGAAAACATCTTTTATTACTACTGAACAGTAAATATGTAAAATTTACATTATATGAGGTAATGATTGATGATGAGTTAGTCTAAAACAGTTAAAGTTATAGTTATGGTAACCGGGAATACCCATTTACCATTGTCATCCACAGTGCTCTGCCTCTTTAATGCAGACCTAAAGCAGTGAACTGGCTAGGTTGTCATAGAAATCTCATGTGTGCCTGTGAGCTTCTATTGGCTGATAAGGGTCATGTGACCAGGCTTCTATTGGCTAATGCATTTTTTGGAATATCTCAG
>ONZH01028279.1:0-28084 GCA_900303285.1 Rhinella marina
AAAAAAAAAGCCACAACTGGACCCATCCGAGGTAGAAAACGAAGAACCATAGGCAAATGGGGAGTAGTCTGAAAGGAAAAGACTGTGTCCTCGGGGAACAATAGCATCCCAGCCGCGCAGCAGAGAGCAATGCGGCAGAGGAGTGAAGCTAAAGCAACCTCCGCCATTGGACAAAAAGTAAGACTGCGAGTGATGGTGGATCCAAGACCACATCATGACTGGCATTAGACAGCCTGAGGAAACTGAGCAACTGCACTGTTAAAAAGAGAGCAGGCTACGATACATGAGAGAGAGCACATACACTCGCCAAAATACACTCGTGGAAGCCGATCCAAAAGGTAAGGATCGCAGCATACATCTCTGCTTAAAAGAGAACACTCCCTAAGGAGCAGGTACTGCGGAGGACAGATGTCCCTAGCTGTAGAGGCTTGTTGTTAGACCTCTTACAAAGAAACTGCTTGATACTGCACAAACCACCTGGATCAGGCAGACCCAACCGTAGGCTGAAAAACAAAAATACCGTAGTGATAGGTAGAAGCAAAGCTGACGCCAAAATATCGAAGGCATGTACATTAGTCAGAGACTATCTACTGTCGCCCTGTAGCGACTCTGCCAGAAGGGGACAATAGGGTTATCAGCGGACTGCACAGATTGGTCCGAGATAGGAGAAAAAATAGTGCAAGCGATCCAGAACAGTAAGAATCCAACCGTAGGAGTATGACTACTGGCCAGGTAGACAGAAACAGCATCTGAGGGTAGTGCCATTACTCGTCTAGCGGAGGGGCATACCGTTGAAACAGCATCTGAGGGTAGTGCCATTACTCGTCTAGCGGAGGGGCATACCTTTGAAATTGTGTTTGCGTTCCAGCAACAAAAACATCTATTAGCATTGACAACATGCGACAGCACCAAGCTGGGTCTGGTGGCGGGGGAAAGGCAGTTGATGCACAGTATACGCCCTGAATAAGTGCGTCACCTACATAGGGACATGTCAATACTATCACTCATCTCTCAAAAGAGGCAGTGTTGATGGTGTCACAGCGTCAACAGTTAGCGCCAATTTCCCACTTGAAAGGGAAACCACATGGTAAAGCAATGTCATATGCACGAGGAGGTTATGCTAACCAGGGATAACACCGCAATAGAGCGCACCAGAAGTGAATGGCTCATCCGCTATAGCATGAATACTAATGCAAATACCTGGTCAGAGAATGGAAGAACCGCCGATGACCCTGTCATCAGAAATGAGTGGACGAATTAGCTGAAATTGCAAGCGACAGAAGAAAGGACCCCACCATGAATGAAGACTCAATTACCACACCTAGACCAGTGTGAGGGTTCCACCTATAGAACGAGAGAAGCTGTAGAATCTACAGCACACAGAACCAGTGCCGAAACAGGAATGGAACAGAGGACAATGTGGTAGAAACCACAGAACCATATCCAGTTCAAATGAAAGGAGGAAGCAACGCGGGTGCCACCACAGCATGCAGGGTGAACGTAAACCCTGAGCCTGAGAAGGGAACCACACAGGTGGTTCTTAAGGCACTTAAGGCTAAGGCAAATTCTCCACCTGAGAATGTGGCCAGGCAGGAGTAGCCACAGGAACTAGTGCTGGCGCAATACTCCACCTAAGGAGGTGGTGATACCATAGAAGTCATAGTATACGGTGATCGCTCCATACTCCACCTGATGAGGAGACCTTACAGTAGGAGCCATGGAATGTGGTACTAACACAAACACTCCTCCCAAGAGGGAAACTGTCCAGTAGGAGCCATGGCATGGAGTGTTAACACAACTCCTTCACCTGAGAAGAAGCTCAACAGATAGTAACCAATCAGGCTACGATACCCATGAATTGTAGCACTAGCGTAAATATGCCATCTGAGAAGGGGCTATGCCGTAGTAGCCACTGAAGCCAAAGTCGTGGTAGACACGCCACCTGGAAAAGAGACCCTCCAGTAGTAGCTACAATCTCTATTGCTAGTGTAAATACTCCACCTGCGGAAGAGGACATACAATTGGAATGGAGTGCTAGCCTAAATACTGAATTCGCTCGGTAGTAACCACCGAATTCTCTTCTAGGACGGATACACCACCTATTGGAAGGTGTCAAGCATCACGACCAACCATGTAGTGTGGAGTCCCACTGGGACTTAATGCTGTGTTGTGGGTATACACCCTGGGAGGGACAGAGACTGCCATGTTGAAAACCAACAATAAAGGGAATAATGCAGAAGTAGCTGCAGTATCCAGTGGTTGCGCCCGTATTCCTCTTGTGGGGGAGACCGGGTTATAATACGTACCGTCTCCTGCATAAACCCACCGTGGAAGAATATGTATCCAATGGTGGTGCAATTACCTCATCCGTTCATGTGATTACTGAACAAGTGGGAGTATGTACGCAGGATATCCTATTACAGTGACAGAGCAATTACGCCGCCTATGGAGGGGGGGAATGCGACAGGTTCGTACATGTATCCTGTGGTTATGCAATTACACTGCCTATGGAGGGGTGTAATGCGACAGACTGTACAGTATCCAGTGGTTATGCAATTACACTGCCTATGGAGGGGTGTAATGCGACAGGCTGTACACAGTGGTCATGCAATTAGGCCGCCCATGGACAGGATAATGCAAAGGTTGTACCGTATGCAGTGGTAGTGCCTATACGCCACTTTAATAGAGGAGGCCATGTACAGAGTGTGCGTCATTCAGTGGTAATTACTCCATCCGATGAGTGAGCAACACGACAGGCCTGTACGGTATACGCGGGTAGTGCAATTAGTCCGTTTATGATGAAAGGATGCATGATATAAATTGGTAGTGCCAATTACTCCATCACTTATGGAAGGGGGAATACAACAAATGTACCGTAACCCATGGTAATGGCAGTACGCTGCCAGTGCGTGACGTGGAAGGGGGCTTGAGACTGCATCTAAAACATCCCGCGGACTTGTTGCAGGAAAGTACGGCAATAACCGCATGAGGGGAAGAGCACATGTACCAACTGCAACAAACCCCACACTCAGCACTTGATAGCCCAGGGTATGCAATAGCTGTGTAATTGAACACTGAAAACCCCTAGCCTCAACTGGAGGCAAGAAGGGGTTAAGTTCTAAACCAATCAGCCAAGTAATGGGGAAATCAGCCTCAGAAATGAGGCCAGCAAGAAAAGGATCTTCTTTTCTTCTTTTTTTTTTTTTTTTCTCTAGACAGAGAAGCCCGGCGGCGGAGCTCAGCAGGCTCCTGGAGAAGAGGGACGTTCGGGCAAAGAAGATTTCGCGCCTGGGGGACAGTCTCCACCCACCGTACTCTAGGGTGGAAGTTGCGGCCTAGTAGGCCGCAAAGCCAGGGACTCGCCAAGAGCGGGCCAATCGGAAGGACTTCCGGTCGGAACGGAAACCAGGACGAATGGCCGTGAGACTCTCGAACCCCCAGTCCGAGGAGACCTGGGATGGGCATACTCGATGTCCAGCAGCTGGAGCTAGCAGACGCGCCAGGAGGGGGCAGATACTGGACGGCCCGGAGGTATGGAAAGGAGCAAACAGGAATGGTAAAAATAGAGGGGGGAGGCCTGCAGAAAAGCAGGTGACCCCATGGCTGGCGGGATGCAGGGGAGCACGGCTGCCCTGGTCCACCTTTGCATTCTTGGGAGGTCGGGCGGTGAGGGTAACCGACACCGGCCTTCCTCCCTGGGTAAACAGAGAGGCCAAACGTCTCTGTTTCCCGTACCTAAACAGGAAAAAAGGTAAAAGAAGACACCCTGCAAAGCAGGGAGGTCTGCCTCCTACAGACACTAAGCTAAAAACTGACTAGCTCAGTGCCTGCAGGAGGGATATAGCTGAGAGGAGGAGCTAACACTTTTGTGCTTAGTGTCGCCTCCTAGTGGCAGCAGCTATAACCATGGTCTCCTGTGTCCCCCAATGATACGAGCGAGAAATAACTTTTTTGTCTGTATATTAAATGCATGACAAAACAATGATGTGAACCCAGGCTTAGAAAGGGCCTACACAGCTCCCATCATGCAAGCCAAGACTGCAGATGAATCCTGTCCCGCCTTACTGTTCAATGGAAGAGGAGTGCTAAGCTGCTGGTAAATGACATTTGTAAAAGATAGTAAAGTGTGCATATTTTTGAAAAGCATCGACAGAAAGGAAAAAGTGCCAAGGAAGTGAGACCTTACGTGGATTGGTATATCTAAGGCTGAAGCATATGTCTTCATGCAGAAATACTGTCAGTGGG
The DNA here is from genome assembly GCA_900303285.1 of Rhinella marina. Taxonomy (NCBI): domain Eukaryota; kingdom Metazoa; phylum Chordata; class Amphibia; order Anura; family Bufonidae; genus Rhinella; species Rhinella marina. The sequence continues at coordinate 4,246 of ONZH01028279.1, forward strand.
AACAACAGGCAGAAGGGGTTATGGAAAATGAAAGTACCATGGCAGCTGACGAAAGGAGTGAGGACTAAGACCAGCTTAAGGGCTCATTCACACGAACATGTGCCAGCTGGGCCCATGTTGTGGACTGCAAAACTGCCGATAAGATATTAATGACCTTGAAAATAGGTCACCGATATATAAACCTGTGCACAATCCTTCAACCATTTTCTTTTTCACTCAGTTCATTGGCTGTGTGAACGGAAGCAGGGATACATATAAACAGGGCTGTGGAGTCGGTAAGCCAAAGCCCCGACTCCAACTCCGACTCCTCAATTTCCCCTAACTCAGACTCAGACTCCCAATCCGACTCCCTCATACATGGCACAAGTCTCCTCTTAACAGTTGTTGTAGAGATGTGTCTGCTGCTAGAACTCTGTGTGGCATTGACCTGGTCTCTAATCTGAGCTGCTGTTAACCTGAGATTTCTGAGGCTGGTGACTCGGATGAACTTATCCTCCGCAGCAGAGGTGACTCTTGGTCTTCCTTTCCTGGGACGGTCCTCATGTGAGCCAGTTTCTTTGTAGCGCTTGATGGTTTTTGCGACTGCACTTGGGGACACTTTCAAAGTTTTCCCAATTTTTCAGACTGACTGACCTTCATTTAATAAAGTAATGATGGCCACTAGTTTTTTACTTAGCTGCTTTTTTTCTTGCCATAATACAAATTCTAACAGTCTATTCAGTAGGACTATCAGCTGTGTATCCACTTGACTTCTGCCTAACACAACTCATGGTCCCAACCCCATTTATAAGGCACGAAATCCCACTTATTAAACCTGACAGGGCACACCTGTGAAGTGAAAACCATTTCAGGTGACTACCTCTTGAAGCTCATCAAGAGAATGCCAAGAGTGGGCAAAGCAGTAATCAAAGCAAAAGGTGGCTACTTTGAAGAACCTAGAATATAAGACATATTTTCAGTTGTTTCACACTTTTTTGTTAAGTATATAATTACACATGTGTTAATTCATAGTTTTGATGCCTTCAGTGTGAATCTTCCATTTTCATAGTCATGAAAATACAGAAAACTCTTTGAATGAGAAGGTGTGTCCAAACTTTTGGTCTGTACTGTATATTTCATCTTCAGTGACGGGATGCCTATTGAATGTTCTCTAAAGTGCGGTGAGAAGTGATGATGTGAGAACTATTTTTCAAACAGAAAGCTAGGTCGTATCATAGGTCTTATATCAGCTCACGTTGTCCACGGCTGCTGGGTATATTTTAGTTCCGTAGCCCTAATCCCTGTGTTACAGTGGGGAATGTGTTTATTTGGTTGTATCTTGTTTGAAAGTTCTGGGGAACCGCACGACTCTTTCTTTCTGCTATACAGGGATATTTATCCGCTACAAGTCAGAGCCGGGAAATGATAGGGAGTTGATGATGGGGGTTAATGTGTTAGCCTAGAACAGTGATGGCGAACCTTTAAGAGGACGAGTGCCCAAACGGCAACCCAAAACCCACTTATTTATCACAAAGTGCCAACACGGTAATTTACCTGAATGCTACAGTCCAGTATAGTATATCTTCCATGTACTTTATCATTTATCTATAATATCCTGCCTACATTCACTGAGCTGCCTGTGCTGTTCATAGTGCTCCCTGCGCTGATGAATGGCAGGGAAAGTCTAAGGAATATTGATACACCATAGACTTTTTCCAGGGTGCGGGTGCCCACAGAGAGGGCTCTGAGTGCCGCCTCTGGCACCCGTGCCATAGGTTCGCCACCACTGGTCTAGAATGTGAGGGGCCTTGGAGACGCATCGAAAAGATATGCTGTGTTCAATTCGCTAAGGCAATTTCAACAGCCATTATCTGCTTGAAACACATCTGACGATGGGAATCTGTAGGCACATTGAATCGCTCCTGGATGGGGCATGCATAACACTCCACTTATTCTACTCACGCCGGGGGGTGGGGGCGTTCAGTGTGCTTGTACATAAGCAGATCCCCTTTCAGGGTACTAAGGTCAGTGTAGACCCCTATGGTCTGTATGTATGCCTACACTGCACTACATTTCAAACAGCTTATCATTGAATTATATTCCTCCTCTGTACATTAGGGAGGTACTGAAGCATATACTAAGCTTTGTTGCTGCGTCGCCAAGTGCCCCCCACACTTATTACTGGAGATTTGAACATGGTGCTTGACCGTAACATGGATAAGCACCGTGAGGCTGCCAATTCGGAGGAGGTATTGTTGTCAAGTATGGTGAAAGTTCTCATGGAAACAGTGCTTGGTGACATCTGGAGGGTTCGTAACCCTAATGTAAGACAATTCTCCTGCTATTCTAGTTCCTATAACACATTGTCGCAAATAGAGCTAGCAGTGGGTAACCAACAGATGCTGCAGCTTGTACATACAGTTGAGTATATGCCCAGAAGTATTTTATGATCATTCCCCTATAAGGGTCGAGCTAAGCTTGGACCTTAAATCAGCGAGAGGTAAAGGCCCTTTCTGGCTGACACTACTCCAAGACTCTGTGGGTATAATGGCACAGACGCAGGAATTTATGTAATTTGGATCTGCATCTCAGACGCTAGTTTGGGATACCTTTAAAGCTTTTGTTAGGGGGATATTCAAACGTATTCAATGCCACAAGTCTAAAAGTAAGGAAATATTGCAGACGCTGCAGTCCAGGGTCACTGACACTGAATGCAAATATGTAGAAAACCTCACAGAAGTGAACCAGTCTAACTGGACTGAGGCACAGGAGACCTACAGGGAACATCCGTTGGGGGTTCTGTTAGAAATACTTTGAGGAGGAAGAAAGTGCAGGACACATGCTGGCCACCATTATCAGGGCCCAACAGGGTCCTTCCTACATAGGGTGTATCCAAGACTTGGAGGGTGGTTTGGTGACGGAAAGCCCGGACATCCTTAAGATATTTAGTGACTACTATAAGTGACTATATTCCTCTAGGCTGCAGCGTCATATTTGACGTCATACTGATGGCAGAGCAGAAGGCATGTCTTGAAGAACCTCTATTCTTAGAAGAACTTGATGAGGCTGTGAAGGAGCTCCCGAATGAGAAGGCTCCTGGGGCGGATGGCCTACCAGGGGAATTCCTAAAGACACATAAGGACTACTTGTTACCACAATTTCTGGCAGTATTTGAACAGGCAGAATTGCTAGGCAGACTAACCAATTCTATGGAAGAGGCCATAATAATAGTGCTGCCCTAGCCTGGTAAGGACCCTACAAGTCCGGACTCCTACCGCCCCATATCTCTATTATGTACAGATGTTAAACCTTTGGCCATGGCTAACATGTTAATGAAGGTCGTCCTTAGCTTGCTTCATAGTGGCCAGACTGTCCTTATGCTGGGTAAGTCTACTGCAATTGCATTAGGAGACTGTACCCAGGTTTTCAGGATTTCCTTAGTATTGAGCAGGTGATATACAAGTACATCTCAATAAATTAGAATATCATCAAAAAGTTGTTTTTTTCAGTAATTCAGTTCAAAAAAGTTAAACACATATTATATAGTCATTACAGAGTGAACTTTTTCAAGTGTTGATTTATGTTAATGTTGATGATTATGGCTTACATCCAAGGAAAACCCAAAATTCATTTTCTCGGAAAATTAGAATAATTAACCCAAAACTCCTGCAAAGGCTTCCTAAGCCTTTAAAAAGGTCCCTTAGTCTGGTTCAGTAGGCGACATAATCATGGGGAAGACTGCTGACTTGACAGATGTCCAGAAGGCTGTCATTGACACACTCCACAAGGAGGGTAAGCCACAAAAGTTCATTGCTGTATCAAAGCATATTAATGGAAGGTTGAGTGGAAGGAAAAAGGGTGGTAGAAAAAGGTGCACAAGCAACAGGGAGAACCACAGCCTTGATAGGATTGTTAAGAAAAGGCCTTTTCCTAAATTTGGGGGAGATTCACAAGGAGTCGACTGCTATTGGAGTCAGTGATTCAAGAGTCACCACACAGATGTAATCCAGAACATGGGCTACAAGTGTCACATTCCATGTGTCAAGCCATTCATGACCAATAGACAACGCCAGAAGCGTCTTACCTGGGCCAAGGAGAAAAAGAACTGGACTGTTGCTCAGTGGTCAAAGGTGTTGTTCTCAGATGAAAGTAAATTTTGCATTTCATTTGGAAATCAAGGTCCCAGAGTCTGGAGGAAGAGTGAGAGGCACTCCATCCAAGCTGCTTGAGGTCTAGTGTGCAGTTTCCACAATCAGTGATGGTTCGGGGAGCCATGTCATCTGCTGGTGTAGGTCCACTGTGTTTTATCAAGACCAAAGTTCAGTGCAGCCATCTACCAGGAAATTTTAGAGCACTTTCATGCTTCCCTCTGCCGACAAGCTTTTTGGAGATGGAATTTTTATTTTCCAGCAGGACTTGGCACCTGTCCACACTGCCAAAAGTACCAATACCTGGTGTAATAACCACAGTAACAATGTGCTTGATTGGCCAGCAAACTCGCCTGAACTTAACCCCATAGTGAATCTATGGGGTATTGTCAAGAGGAAGATGAGAAACACCAGACGAACAGTGCAGACGAGCTGAAGGCTGCTATCAAAGCAACCTGGGCTTCCATAACACCTCTGCAGTGTTACAGGCTGATGCCTCGCCATATTGATGTAGTCATTCATGCAAAAGGAGCCCCAACCAAGTATTGAGTGCATTTACTGGATATACTTTTCATTTGGCCAACATTTCTGTATTTAAAAAAAAAAAAATTTTACAGTTGGTCTAATATAATATTCTAATTTTCTGAGATAATGACTTTTGGGTTTTCCTTGGCTGTAAGTCATAATCATCAACATTAACATAAATAAACACTTGAAAAATGTCACTCTGTTTGTAATGACTCAATATAATATATGTGTTTCACTTTTTTAAATTGAATTAATGGGAAAAAAAAAAAAAAACATTTTGATGATATTCTAATTTATTGAGATGCACTTGTAATCAGTCTCAATGTATCAGGACTTACCACAGGTATTCATTCTGTTGGATATTCTCAAATCATGACCAGGAGATGGGTTCTGAGGACTGGAGTTGAGAAACACTGGTCCAGAATATATGCATCAGTATAGCTGAAACTTAAATTGTTTTATTTGTACTCTGTGAACTTATCTATTCCACAGATTAACATCTTGGCCCTAAGGTCCTTTTACACGGAAAGATAAATCGTATTAGCGATCGTAGATGAACGATCGAACGATGCAATGTAAATACCGTTTACACTGAAAGAGAAGTCGTTCACAATCTTCGTACTTTCGGTCGTTTTATAATCGTTATTACGATCGTTCCTTGTTCCTTGCCATAAGCATTACCATTACCATCTGCCAACGACTAAACGATTTTCGTTTAAACTGGAAGATTTTGCGAACGATGAACGATTAATTTACTGGCAGGACAAAAGATGCGATCAACGAGAAGCGAACGAAATCTCGTTCGTCGTTAAATCGTTACCCGTGTTTATACGCAACAATAATCGTGCAAATCCGAACGTTTGAACGATTATTTGAACGATAATCGGCTCGTGTAAAAGGGCCTTTAGAATATATTCTGAAGGTCATCTGTAAGTGTGTTAAGAAATAGAGGCCTGCAAGCCAGGAAGGAGGGAGTAGTTTACTTAATTGGGAATACAAAAGGTGAAGATTGCTAAAGATGGAGTTTAAGCTGACAAGTACCAATGTTCTCAGGGTTTCTCGGAAATGCTCATCATTGAAAGGATCCAGATGGTCTGCCTCCCTATCCAAGTTAGGTCCAATTTCAGACAAATGAACTTTTACAGATTTCTAAACCACAAATCACAAGACGTTACCATATATGTTAAAGATATTGTTAATTATGCTATCGAGTGGAAGTTCTTGTGGGGGGTGCTGGCAGCCATGGGCTTCGGCCCCAGATTTACATCCCGGGTACAACTGCTGCATTCCCAACTGAGGGCCCGTATACAGACAAATGGGTTGTTGTCCGCTGCTTTTACTTTTGAGATGGGCACATGTCAGGGATGTCCCTTATCACCCCTGCTCTTTGCTTGGCTATAGAGCACCTGGCTCAGGTGATACGTATGGATCCTGGGGTGATAGGTCTAAAATACAGAATCATATAGAGGAGAAAATTGCGCTCTACGCAGATGACATGCTGCTATTTTTGGGTAAGGTAGAACATTCTCTGCCCTATGTCATGAAACGAATTGAGGATTTTGGTACATATTCTGGTTTAACCATAAATTGGGATACATCGGTGATGCTTCCTTTGGACCCTGTGACCGCATCCTTTATGGATAAGATGGCCCCCCTTCAAACGGCTACAACATTCAAATATCTAGGGGTGCAGGTGTCTTCTAGACCGCAGGATGACATTAATCTGAACTTGCTCCCTCTACTTGATAAGAGCACTTAGAAGGTGACCAATTGGTGCAAGGTAGTTACTGGAAGAGCCAACTTAGTTAAGATGGTGTTGATGCCACAATTTCTTTATATACTACACAATAGCCCTATATGGATACCAATTCAACGGCACACTGCCAACCAGACAAAGCACAAAATGCCATAGAGATAGGAGGTACTCTGGAGCTAATGCTATGCTTGTTTAGTAAATTAGAGATTCTTGGCAAATATATTTTGTACAAAATTATCTTGGTCTGTCCACCAAATCGTCAAGGTGATCTCTGTAGGACGGGAACCTAACACTATTTCCTACCTGTTATGTGCCAACTTTGGCTCCCGTATAATCAGGGGGTGTTTGGTTCCACATGCATGCTGGGTCCCCTCTGCCTTTTGCCATTATGGTGCTTCAAAGAGATCACCTTGACGATTTGGTGGACGGGCCCAGATAATTTTGTACAAAATATATTTGCCAAGAATCTCTAATTTACTAAACAAGCATAGCATTAGCTCCAGAATACCTCATATCTCTATGGCATTTTATGCTTTATCCGGTTGGCAGTGTGCCGTTGCATTGTATGCATTTTCATTTCCTTGTGCATTTAGCCCTAGCAACGTGCACCTGCGCACTGGGATGTGCGGACTGAAATTCCCCTTTTTTCATGGATACCAATTTGCCACTTTTATAAAATCCAGGTTTTTTTTCCAATCCCTAATATGGAACAAGCAGTCTCCGAGGATCCGCTTAGAAACCCTACCAAGAGATAATGACAGTGGGGGTTAGCAATCCCCAACCCATGGCTGTATTTTCTGGCTGCACAGGCCCAACAATGTAAAACATGGGGTCCAATAGGCAGTTTGGGGCCGGTGGGTGCACTGGTATCTTAACTTAATGGGTGGGAGGCCACCAGGGTATATACTGGAGCTTAGATCAGTTATACAACCCCCAGACACTGCCCCACATCTATTTTGTAATGTTTGGCAGAAGCTGAAAGATATTACTAAACTTTCAGGATGCAGCACCCTTAACCCACTCTGGAACAATCAGAATTTGCCAGAGCTGGTTTTGGTACATGGGAGAGCAAAGACGTATAATGGGTGTCACAATTGTACACCAATGAAAAGCTTTCAAAAACTGAAGGCAGAGTTTGGCCTTCCGAACTCTCTCTTTTACCTGCATTTACAGCTTTGGCACGCCCTAGCAGCACAGGGCAAGACAACTGATCTTACCATACATGCCTCTATGGTGGCGGATCAGATTAGAAGTGGGGAAGGGACTAAGGGGGTGATTTCTGTTTTTTTTTATAAAGTATTGTTTTCATTTTATCAGGAACGGTTTCCATTGTTAGTATGAGAGAAGTGGTCTCGGGATATGGGCTCCTTAACAGATTCACAGTGGTCGGAGGTGCTATCTATGGGACCCTCATTGTGAGAGGCTGTATGCCTCACAGAGTGACAAACAATATTTGATACATAGGGTCTATAGGACGCCCATGTTCCTTCATAGGTTGGGTATACGTGACACGTCTAATTGCCCTAAATGTGGTATTCCTGACGCACACCTACTTCATATGTTCTGGGAATGTACCGCTCTAGACCCTTTCTGGCGAGCAGTGCTGGATGTTATTTTTGAGGTATATAGAATTACAGTCACAGAAAAAAAAGTGGTCTAAAATGGCAGAAAATGCTCAAAAACCCCAAATGCTGTTGCACATTTATGACCGGGGGAGCAAATCCTGCACATGTGGTCCGCTGCTGAACGTAATCCCCAGCAAAAATGCATACAATGGAGGATGCCTGCAGCGGACCACATGTACCACAAAGACATCCTACACAGGATAGCCAAATGTGCGGATGTGACAAACTATATAATAAAAATTCACAGAAAAATGGTGTACTACAACGGTGAATGCAATTGACAATATATGGCTAAACCCTCACTCTGATGTTAAAATGAGACTTTCGCCAATATATTCTTATATCAAGAACATACTGGAGCCCAAGCACCCCGTCAAGGTATCTCAAGTGGCACGGGACTAACGCTCACCCTACTATGGTATAGGTAATTGCAGATAGGGGCATGAAGTCCGACACACAGCAACCAGCAACCTCCAGCGTGAAATCACACATACGATAGGAGGGGGGCGGAGGCTGTGAGTCCCTCTTAACCCTGACGTCATGTGACCCAGGCTGCAAAGGTGCACCTAAATGTTGCCCATTAGTCAAATCAAGGCACCATTTTTCTTTGAATTTTTGTTATACAGTTTGTCACATCCGCACATTTGGCTATCCTGTGTAGGATGTTGTTGTGGTACATGTGGTCCGCTGCAGGCATCCTCCATTGTATGCATTTTTGCTGGGGATTACGTTCAGCAGTGGACCACATGTGCAGGATTTGCTCCCCCGGTCATAAATGGTTGGACATTTATACCTGGAGGTGTGGCAACTCCAGGTTGAATGTGCCTTGATTTGACTAATGGGCAACATTTAGGTGCACCTTTGCAGCCTGGGTCACATGACGTCAGGGTTAAGAGGGACTCACAGCCTCCGCCCCCCTCCCATTGTATGTGTGATTTCACGCTGGAGGTAACTGGGAGCTGGTTGCTGTGTGTCTGACTTTATGCCCCTATCTGCAATTACCTATACCATAGTAGGGTGAGCGTTAGTCCCGTGCCACTTGAGATACCTTGATGGGGTGCTCGGGCTCTGGTATGTTCTTGATATAAGAATATATTGGCGAAAGTCTCATTTTAACATCAGAGTGAGGGTTTAGCCATATATTGTCATTGCATGTCGTTGCATTCACCGTTGTAGTACACCATTTTTCTGTGAATTTTTGGTATATAGAATTAGACTCACTGCTGAACCATTAACCTGTATATTGGGCCTACTGCAGGATGACTCCACAAAGGGAAGCAACATTGGTATAAGTAGATTACTACATCAAGCCAGGAAACTAATAGCCAAATACTGGATTGGCACTACCGTACCAACCAAAGAGGAGTTCATTGCACGTATCAATGTGATAATTGGACTAGAGAGGGGAGTGTATTATAAGAGAGGCACTATCAATACGTTTGACTCTATATAGGGACCGTGGATGACAAGACTGCGATTGCCCTCCGGGCATCCATTATCTCTTCAGTTGGGGAAGGGTATTATTTGGTAAAGACGGGGTGGGGATGGTTTAGCTTTCTTGGACCTTTAGGATCTACTTGTGATAGAAATGTATCATTACAGGTCACAAGGAGACAGAGTCATGGCCTAAGTGCGTTATGGTGCGGTTCAGGGAAGGGAGGGGTTGGATTAGGAAATTGGGTATGGCATCCAAGGGTCAGGCATGGATAACTACTGAGGAATCAGAAAATATGACAGTGTCGAGTTTTGGTGCCCTGTGGTCAGCAGCACATCTCTTTTCGTAAACAGGCGATGTACTTCAGACAATAATGGAAATGAACAGTCACACAAACAATTATAATGGGCCAGTGTAGGAGCTCTTTTTAATGAACACCAATTAATTGGCTGGAACTTGTCAAAGGGAGTCTGTCACCTCATTTTCACCTATATAACTAACAGCAGTGCCCCACAGAAGATTGCATACACATCCCAGACATACCTGTGTGCACTGTGTGTGTGTATTCCATGTCAAGAAAAAGCACTTTTATTCTGCAGGAAAACAGCTCCCAAGTGCCTGGCTGAAAGTGAAACTAAAAACAGCTTTCTCTCCTGACTCGATTTCGAACAGCTATATCTTCTGATATACTGGATATAATGCTGTTTGGTATCATTTTAAAGCTTGGAATGTCAGCTTTCAAAGAAGGTCAGAACCATTTTTCTATCTGCTACTAATCCCAAGATATGAGCAGCTAAAGCTGCCCTCCCCCCTCCAGTCTGGTTTGCAGCAGCAGAGCCGGGCACTTGGGAGCTGTTTTCCTGCAGAATAAAAGTGCTTTTTCTGAACGAGGAATACACACACAGTGCACACAGGTATGTCTGGGATGTGTATGCAATTGTCTGTGGGGCACTGCTGTTAGCTATATAGGTGAAAATGAGGTGACAGACTCCCTTTAAACACAATTATCTGTCCACGTTCTACAGGGGTCTCAAACATGCGGCCACTGAGACAATTATCTGCAGCCCATGACCATAAGGTGAGATGAGCCTATGGCTCCCATCCCAATTGTTCAGCTTGACCTGAAGCCTATGAGGCAGCAGAACGGCACAGGAGGTAGCAATAACATCACAGCGACCTTCTGCTCCGTGTATCAGGTTGTGTGATGACATGGTCATATGCTGCCATTCATGACAACGTCATTGTGCCGCCTGAAACACAGCTCAGGAGGCTGTGAAAATGGCATCACCTCCAGAGTCAGGATGCAGCAACTTGGCCTGTATCTCAGACAGTGATGATGGAGAACAAGAGTCAGACAAGTGTATTTTTCCCATAATATGTGGGCACTACTGGGTACATTTACATGGGCAAGTGCACAAAAGGGGTTACATTACAAAACTGAGGCACTACTGTGCCTCAATTAATATAGGCCGGAGCACTACAGGGGTGGACATTATAATACAGGGTCACTACTGGAGGAATTAAAAGGGGTTGTCTCACTTCAGCAAATGGCATTTATCATGTAGATAAAGTTAATACTAGGCACTTGCTAATGTATTGCGATTGTCCATATTGCCTCCATTGCTGGCTTGATTTTTTTTTCATTACATTATAAACTGCTCGTTTCCATGGTTACAACTACCCTGCAATCCAGCAGTGGTGGCCGTGCTAGTACATTATAGGAAAAAAATGCCAGGCTATGCACACTCCAGCAGTCCCGGGCAACCAGAGAGACTGGTGCTTCCTACAGTGTGCAAGCACGACCACCACTGCTGGACTGAAGAGTGGTCATAATCCCTGGAAATGAGCAGTGTATAATGTGATGGCAAAATGAATCAAGCCGGCAAAGGAGGTAATATGGATAATCACAATACATTGCTGAAGTGAGACAATCCTGTTAATATAGGTTGGAGCTCTACAGGGGGAAATATAATACAGGGGCACTACAGGGGGATTTATAACTGCAGGTGAGCATTATAACTACAGGGACAATGCAAGGAACAAATACTGGGGCCATCATAATTACAGAGAACAATATAGGGGGCTTTATTACTACAGTGGGCTCTATAGGGGTGTCTTATAGATCGACCTTATTACTAATGGAGGCTCTAAAGGGGGTGCCTTGTTAGTGCTGGGGGCATTATACGGGGGCCTTTTTTCTACTGAAGGCACCATGGTGGCATAATTAATACTGGGGGTACTGTGGGGGCACTCTATGGGAGCATTATCACTATAGGAAGTACTGTAGAGGACACTATTACTACTGGGGGCAGGCTGGGAGCACTATTACTATCAAAGAGGGACAGTCTTTATGTCACTGTTTTATCTATAGTATCATGTTTGTGGGCATTGGACAGCACAGCTGGCACAGTACTGGGGGAGGATGATGGAAAAGTGAGAAACCTAGGATGTCTATGCACCAATCTCGGCAGAGACGAGACGCGGTTGAAATGTGAGGGTGGTCTGTTACGAACTGAGAAGATGAGGAAAGAAAGCCTCTACATTTCATGTAGAAAATAATATAAAATTATTAACAGAATATAGCACCACATACCTCTCACATCCTTTGACACCTCTGGATGTATAAAGGTATGTGGTGCTAATTCTCGTATTGGCCCATCAACTTAAAATTATTTCTATGCGTGGCACATGTATCTGGCTGAGTTTGAGACGTCTGATGTACCGGAAATGAGGACCTTTATAAGATATGTAGACAGATAGGCTTCAGTCTGTTGGGCCTCTGCAGCCTGATCAGCAATGTAAGATCTTGTAAATACAGTTTTATTGGAATTCTGTAGAATGGAATCTTACCACTTCAATCTGTTCTTTTCTTGCCAAGATAAAGGCTGTACGCAGTTCTCGTGCAGTGTCAGGCAGCTTCAAATTCACAGATCCTGCGTTCTCTTGTTCAGTGATGCTAGCAGACACCACAGACTCAGATGGAATATCCCCCCAGCAGCCCTGTAAAACAATAAAGATACAAAGTTTTCCTTAATAGCTCTAGATTACGTAATGAGGCCAGTAAATACCTTTAAGGTTAGCACAGCAATTAAAATTGAACATTAAGGGGTTGGATGATCTCAGACATTGATGGCATATTGGCGTTCATCACTATGTGAGTTTCGGAAATAACCGAGCCACAGCTCCGTTCACTGTGATGGGACTACTGGAAATGGCAATCAGCTATTTTCAGAACTCCCATGGTGTTGAACAGAGGGCGGCCGTGCATGCACAGTGCTCTCCATTCACTTTGGGGGCACCAATCTAGAGACTAACTGACATTTATGGCATATCTGAGGAGTCAACCACTTTAATGCTACAGATTGAAATGTGGTGTCTAGTGGTTAGCACTATTGCCTTGCAGTGCTGGGGTCCTGGGTTTGAATCTGACCAAAGACACCTGCATGGAGTTCATATGTTCTCACAGTTTGTGTTTTTATGGAAAAACAGTAACTGGTATTACATCTTAAGTTAGCATCAGATGGGACCATTATAGAGTGCTGTGAATGAGAACACACAGTCTTCACTTGGAGCATAAAGGTAACCATTTGTGGCCACTTCCAAAACAGGAACAGACAACAAAAATTAAAGGGTTCCTGGTGCCCTTTAAAAAGTTCAGGTGGCAGCACTGAACTGTAATAGTGATTTCTGTGTAGAGTAATGGAACAAATTCCATTATTCTATACAAATTGCAATCTGGTGATTGCAAGTTGGGATTTAATAGAGGACCTAACAAAAAGTAAAAAAGAAAGTTTTTAAACGTATAAAAAAAAAAAAAAAAAAAAAAAAAAAAAAAAAGAATTAAAATCACCCCCTTTAAAAAATTATAATGGGCATCGCCGCATGCGAAAACAGCCGTAGTATTAAAATATTTAAAAAGTATCTCATACAATAATTGGCGTAAAGGGAAAAAAATTAAAATGGCTGATTCACCATTTTTTTTAATCAGTTCCCAAAAAATTAAATAAAGTGATCAAAAAGTCATACACAATATTAAATGGTATTAGCAAAAACTACAGATCATTCCGCAAAAAATTAGCCCTCACACATCTCTGTAGGTTAACTATAAAAGGGTTATGGGGGTCAGAATATGGCAGCCACAACAAAAAAAATTTTCAAACGTTTTTATTCTTTTTTCAGTATTAAAACGCAAGAAAAACAAAACAAATGTGGTATTGCCGTAAAGGTACTGACCTGGAGAATGAAGAGCACAAGTCAGTTTTATCACATAGTGAACGCTGTAAAAACAAAACCCAAAAGACTGTGGCATAATTGCATTTTTTTCCAATTCCACCCCAATTGGCATTAGACAGTAACAACTTGTCCCGCAAAAAAAAAAGTCCTCATATGGCTAGGTGAACTGAAACTAAAAAAAGGCTCCGGGAAGGCAAGGAGTGAAAAACGAAACGGAAAATAGCTACGTCAGAAAGGGGTTAAAAGGACTGAGGTGAATTCAGTGATATATTACCAGCAGAGGGATCTGATCAGTCTTCTCTTCATCTCTATCCTGGTTCCTGCATAGTCTCTTACCAAAAATGATTCTCCTTCCCTTTGTTCCACACAGACACCGAAATCTTCCTCCTCTGAAATGAGTCCTTTTTCCAGGAGTCACACTTGTTGGCAGTTCTATTGCCTGTACAATTTGCTCAGTTTGAAGCGTCTCCTACAAGAATCAACCATCACTAGAATTGCAACCCAAATCATATAATCTAACAAATACTCAAATAGGATCGGTTGATAAAGACTATAGTAAACTCTGGTGGAAAAACTGGTCTTAAAAAAAATGCTATGGAAAAATCGCTGACCATAAACTCATGACAGGGTGTCCACTGCTGTAACCCCAGCAATCCACTGTAACCTGTTGCAGCAAGTTTTTCATTGCACATTACCATTTAAATCAATAGGTTGAGTAATGTGGTAATGCACGGATGAGCCGGGTTCTCCGGAGCGAGGCACTATTTTAGGCTGCTCCCATTCTGGCTAACACATGAGCTTTGAATTAGGGATCATAATAAGGTACTTCTGCATCTGCAACAACCCAGAAATATAAGCATGGCAACCAAACAAACTGTCCAGGTCCCTGTCACTGCACACCAGGTCCTGCTATGTAATATGCCAGAAGGCAGCAAGCATCCATCCAGCTCCCAACTTGCAAGTAAAATCCAATTTTTATTGTAAATCCATTAAAAAGTTAGAGTACAAGTGCACAGAACGTTTACTGGTAACACGCCCCCTTAGTCATGGCAGGTCAAATGTACAAATACATTTGTATTTTGTACATATTTAATGAATTTACAATGAAATAGTTAAATATCAACTCAAAACTCCACAGGTAAACTATGTAGCTGAAGGCAGCTACATAGTAACTGGAGTGGACAGCTGGATCCAATGAGTTAACCTACGTTAGAAAAGATAATAATAACCTATCCTCAGGAGATCAAGTCCCGCATCACTACTGATCAGCCTTTTCAAGGAGCTGCTGCTCTCCAAGCTCTGGGTGGAGCGATGCAGGCTCCCAGCAGCTTTCCAAGGACAGGGCCGTACATTGTATAGTGGCAGTGAGTGGTATTGCAGCTCAGCCTCATTGACTTGAATGGGGCTTAGCTGGAACTATGCCACATGTAGGACTGAAACGATTACTCGATGTAATCGAGTAATTCGACACAAAAAAAATCCTTGATGCAAGATTTGTTTGTCATATGGGCCACGGAGCAGCAGTGAAGTGTTTGCCATTACTCACCGCTCTGTGGTCACCCGGTGGCCCGCACGCTGCATTTTTTACCCCTGACACATTGTCAGCGACATAGTGCACGTATGTGTGCATTATGACCTGATGCTGCGTGACGTCTGGCCGACAGTGCAGCGCCGTGGAGAATAAGATGAAGGAGCTGTGGAGCAGCGCCCCTACAGGAAAGGTAAGTATTTTGTTTCACTGAGGGGCAAGCTGGAGGCCACAGGGGCCTGATGGCATAGGGGAACTTATGGCATATTGGACTGATGACACAGTGGGGGTCTGATGACTTTTATAAGAGTAAACGTTCTTTTAGGTAGTTATTTCTTATTAGAGTACTCGATAAATCGTTGGATTAATCGATAGATTACTTGATTACTAAAATAATCATTTGCTGCAGCCCTAGCTTACTCCGAATTTAAAGGGGTTGAACCCGGACATACCTTTAAATTCACCCAGGCAGCCCCACCTGAATAGAGCATCGGAGCATCTCATGCTCCGATGCCCTCCTCTAATTAGCGCAGGGCAAAGGCATTTAGCCCGGTTCCGGTGACGTACCGTGCTCTGCCAGGCGGAGGCTTCCGCTCGGCAGTGAGCCTGGTGATGTCACCGGCGCTGATGGGCGGGCTTTAGCGCTGCCCTAGCCAGTAAAACGGCTAGGGCAGCGCTAAAGCCGGCCCATTACAGCCGGTGGACGTCACCGAACTCACTGCCGGCAGAAGCTCCGCCGGGCAAGTGTGTTATGTAAACAAAAGAGCCCTTGCCCTGTGCAATCCAGCGCAGGGCAAGGGAGGGCATCGGAGCATGAGATGCTCTGATACCCTGTTCAGGCGGGCTCCCTGGGTGAATTTTAAAGGTATGTCCGGGTTCAGCTCTGAACCCGGACAACCCCTTTAAGTTAGGGGGTGGCAACTGAAAGGCGGAGGGAGCATGCCCCCAGTGTCTGAACGCTGAGGATGCTATAGTCTCCTACTGACCATGGCATCTAAGGGGTTAGAAAGCCAGGACTGGAGATCACTCTGACCCCCGGCCACAGCCAGCACCTGCCATGTATGGAGCAGGCTTGTGTACTTGTGAGCCTGCTCCATACATCCCTTAACGACCAATAACATACACATACAATTATTGCTTACTAAAAGAATGCCAAGATTAAATAGTCAGACACCCCAACATACCGTCTATCTTGGATTCTGTGATCTCTGTTTTTATGTTACATGCAGGTAGCATTTCATTTCTTTGAGCAGAAAGCGCGGCTTGTGATTTCTTCTTTTATCACAGGTCTAACTTTTACATCTTTACTAGATAGCTTTGCAGTCTCCTGTGGAAGCTTCTCACATTCTTTTGGAGGGCTGGGATCTCTTTTAGGGTTTCTCTCTTTGGAGGAGCTTGTCTCACTTTCATTCTGTGATGCATCAGAATATACATATAAGGCCTCATGCACATGACGGTAGTTTTCTTCTTCAAGGCTTTTCTCTTTGGAGGGCGTTGCTTCACTTTCATCCTGTGATACATTAGAATATATATATATATATAAATAAAACCTCATGGACACAACCGTAGGTTTCTTCTTCAGGGCTTTGATGGCCTCATGCACACTACTGTAGTTTTGGTAGTTTGGCCCATTCAATTCTATGGGTCTGCATCTGTGTGGCCGGTCCGCAAATTATAGAACACGTCCCATTATTATTATTATTATTATTATTATTATTAAGCGGAAAAGAAAAGCCAGTTCTAGTAGAAATTTGAGGCATACAATGGCCGCTAATTCATATTTTGTGGATCCACAAAATGGATATGGTCGTGTGCATGTGGGCTTATAATAAGGAAAGTTGTTGCAATGTCATACAAGATGAAGAGCTAGCTTGTAACATGTCTTACCTCACTAACGCCTGGTGTTAATGTTACAACAGTACGACCGGGATTATGGATCACTACAACAGAAAACAGATGAATAGCTGGTTTTACCAAGCTCTTTAGATTGCTTCAAATACAATCAGGAGTAATTATAAAATCAAGGACTCCTTCCTGCAAGAGTGACACCCCTCTGGGCACCTTACTGGCTCATTTGCATACCAAATAAACTGGATTTTCAGAAGATAGAAAACATCTATTGCTGAAACAAAGGCAAACCTGGAAATAAGGTACTAAGTGCCATTAGGCCATGGCTTTACTTCAATAGCGATTATCCTTGTGACAGATTCCCTTTAAGTCTCTTCAACTGACACCAGAAGTCAGTTACTTCTCTATCTATTCCTATGAGACTGACATTGAGGCTCCCGCAGGAATACATAGGGAAACTAACTTCCCGTCCACACAAGATGCGGTTATTTGTAGAGTCAGAGTGTTGGTCACATGACACAGCTGAGGATCAGAAGGTAGATTATAACTCACAAATACTCCCAGGCAAGATCACCTTCACTACAGTTTACATCATGTACCTTTCTAACAGGTCAGACAATTACACATTTTTGTTTTATTTCTACTTAAAGGGGTTCTCCGGGAATTAAGAAGAAGAAAATACTTAAATATTACATTATTATAAATATATTCCCAAATACCTTTCATTAGTTATAATAGCTCGTTCTGTCTGGGGAGCAATCATTAGGAGAAACAAAATGGTCGCCATCCCATTAGTTCACCCAAAACCTGTCCTAATCACACAAGAGGACAAGTTACTTCACAACACTGAGGTAAAGAGCTGCCTCATCCTCCTCTCTGTTCTGCTTATCAGGGATTATGATCCTGAATACACATGATAAGAACTTTAGCCGAATCTCTGAGGAATTTAGTACTGAGAGGACGGACAGGACAGACTGTGGTAATGAAGACTGCATACAAGTGCTGCTGCTCATTACCCACATCTCACCCTCCTCTCATGTCTCCTCATCTCCATTCCCCCAGAGATTCGCCTGTATTCAGACCCATAATCCCTGACACGTAGAGCAGATAGGAGATGAGGAGCTCTTTACCTCAGTGTGGTGAAGTAACTTGTCCTGTGTGATTAGGACAGGTTTTGTGTGCACAAATAGGAGGCGGCCATTTTGTTTCTCCTAATGATTGCTCCCAGACAAAACGAGCCATTATAACTAATGAAAAGTATTTATGAATATATTAAATATAAAATAATATTTAAGTATTTACATTTTTTTTTAAATTCCTGGAGAACCCTTTAAAAAAATATATGTGAAAAAAAGGAAACTAAACCAGTGCATTCCATTCTTTTTTCTTACCCTGATGTCCTAATCTGTTTAATATAAAAAAGCATTTTTTCAAACAGTGTTTGTCAGTTCCAGAAAATGAATGGAGTGGAAGCAAACATGCATGTCAAACATGAAATTTATAACATTATCCTGTTGATATGTGATAGGATTCTAAATTTGGAAAATCAGCTTTAATATTTCCACTCACCTTTTTGTGCAGGTTGTGGCGTACTGGTATTTCCTCGAATTTCATTTTCATTCTTATGGGCTTTTACGGGTTTATGGGAATATTTCTTATGTGGAGTCTCTGGGACATTGCCCCGATATCGAGAAGGTTCTCCACGTCCTCGTTGGTAGCCACCATGATAATATGTGTCTTTTCGATAGCTATTATCATGACGGCCCCCTCTGTTGTATACAGGTTCTCTATGCTCTCGATATTCATTAAAGGAATTGTCATGATATGACCCATAGTTGTCATGTTCCCTAAAAACAAATAAAGGAATATTAACAGTTGACTAACTGTAAAATACTTCTATTTTTGCATACCTTCATATAATGACTTCCATAAATGGTGCTCCTACTACATGGTTTTGGGGTTAATTTTTGTCTGGAACTACACATCAGTTGAAGATCACTCCCTCCCTACCTGTGATCATGGTAGCCTCCTCTGTATGGCCTGGAGCGGTGACTTCTAGGTGGAGGAATCTTTACAAGAAAAAGGAGAAATAGAAATTAAAATTACTCCAATCTCTACTGGATTAGTTACCTCCTGCTCATAGAGAAAACACCACCATGTGACAGGGAAGAAACAAGTATATGTTCCACAACAAAATACAGTACAAACCACATTCACTCAGTGTACAAAAATCCTTGGCGGATTCAAGTCAGGCTGCGGATTTTTCAAATTCATAAAATGCCCCTTCTGTTACTGAAATGCTGCAGTTTCACTTCAGATTTCATTAATTGCCAAGAAAAGACCGATAACTGCGGCTTAATCTTTACCAACATATGCATGTAACCCAAATTTCTTTTATTTCAGATTTTTGAGTTTTTTTTCTATGAGGAATTACTTTTGGAAAAAAATATTCAATCTGCTATATCACACATAGACCACTTTCACTATCAAAATCTTTCATCAGTACATCATAGATCCGAAGACAATTGGTTAAAAAAAACTTTGTTTGTAATGCTGCTTCCATACAGGATTAAAATGTATGGGCTCCATGTAGCAAAAACTTTGTCTCGCCGAAGTTCATGAGACTTCAGTATTCCTACCAGCTTTGGTACAGAGATATAAAGTGATTTAAGAAAAAAAATCCTGCTTGTAAGACAGAAGATTTCCAAAACGTATTTTTTTGTGGGGACCAATTCAATTTTGAATTGACTTTGAGGGCCCTATATAATGGAACCACCTTAAAAGGAGCCTTTGATAGGTAGTAAATTTGATAACCCTTTAGGGGTTTCACAAGAACCAAATCAAAGAGTTGAAATTTAGAAATGTTTGAAAATTTCAATGCTTTTTGTTTTAGGACACAGCAAGAGATAAATAAAGATAAAAGTCAAAATGTATTAATCGGATTCTGCCGTTTTTAGAAATATCCCATATATGGCATTAGCATGATTTTCAGATGCCAAAACAGCCCCAGCCTACCAATGACCCCTTTTGGATACTACATTACTCAATGAATTCATCTAGTGTCGTGTTTGATTCCACAGGTGCTTCAAAGAATTTATTAAAAGTTGAACAGTGAAAACAAAAATGGAATTTTTTTAAAATAATACAATGTTTTACTCCCAATTTGTAATTTAGGAGTAAATGAGAAAAAAACAACAAGTAATTTCTGCTGTCTGAGTACACAGCGCTCAGGAGTGAGAGAGCACTATTCGGCTTTTGGAGGGCAGATATGGATAGTATGGTTTTCACTGCATGCTGTTTTGCAGAGCGCCCGAGATACTAGTACGCTGGAAATTCACAAAAACTGACTGACCCGATTTTGGAAACTAAACCACTCAAAAATGTACAAGTGTCCTTTTTCACACATCATCATCTCTGCAGTCAGGAGAAATCACAGCATGTTCTATATTGTGCGTTTTTCACTCAGCTCTGGCTCCACAGATGTGAATGGGGCTTGTGTGTGAAAAACGGAAGGCATCTGGATACAATGCGCTTTTTCACGGATGGTTCCTACACGACAGGCGTGCCCCCTCTCCCCTTTGATTTTCATTCTCTGCCTGAAACCCCTATTAGGACATATACGAGCTATCCCTGATATAACTGGGATCCAGATTCATGAGGCCTCACATAAAGTCGCGGCCTATGCAGATCTTTTTTTCCTGACCTGCCCTCACATTTCCCTACCATATCTCCTGAAGGAACTCAAAACGTACTCATTGTTGTCTAATATTAAAATAAACTTCCAAAAGTCAGAAGCGATAGATATTACTCTACCAACCAGTCTGGCTGCAGAATTAGCGGATAATTTTCTGTTCAAATGGTCAAGATCCTCGCTAAAATACCTGGGCATCGATCTAACCCCGAATCTGACCTCTATTGAGCAAATTACCCCCCTCTTATACGGGCCATAAAAATAGATCGGTGGAACAAGGGTACATTTACTTGGTTCAGTCGGATCTCTATTTTCAAAATGAATATCCTCCCTAGAATATTTTATATTTTACAAGCTATGCCCATTCATATTCCCAAGCTATGCCCATTCTTCTATATTTTATTGTCCATCCTCACCCGATTTATGGGGATGGGGTAAAATGCCCATGAATAGCCGTTCAGTTTTATTCAGACCCAAAAATAGCAGAGGACTTGACTTATCCGACTTTCCCTGTATTTCCCCTGGGAGTGGACCAAAGACCATTCAGACTATGGGTGACTGGCGATAGGTTTAGCGCTCATAACTTTATTAATCTAACAACTGGCTCTCTCTACAGTTGCTCAACAACATTTCGGAACCACTGACCCTGTCGAATTGGCAATCGCAGCAATTGTGATATTTCCTTACATTGCCTCCCCAACCTCAACATACACAAGGGATAGGACTGCCTTTGAACGTATCTGTAATACGATGGGGTAATAAGGCATGCCCTCTCTCAAATTTATGGTCTACTCATCTTCCCATCTAACAAATCCTCCCCTACATACTCAGCTGGGAAAAAGACTTGGGAATTACCTTTACAACTGAACAGAAGGAACTTCTTTACACTAACTCACAAGACTGGCAGTAAAATTCAGGAGGTGGGGTTTAAGGTCGTCTCCAGGTAGTATAGGGTACCGTGCAAACTACATTCTCTTTTCCCTGCAGTCTCCATGCTGTGTTGGCAATGCGCATAAGCTCTTGGAAAATTTTTTCATATTTTCTGTGAGTGCTCGGTGTTAGCCGGATATTGGATTAAAGTATGGCGTATTGCATCCAAATTTACTTATGTTCTCCCTAAGGCGCCTGCTTTCTTTCTGCTCCATCACTGTGATATTTCTCTCTACCCACATATAGGTGCGTTATCTAGTCAGTACCACAAGGCCTTGTATCCCTTGCATGTGGAACAAACGTTGACTCCCAGATTAGCACTCTGGTTCTGTAAAATTCAGGTAGTCATGAGAGGGGTAGCTTTCCAAATTTTCATAAAACATGGTGACAGTGGTTATTGTTCCAGCGTTCCCAGTATTAAAAAAACGCTGGCAACATAACCTGGACAGGATTATCGCCCCCCCCCCCCCTTTTCAATTACCCTTCCCCTTCCTGTTTTTCTAACCCTGCCATTCTTCTATTTTAAACGAGTTGTCTCATCACAGACAATGGGGGCATATCACTAGGATATGCCCCCATTGTCCTATAGTTGCAGGTCCCACCCCCGGGCAAAAAGTGTGCAACTTGGCGCATCTAGGTTTACAGAAAGTTTTTGTTCTTAGACCAAATGCGGGTCCCTCCACAGGTCCCATTTTCCCAAAGAAGTAAATAGAAATCACCTCTCCATACACAGCAGTAGACAAACGGAGCGCATCTATTGGAATTTTATGACATATTCCATAGAAAAGTCAGAAATGGGAATACCTGGTCTTGCAGGATTACCCTGTTATTGCTACATGGGAATGCACCCTTATTAACAGATTGCCCAACTTTCACGCCCAGCTACCCAACTGCTCCACTCAGCAAAGGCTTAGAGGATGGGGGAATTAAGGGCAATTATACTGTACCGCTGCTATGGCTGGACATTACAAATCAGCTCTCTTGTCATTCTCTGGTCTCTTGGGGAGGGCTGTACGCCATGATTTATTGAAGACTGCATTAGAGTACTGACATGTCTGTTCATTAACTGCTTGCTGAATGCTCACTGACTTTAAACGTTTGGGTGGTCAGCAGACAACTCTGCAAGGATGTTCCTCAACGACCTTGTAGACTAAGCCTCTGAATGCTAATCATGCAGTTGCAGGAGTAGGAAACCTCAGGAATCTCCCCAGCACTGTATATACAGATCAGGAGGCAATACTGCTGCATCCTGCTCCGGTCACAGTGATCATTGGGGGCCGGGTCTTCGCACAAGCTGCTGTGTCTTAGCAGACCCAGATCAGCTCCGTAGTATGACTCAACAGCCTAGTTAAAGCCTGCTGCCCCAATGTAGGGAGAAAAAAAAAAAATCAGCAGACAAATGTAATGTTAGATGACCCCCAAAGGTTTTGTATGACAAGGGGGAAGGGGGGCAGGGTTTTTTTTTACTGATACTAAAAAATTAAAATAAAGCTTTATTTATCACACATAAAAGGGGTTAAAACTATTTCATTAACACACACAAAAAAAATAATATATATATTTTTTGACTAGCTGCAAAGGACTCGTGTTGGCGATGTGACGTCACCAGAGCAGCAGAGTAAACAGAGCCCAGGCCAAGAGAACCAGAAAGGCAGCACGGAATCTCTTTATTGCAGAGATCTACGTGTCATTCGGTTTCCTCCTGAAACTGCACAACTGTTAAAGGGGTCCTTTCACTTCAGGAAATAACTTTCTCTACATGATAAATGCTAATACAAGTCACTTACTAATGTATTGTCATTATCCATATTGCTTCCTTTGCTGGCTGGATTCATTTTTCCATCACATTATACACTGCTTGTTTCCATGGTTACGACCACCCTACAATCCCTCAGTGGTGGTCGTGCTTGCACACTATAGGAAAAAGCACTACCCTGTGTGAGTTCCCATGGTCCTGGCCACCAAAGAGGCCAGCACTTTTTCCTATAGTGTGCAAGCACGACCACCACTGATGGATTGCAGGGTGGTCGTAACTATGGAAACGAGCAGTGTATTATGTGATGGAAAAATGAATCCAACCAGCAAAGGAAGCAATATGGATAATCACAATACATTAGTAAGTGCCTTGTATTAACTTT